>OZ007577.1:30759518-31014518 GCA_963931925.1 Onchidella celtica
GCTATGCCACCAGTGCTAATCATGACTACAAAAACTTATTGTACCTATCTCTTATTTTTGCACTGGCAGGAAAAAAAAACAACAACAAACAAACAAGAAAGCCTAGGAATGTACACATACAAACAAGCGATCGAGCATAAGGGTACAAACATAACGGCCACCGTATTCTGTCACCGAGCCACTAGGCGCTTTAGGTGAGAAGAATTGCACTATATAAACGGACCGAATCTAGGTGGGCTCTATGTGCAGTTGTTGAAATTATATAGTACAATTCTTCTCACCTAAAGCGCCTAGTGGCTCGGTGATAGAATTCGGTGGCCGTTATGTGGGTACCCTGAATGTATAGGCAAACTATTTTTTAAAAAAAAAACAATCAATGGAAAACAAAATCTTTGAGGTCGCAGAATGGGTTGGAACAAAGTTAAAAATATGGGAGTGGGGTATGGGGGCGGTTTGTTGTGTTACATAAACTGGAAAAAAAATCATTTCTGATTCATCATAACTTTTCTTATAATAATATTGTTTCTTAAATGTGGCTTTGTAACATGAGAGGTTTGGTGACCGCGCCTGGTAGGGCTCTCCTTCCTGACCTATCGTTCTATATTCTGTCCATCGTCTTACTTTTTTCCTGGCATAATGTGACCGTTATCGCGTCGATGTGCTTTCTTTGATCTCAAACTCTAATTATATACAACTTTTTCATCTCTATAGAGGATTTACGTGGTAAGAAGGTCCTCAGGTGGAGCGAGGCAGATGGCGATCTTCAGAGGAAGAGTGGATTCTTTCATTAGGTGTTTCGGCCTCTAACTTCCTGTCATCTTCTAGAGCCCCGGTCCCACCTAGTTCATGACTCTCGGTACCCGTCACCCACCTTTTTTCATCCCCAGTCTCTTCGTTGTGTTTGGACAGGTGTAACAGTCCCGGGGTTAAAGTGGCCTAGCCTATTTTATACCCCGGAGTATATTCTGGGCTAGGCCAGACCATACCCCCCAAACCAGTCCAGATTATACCCCTTACTTTTTTTTTAAAAAACAAGTCAGGACCATAGTTTATTTCAGCCTTAGTTTTGAATTGCTCTTTATCACTGTCATCAGATATCATACTAATACATAATGAACACATTCTTGAGACCCGTAAATCATAATACAATTTAGAGGAAATAATAGTAACATTTCATATCAGTCTTAGTTTAAATTGGTATACGTACATACACTCTTGACTCCTGTCACAATACATTTTAGAGGAAATAAACGTGCATTAAAATGCATTGATATACAAAATGATTGAATATATAATCAGATTTCAACACACTAATTTCGCTCGCTTCTGTTGATAGTATTATTATCATCGTTATTAGTATTACTATTATTATTATTTGATCCACGAGTAAAACTGCATTGTATTTTTTGTCACAATGATCCCGCGAGAAAAGGCTGGAAAAGAACACACATATGAAAAAAAACAAAAAACATAATAATAACCCAACGGCGAGATGGCGCAACTCCATCATCCACGACATAATGCATCAGAAATTAAATATTTCACATAAAATTGATTTCACACTAAATTTTTTCCACGTAATGAACTCCACCTGTCCAGATTCACTTGAAACGTTATAGAAAGCTAACCAGTAATATACAATAATGGCAAAGAGAACATCAAATCAACTTATTTACACTTGAAAATAAAGAGAAATATCAATATCAGAATCATCATCATCATTTTGGAATAATATAAAGACAAGGAGAAATGTGAAAATGACCTACACATCATTCTAGAATCTATAAGCAACAACGTGTGTGTATCACTATGTAAAAAAAATGTGGTAAGTGTTAAGGCTTTTCAAGGTTTCAAGTAGAACTGGACAAGAAGTTTTAGTAAAGCAGCCTTGGTAGTTGTGTAAACTGAAAGATTAAATCCACTGAGACAGAAATAGTGCATTGTATAAAGTAATTATAATTTGTTACAGCAAAAATTCGATGAACCATGGTGCGTTGACAATATTTCTTGTAAGTGAATTCTTTGAAAGCTTATTTCTAGAAAGATATAATTTAAGATGGGAGTAGTCGTCCATTTTGTTGCACCAGAGGATCGAAAGGTGCAATTAACTACACACTGCATTACACAGCAAGTCGCTTCAAAGCCTGAAAAAGAATTCGCTTTCAATATTTCAAAACACTCTTGATCTTACAAGCGGCGTTCTACGCAGCAAGCTTTATAATACGTGCATTTTCCATGTGTATCAAAAGGGTTTGAGTGGAATACTTCACAAGGCTGTAAAGCGCTAGCTTGTCTTGAAGTGCTAGCTTTCTTTCTTGCCCTTGAAGGGTTCTCTATGTTCTCTCCCCAATGATACGTCGTAGTTGTAATATTCTACTCTTGTATAAATCAAGAGCACAGGGCGATCTTATTACGCAACAACTCAAAATCCACGCTTCTGCCATCTTTTATACAACCACTCCTGCGAGCAACAATATGTGTTTTTGACAACCTGTTTCGACAAGTCAATAAACAAAACCCGGCCTTTCACAATTGAAGCATTAAGCTTTATTTGCTACAGCAATAAGAAATCCTCTGACACAGACAATATAAAAAAATACACCCCACTCTCTCGTGAATTTTGCAAATACTCAGCCGTTATTGTTGTTATTATTGTTGTGCATTGAATTCTGTTTAGAGAAATTAAAATAAAAGAATTTTTAAAAAAAACAAAAAAAAGTGGCACGGGGACTCCAGCACACATTACCCTACTTAGCTACACTAGGTGTGCCGTTTGACTATGTGGTTGCGAGAGCACTTTTCCCATGACATGGACGATCCTAAGTCTAATACCCTAAAGTACCAGTTGCCCCTTAAGATCTAAGGAAGTAGGTTCTAATCCGTATGTTTTGTCCGGCCTACCCCCGACTAAACTCCACCCCAACTCTCAGTCCCTCAGCAGCGTCTTAGGGGAGGAAACTCGCCAGATCCCAGGCTATATTAGAGGTTAGTTGGGCGTGACTAACCGTGCGAGTACCTTGGTCGACCGTCGACCTCAACGCTACATGGAAGCAGGAGCCAGTAACCACCCAGGTTTCCCACGAGTGGCTGTTCTGTACTATAAATAAATTTGAGTTTTTCTTATATGACACACAATCCACACATTGTCTGCTGTTATGGGTTTGACCTCATTATGCATAAATTCACATATTAAATCCATTTCTCTACACACCTTACTTAAAATACATGGTTTTCACTCAAATACGTTTGATTAACATAATAAGCCAAGGAAATAAGTCTTCTGTTGGAAATAAGGCAATAAATATTCTTTTTGCAAAAAGTGGAAATTACACACATGATTACCGTCCTTTGCCCTTGGTATCTTCTTGACTTTTATCTACAAACTGGAAGCAGAAGTAGGAATCGATACCATTATAATTATTATATTCTCCTTAAAGTGAATGTCACAACGGATTGAAATACTTTCTCTTACTTTCTTGAAACTGAAACTTTTCACTTGCATTTACCTAAGGGTTCTTCTTCCTCTGGTTTGCAAGTTTGAATAAAACTAAAATAGGTTTAACAAAACATTAAAATGATTTCATAATAGTTTTATGTCTGACATTATAAGGGAATCGCTATTTAGGATTCCAAATTCGATACCAAATAGACACATTCATTACTAAAGAAATGACCTCACCACCCTTACCACTAAAAATTCCATAACTTCTAAATTATGATATGTCGTCGGCGTCATGGCCAAACCACCTATGTCTTACAAACAAAATTTTACAGTAGAAGGGAAAACGTGTCGGACTTGTCAGACCTCACCACCCTTAACACTAAAAATCCTATAACTTCTAAATTATGATAGAAACCGGTATAACGTCCATGTCATGGTCAAACCATTTATCTCGTGGAAACAAAGTTTTACACAAGACTTGTCAAACTTGTGCAACAGATTTCTCAGACTTGTCAAACTTTTGCAGCGGACTTATCGGATTTGTCAAACTTGTGCCCCTGACTTTTTGAACTTCTCGGACTTGCTTAAAATGTCAGACTTTTCAAACTTGTTTGGAGCATAGACTTGTTTAACTTGTCAGACTTGTGCTATGGCGGTGGTCGGACTTAAGGGGCGGACTTGTTGGACTTGTGCAGCAGGTTTGTCCAACTTGTGCAGCAGACTTGTCGTACTTGTTGAACCTGAGATCCGGACTTCTTGGACTTCTGCGGAGAACTTGTCTGACTTGTTCTGCGGACTTGTCAGACGTGTGTGGCGGACTTGTCAGCCTCATCAGACTTGTGCCCCTGGCTTGTCAGACTTATGCGGCAGACCTGTTGGACTTGTGCTGCAGATTTCTCAGACATCTGAGGTGGACTTATTAGATATGTTGGACTTGGCGGACTTTTTTGGCGAACTTTGTTGGACTTGTGCGGTGGATTTGTCAGATTTGTCATAATTGTGCAGCTGGCATGTCAGACATGTCAAAATTGTGGGTTTTAGTGCAGTGGACTTGTCGAAACTGTACATTGGACTTGTCGGTCTTGTGTGGATGACTTGTTGGATTTGTCATATTTGTCAGGCTTGTCGAACCTGTTTGACAGACTTGTCAGACTTGACAAACTTGTCATACTTGTGCGGTGGACTTGTCAGACTTGTCGGATTTGTCGCATCAGTGCTGCTTTGTAGAATTTGTGTGACTGGTCGGACTTGTGGATTTGACTTGTCAGAATTTTTTCTACCAATTTGTTGAACTTGCCCATCTCATTTGTCTGATTTTTCAGCCAACTTGTTGGACTTGTGCATCAGACTTGTCAAACTGTTTTGACCAACTTATCGGACTTGTGTGTCAGACTTGTCAGACATTTTTGGCCAATTTGTCGGACTTGTGTGTCAGACTTGTCGGAATTTGTGCATTGGTCTTGTCAAAATGTTTTCATTCAACTTGTCGAACTTGTGCATCGCACTTGTCGGATTTTTGGGCCAACTTGTCAGACTTGTGCGTTCAACTTGTCAGAATTTTTTTTACCAACATGTTGGACTTGCGCGACAGACTTGTCAACATGTTTTGGCCAACTAGGCGGACTTGTGCATCAATCTTGTCAAACTTTTTTGGACAAGTTGTTGGATTTGTCCGTCAGACTTGTCAAAATTTTTTGCCAACTTGTCGGACTTCTGTGTCAGACTTGTCGGAATTTTTCTTCCAATCTGTTGGACTTGTGCATTGGTCTTGTCAAATTTTTTTCGGCCAACTTGTTGGATTTGTGCGTGAGACTTGTCAGAAGTTTTTTGGCCAACTTGTCAGACTTGACAGAATTTTTCGTGCAACTTGTTGAACTGGTGCATCAGACTTGTTGGAATTTTTTCAGCCAACTGGTTGGGCTTGTGCATGGGATTGACAGACTTTTTCAGGCAACTTCTTGAACCTATGAGTCGAACCTTTCTGAATTTTTTGGCCAACTTACTGGCCTTATATGTCAGACTTGTCAGACCTTTTTCATCCAACTTGTTTGATTTGTGCGTCAGATTTGCCAAAGTTTTTTGGCCAACTTGTTGGATTTGTGCATCGGACTTGTTTGAATTTTTTTGGCCAACTTTTGGGATTTGTGAGTCAGACTTGTCAAAATTCTCTCTGACAACTTGTCGCACATGTGCATCAGATTTATCGGAATTTTTTGGTCGATTTGTTGGACTTGCGCATCAGACTTGTCGGTTTTTTGGGTAAACTTCTTCAACTTGTCCATTGGATTTGTCAAATTTTTTTCACCCAGCTTGTCAGACTTTTATGTCGGACTTGTCAGAATTTTGTCGGCCAACTTGACGGACTTGTATGTTTGAATTGTCAGACATCTTCCAGCCAGCTTGTTGGATTTGAGTGTCGAACTTGTTGGATCATTTTGGCCAACTTGTTTGACTAGTGTTTCAGAATTGTCGGATTTTTTTTGTTTTGGCAAACTTCTTGGACTTGGTCATCGGATTTGCCAGATATTTTCGGCCAACTTGTCAGACTTGTATTTCACTTTGTCAGACATTTTTGGCCAACTTGTTGGATTTGTGCGTCAGACTTGTAAAAAAATTTTGACCAAATTTTTGGCGAACTTGTCAGGCTAGTGGGTCAAACTTATAGGAATTTTTCGGCCAAATTGTTCTACTTGTGCGTCAGACTTATAGGATTTATTTGGCCAACTTCTTGGACTTCTGCATTAGACTTGTCGGATTTTTTTGGCCAACTTGTTCAACTTGTGCCTTGAACCTGTCGGATTTTTCAGGCAACTTATTCGACTTGTGTGTCGGTGTTGTCGGATTTTTTGGCCAACTTGTCAGACTTGTGCATTCGACTTGTCGGAATTTTTTCGTCCAGATTTGTCAAAATATTTTGGCCAATTTTTTGGAGTTTTCCATCAGACTTGTCAAATTTTTTCGGACAACTTGTTGAACTTGTGCCTTGGACTTAACAGACTTTTTTGAGCAGGTAGTTGGATTTGTGCATTGGACTATTTGGAATTTTTCGGCCAACTGGTTTGACTTGTGCATCGGATTGACAGACTTTTTTCACCAACTTCTGGGACTTGTGCGTCGGACTTGTCAAATTATTTTAGTCAACTTGTCGGACTTGTCAGAATTTTTTGCCCAACTTGTTCGATTTGTATGTCAGACTTGTCGCAAATTTTCAGCCAAGTTGTCGGACTTGTACGTCAGACTTGTCAAAATTTCTTGGCCAACTTTTCAAACTTGTCAGAATTTTTCAGTCAACTTCTTGGACCTGTGCGTCAGACTTGTCGGAAATTTTTGGTCAACTTGGATTTTTGTGGTTAACTTATTTGACTTGTGCGTCACATTTATTGGAATTTTTTTGGCCAACTGGTTGGACTTGTGCGACGGATTGTCAGATTTTTTCGGCCAACTTCTTGGACCTGTGCGTCAAACTTGTCTGAATTTAGCTTGTCGGACTTATGCCAAATTTCTTAGCCAACTTTTTGGATTTGTGAGTCAGACGTCAAAATTCTTTGGACAACTTGCTGTATTTGCGCATCAGGCTTGTCAGACTTTTTCAGTCAACTTGTTGGACTTATGCATCAAGCTTGTGATAATTTTTTGGCCAACTTGTTAGACTTTGTGTGTCAGACATGTCAGAATTTTCCACCAACTTACTGGATTTGTGCATTGGACTTGTCAGACTTTTTTTGGCCAACTTGTTGGATTTGGGCATCAGGCTTGTTTGAATTTTTTGGCCAATCAACTTGTTAGACTTGTCCATGAGACTTGTAAAAAATGTTTATGCAATTTGTTGGACTTGCGCATCAGACTTGTCAAAATTTTTTAGCCAACCTGTCAGACTTGTTTACCGGACTTGTCGCAATTTTTTGGGCAACTGGTCGGACTTGTGGGTCGGGCTTGTAAAAATGTTTTGGCCAACTTATTGGTCTTGTGCATCAGACTTAATTTTCAGCCAACTTATTGGACTTGTGCGTCGGACGTCAAACTTTTTTCGACCAAATTGTTGAATTTGTGCATTGGACTTGTTGGATTTTTTTCATCCAACTTTTTGGACGTGTACATCAGACTAGTCGGAATTTTTTGCCCAACTTGTTGGACTTGTCGGAATTTTTCAGCCAACTTGTGTGGCAGATTTGTAGGACTTATGCTAACATTAAAACAAAACCTTGCAATTGTACAGGGTGACAAAGGGGCGTCTAAAATAGTTGGCTCTATGCGTTAATTGTATGTGTGTGTATGTGTGTGTGTGTGTGTGTTGGTGTCCTGATTTTAATTTAGTTCATCCATTGAAAAGGTCATGAATTTGCTTTTAGGGATCTCTGACCAGTTGCATCTTATTAATATTTATCCTAACACTAACCCTAATAAAAGTTTGCAATTCTAATGGGTGAAAAGGAGGCGTTTAAAGTGGTAGACTGTATGCGTTATTTGTGTGTGTGTGTGTATGTGTCTATCGTCTGTCTGGGTCTCTCTCTTTTTCTACGTCTGCCTGTCTCACCCTCTCTCTCTCTTCCTCTCATCTCTCTTTCTCTCTGTCCCCGCCTCTTCCGATTCTCGCTCTGTCTCTCTCGAATCTCTGCCTCTCTCTCATTGTGTCCATATTGTCTGTGTGTCTCTTTATCCTTCTCTCCCCTCCCCCCCCGCCCACCCCCGACCCAGCTCTTTCTCCCTCCCTTGCCTGTTTCCTTATCCAGTCCCCGTCTCTCCTCCTTTCTCTCTTACACTACCCCTTTCTGTGTGTATATATGTAAGTGTGTGCGTGATTGTGTGTGCGTACACGCGCGAGCATATTAAAGTTGTCAAATAATGTCGGCATTCTATACTGAAAACAAACATAGCAAACCACATCTGATCACTTCGAAAATGACTAAGCCACTCACCCACCTATCTATCTATCGATCTATCTATCTGTCTGTCTGTCTGTCTGTCTGTCTATCTATCTATCTTTCTGTCTATCTATCGATCGATCGATCCATCGATCGAGGGATCTATTTGTCTGTCTGTCTTTCTATCTGCCTGCCTATCTATCTGTCTGTCTGTCTGTCTGTCTATTTATCTATGTCTGTGTAACTCCATCAACTAGTTCTAATTTGTATCATAGTTTGTCATGGCCTCTTGGAAATGCAATGGTGTAAGTTGTAAAAAGCCAGACATTACAATAATAATAATTTACAAAGTACGACAGTAACTTCGATTAAATTTCTTAACGAAGAATTTATTTACTGCTGCGGTTTACATTACAATTTACCCTACTGTTTTCCCGAATCACGCTTCACGCAACGAACTAATGTAGGACTAGGAAGCCTGGAATTTGTGTTATTTTGTCAAGCCTGCACTGTGTTTAGATCTGTCGTCGCGTATATTTATCAGATGGTGATTTTTGTGTTCTACCTTTTCTTTTACAATGATATCTTTAGATCTAGATCTAATGTAGTAATGAAAATAGTAAAAGTTTACAGTGAAGCAAGACACGTGAGTCGCGACAGCCATGGTTGAATGTGAATCGTGATTGTGAAAGACTTCAAACATTACATTTGAGTTCCAGCGATAATTTTCAGCGCCTCTGAATCATGAATGGATAGTCTCATTACCTGTTGTGCATAAGCCTACTTCTATACTAGACTACTGTTTCATAGAAAAACAACCAAAAAAAACGTAGTGTTTAGGCCTAATGACTGTCATATGCCACGGATAAAATTTCCCCTAGGATTTTTTTATCCGCCAGCATAAATTCTGTATTTGCTAGTGATCTCCCCTGATTCGGACCCTTCTCCATCTTCCCCCCTTGTTAGGTTCATCCCAATCAACATTCATATTGCGCAGGTGTTGAAAACGATGGCATGATTGAAGTTGAAGAGGCTTTTAGTTTTCTGAATAAAATAAAAAATGGAATTTTATTGATTAAATCAATAGGCTACATAGAAAGGTTCAGGTCTTATCCGTAGGCATTCGTTTTTTGGTTTAGTCATGCTTATTTAGAAAGAATCCCCTCACAATTGCACAGGGTTCTCAGTAGCGTAGTGGTTAGCATCTTTGCTGGAATCAGTCACGGGACCGTGGTTCAATTCTCAGCAGGGCAGTATTTTTTTCTTTTCCTAAAAGTCTTTTTATTAGGAATCTGTCTTTTTTTTTTCAATCCAAGAACAATAATTTGGTGGGGGTTTTTTGTATCTTCAGACTTCACCTGTCAGACAGTGGTTCGATTCTCAGCAAGGTAGTTTTTTATTTTAATTTTTTTGTGTTTTTATCAGCAAGAAATCAGTCTGTTTAATGTTGTTTTTGTTTTTTTCATCCAACAACAATAATACAATAAATCCAGTTTTTTTTTTTTTGTAATTAGTCAACATCAATACCTGCGGATAAACCTAAACTGCTAAACTCCACCAATACAGTTGCCAGCCCAAGCTGTACCTCTAGTGTTGGCAGATAAATCCAAGCAGTACCCACTGATAAGGTTGGCAGATAAACCTGGGCAGTATCCGCCAATATTTATAAACCTGGGCAGTATCTGGCGATAACGTTGCCAGCCATAGCTGTATCTGCTGATAGAATGTTGGCGGCCCAGGCAGTGTCTGCCGATAATGTTGGTGGATAAATCTGGTCAGTAACTACGGATAAAGTTGCCAGCCCAAGCTGTATCTGCTGATAGTGTTAGCGGCCCAGGCAGTATGAGTATCTGCCGATAATGTTTCCGGCCAAGGGTGTATCTGCTGATAATGTTGGCAGATTAACCTGAGCAGTAATTGCCGATAATGTTGCCGACCCAGGCTGTGTCTGCTGAGTGATAGTGTTGACGGCCCAGGCAGTAACCCGCCGATAATGGCAGCGAAAAAAATATCTGGTATAACCAATATAGAGTGGGATTTAAAGAACATTTCAAGTACATAATCAGTCATTTTAGTGATAATTTATAGGGTCTGCTAGGAATAAATGCTTAACATCTGTTGAGTTATTTCACAACTGAAATCCCCAGTACAACTCATATCAGATTTGTTTGGAAAGAGTTCGTTCAGCTGCGCCCGGGCCGTTCAGTCAAGTCTACCATCCTTAAATCTGTATTGTTGTCCCTAACCCTAAACCTGATATTATCCCTAACTCTACCCCTTACTCTTTCAATCAGAAAACAAACAAAAAAAAATTGTAAAGAACTGCAGGATTTCAAAGCGGTTGGAAAAGTACGGAACTCTTTCCATTCGTTTGTTTGTTGATTTGATTCAGAATAACTAATTCTAGTTTCCTTTCCACAAAAGATTCAGACACTATTCTTGTAACATAGCTGTGACTGTATCTCTTAAGGCATTGCATTCCTTAAATCTGAAACATTTGCTAAACCAAAAGTCATTATTGATATAAGCATCCCTCAAACTTGAGGAACAGGACGATGAAACAAGGTAGAAGCTTCATCTCTGAATAGATAGTTCAGTAGACAGGACTATCTTCAGAAAAACATTTCATCTTTGATTTTTATGTTTAACAATCCGTGGATATAGTGTAAAAAGTGCAGTTTGTTAATTTTCGCAATAGGACAGCCCTCAGATTTGCCGATACTTCTGTCTGCAGTTACATTTACAGCATGGTTTTTGTTTCATAAGTCGTGTACTTTGTTAGTAGCCCTTCCAAATCCATCCTGCATGTGTTTTTTTTCCCCCATAATATGTTGATTGTTATAAAAAACTCTTTTCATTTCTCACCAACAAGAAGAGCTAGGCCATTTCATTTTTACGGACATTAGACTAGACACAAAGCAGAATGAATCAATGCAGTTCAGTTTGACTTTATGTAGTTGTAAAATACGTAAATTAGTAGCAAGCACTACACCCTCCCGACCAGTCAAGAATTCATCACATTTATGTCACTATTATAATGTACACACATGAGTTCATATTTATTATATTTTATAAAGGTAATTATTTAAAATTTAAATTATAAGTGCAGCCTTCACAGACTCTGTACAAGATCTGTGGGGTTGTGGGTACAGTCATTTTTCAGACAAAAGGCCCTGCAGATGCTGTTTACAAATTTGCAATGTTGTATGAAGAATTAATCCAAAAATGGTATAATGCAAGAGTACAGTGCACGTTAACTGTTGAATAATCAAATGGTTTAGAGATCTTGTCTGATAAAGTGGTCTGGAGGTTTGCTGTAGATAACAATAGGAAGGAAGAATGTAACAGTATGAAATGAAGGCATATACTCGGAAGTTCCTTGTATCCCAGCGAATTTCAAACGAATGCCTCTGACTCTGTAATGCTGGATCCCACTTAGTAGTCAGTTTATTCAAAGATAAGTCTTATTCATTAAATGTAAGGTAGTGTTTTCCTGTCTGTCCACATGCCGCTAGGGCTCCCCAATTTTTTTTTCATGCCTCACTATTGTTAATGGAAGCAGGATCAACAAACAACCCTTTTGTTGTGCACAAATGTTTTGGTATTGCCATATTTATGTAGTTCAGTGAGATTTAAAAAGACATTCTTTTGATCTGTTTTGAAATCAACATTTTAGCATGATGACGAATTATAGCCAAAATACTCATTTCATCATTCTCTGAATCCAAAAAATTGGCCAACTCATGTTTCATATTTCAGACCCACTCAAATTTCAACAATGTCTGAGACAGATCCCATCACTTCACCTGCTTTTTCCTCGGATCTTCAGTTTTGCCCTATGTGTGGCTCAGTCCTTCCTCTCCCCATGGTAGGCAGTGACTTTATACCTTGTGCCCGGTGTCCATTCAAGAGGAATCTCAAAGGTGAGTTCAGTGGCAAAAAAAATCAATGTGAATCACTGTACCCAAATGTTCACTATTTTATGTTCATCGAACGTTATCTGCTCACTCCATGTGAGATTATTCCTCATTTTCTAGGAACATGCTCATTATCAAGTTTAAAAAAACGCTGATGGTCACCTATTTCTTTATAATGTTATTTTTTTATGTATTATGGGACGTAGAGTAATAAAAAATATAAAATGAAAATATAAAAATAAAGTAATATAAAAAAAAAGCCCTAGACTTTTTGATTTAATGTAACACTATTATCTTCTCGGTTAGATGTTAACCAAATGTCATGTTGTGGATGTAAAAGGAAAATAAACATATTTTTTTGCCAAAATCCATGCTTTCGCTGAAATGTTCAGTGTTCTCATTTCATTATAAATGTAAATTAAATTTCCTCTAACTGAGAGGAGAATTCCATCTTTGAAATCACTTTCCAGTTCGTTACTATAGTTGTCATTGTTTAAATTGCAGATTATGATGAGGTAGTTGAAGAGTTTGTTATTCATTTCAACACTCCGAAGAAGAAGAAGAAAAAGCATAGGTCAGAAGAAACGGAAGAAATGCAGCAGTCAGTCACAACAGAGTTTCAAGGCCCCACAGTGAGTGAACGTGTTCTATGTAGTACACTGATCTCACAAAAATACTTGGCAGACAATAATGGGAATATGAGGGCATTACTCACTTACCGCTGATATTGTCATTTTTGTAGGTTATTTTATCAGCATAGCATTTATTACATTTTCTTTGCCACAAACTATCAAAACAGTGTAAAAGCCTGCTGTCAATCATCCAGAGCAATGACCTGTCTAAGAAGAGTACTAACTTGAGTCAAGAGTAAAGGTCCCATTTTTTAATCTCATTCTCCTCTACTAACCAACATATCATGCAATGTCTTTTCAAGATACTACTTGCTTTTTTGATGGCCTGATGTGGCATAGGCTTTGGCTTAGTTTTATGGTGCTGAGATTTAAAAAAGAAAAAAAAATCTGCATCAGGCAGTTGCCAGATAAATGTCATTCTGTGCAGACATCTTGTGAACGGTTTATCATGTGTGCATACATGGCAATCAGTTTAAATGCAGCTGTTTTACCAGTTCACCAATTTTTGCAGGAAAAGTGTTAACGTTGTTTTATTTTGTGGTATGTCTTCAGCAGTGAAGTTGCCATAACAATGAATGTTTTTATTCATACTAATTTCTTATTCCAGCCAAAGAGCTTAAATTCAGGGTCCCATCTGTGAGATCAATAAATGTGAAAACACTGACAGCACATATTATGAAACAAGCTTTACTACTTTAGGATAACCAACATTGTTACTTCCATTTGTCGTTGCTACAGTGTTACCAGTTTTGTGAAAAGTGGCTTGTTAGTAATTTTCAATCATTCCTCAGGTGGAGCGCCAGTGCCCGCGATGTCAAAATGACATAATGACCTACACAACACGACAGACACGCTCGGCAGATGAGGGACAGACTGTGTTCTACACATGTGTCAAATGCAAGTAAGTTAGATGTGTTCAAAGTGCATAATAAAGTCCTAAATAAACCATTGAATGCTGAACAGTTGACTGATTTTCTGCTTACATGTCTGCAAGTGCTCTCATGAGAAATTAACCCCTTCAATGCGCTATGGACATACATCTTAAAATCGATGGTGCAGGTGCATCCTAAAGTCTATAGTGAGAGTGCACTGTTCAGCATATGGCAGGGCAGAAAGATATAGCAGTAAAGGGTTAACCCTTGCAGTGTTTGGGCCACCATTGATAAGACCACCATATCATGGTTCTCTCCTCTCAGGCCCCAGTTGCTAAGCCCATGATATCATGGTCAATGATTAGGCCATGAATTCATGTTGCCACTTCCTGGGGGCTTAGCTGATAAGCCCATGATATCATGGTTTGTGACACAGACTTCCATTTTTAGTGTTCACGTTGCGGGGTTTCCCTGGAGGTTGCATATGCTTATCAACCGAGGGACAACCGGAAGTGTATCACAACAAGGTTAAAGAGGTTACCAAGAAATTAGATTCAGGATCTCATTTGCCAGGAATTGTATCTAAGATAACACTTCAGACTGTCCCTCAGATAACAGAACCATTATATATGCTGTCACCACTGTAGCTGTTTTTGTCTAGAAAGCACCAAACAGTTCTATTGGTATCATAGTGGCTTACACAGCTCTGATTTGTTCATGCCTTTACATACACAATCTTTGTTGTTTCATGGGGTTAATCTGTCTTTAGAAATGCCCTTGGTGATAAATGGATAGAGGCTTTCCTCTAACACTATCGATGGAACTGTTGTCTAAAAGTTGTAAGCTATGAGGCCAGTGAACCTTGGAAAACTTTATGAGAGGGACACAACTGGAATATCTCTCATTTCTCTGAGCTGGGCCAAATGGGATCTTAGCTACATACTACTTATGGTGCAGGCACAATTCAGTATAGATCACATCGTCAGCAATGTTATGAAGATTAATATATAAGTAATGTTTATTTCTTTAATTTAGCTCTGTGCTTTTGCATTATTTGCAAGGCTCCCATTCCATTTCACAATTTCATAGACTAAGAAATTACACAAATATCCGTTAGAAGTTGAGACAGTAATGATTTTACAATATGTTAGATTGAGATTAATGATTTCACTGTGAGACTACTTTCATATTTTCTGTTTCACCAGATTTCAAGATATTGAGTACTCGTGACACCTGCCAGTTTTGTGTACAGCAATGTTATCAGTGCTATGTGAATATGGACTCTCTGGAGTGATGCAGGACTTATTTCGTTGTAAAGGTTATATTGAATAGTCAGATAGACTCTGACATGTTAAATAGACCACCCAAGTATACAGCATTCTGGCCATGTCATTACTGTTGATATAGTTTCTGATGTTCCTGTGTTTCTAGGAAAAACAGTGTTTGTCTGTTGGATGAACTGGCATATTGCTAACAATAGAATTTTCTTTTTTTTTTTTTTCACATTTGCCCTATCCCTTCATGGCTGTTTATCAAAGCAAAGTATCATAATTATGTGACTAACTGGTCATGGCTGTTCGAAATAGCCTGAGAGCATGCGTTTAGTTTGCCGTGGACAGGGTAATAAAATCTCGATCGCCCAACAGGTGCTGGGGATTCCCTTGGGTGACACACGCTCGCATCAGCGTCCCCGCGCTATCCGGGTGATCTAGCTTTGATATCACATTCTTTCACCCCATTATTTCACTATCGGTGCTACAGTCAACATTGTGTTGTGATCACTGTGTGTTTATTCTGCTTTCCCTGTGCTTGATGGTACAAATTGTTCTGGTATGCTGGTTTTAGTTCTTTCAGAAAACAAGTTTCACAAAGATGTGTGTTTTCTTTAAAAATCAATGCATTGTTCATATTAATTAACCAAAATCTTGGTAATGAGGCCCAAAAAATTAATGAAATTACATTCAAATGAAGCAGTATTCATATTTACTGTGTGAAAGTTTCCCATGGCGCCCACCTTTAGTGGCTGAGTTATGCTAAGATTTTCTTCATTGCTCTTTAAATTTCCATTATTGTCATCAAACTATGGAGCATTGTAAGGAAAACACATGACATTTTTGAACAAATTGTGCAGTCTGTATGGCAAAAGAGTGTTGACAAGACAAGAGAAAAGCAAAAAAAAAGGCGAAAACTCCTGTGTGCAGACTTTAAATCTGACATTTTACTGTTTTTTAATAGACAAAGAGGAGACTCATTCAAAGTAACTGTGTTTTAAGTGCCACAAAATCTGAACAATTTGAAAAAAAAAGAGGAGGAGAACAGTCACTGCAGGCAGCAAGATGGATCGGGGAGAACTCGAAAAATATGTGGACAGAATTTCTGATTACGGCCACACCATCTGAATGTTATATTTGTCATAAATACTTTACAACATGTCTTGGATCGTTAATCGACCCACCACGTGCGTCAGTCCAGAGCACACACAATACGCACACGCTGACATACTGAAACATACCACTCAGACAGTACAAGAGCGCCTGCTCAACACAAGTGTACACAATGCAGTTAGACCATTTACAGACAATACACAGTCAACATCAGCCGAAATTAGCTTCACTCCTTTGCCAGTCACTCCTCAATCCACGCCAATAAAACAGACATCACAATCGTTACTGAACCAACAATGCACCTCTCACACATCCATGGACAATACACAGCCAACAGTAATGGAAACTGCATGTAGTTTGGCACTACCACCAACTGCTCAGTCCATGCCAATTAAACAGAAACCACAATTAGTTGTCTTTGGAACATCTCCAATCTTTAACTCAAAGCATGAAAACGTTCGTACACGAACAATTAGCTCAGAGTAAAGGCAACATTGTAAAAGTCAAAACCGGAGGCCAGCCATCTTATTACCTAAAAATTACAGAACACAGAAAATCCCCGCAGATGTCACGTCACCAGCAAGAAGAAAAAGATCACTAGAGCTGAAACAAGTCCGGGAACTTATTGCAGGAACATCAGAAACTGCACTACAAACACAACAGGCGCATGAATTCAAACGAAATCCAAGACCTGCACGACAAAGCATTTGTTCAAAGGCAGGAATTACATGCAAGGTGCGACTGTCCTCTCAATTTGCTCTGGCCATGAGGAGACTGTGGGGCTAACCTGGCCACAGGAGAGGGAACTTCGAAGGTTTTTAGGACAAAAGTGGAGTCCAAATTGACTGTAAGCATTCTGAGCGGAAAGCAGTGAAAGAGATTGTTAAAGATGACATAATAGTCAAAACAAAACCTTTCTTTGACCCACATGCAGGCAGACTCAGAGAGACTCGTCTTGTGCTTATCAGGAATCTAGAAGACTTCGTCACAAAGATGCTTGATTACCAACGAGAAAATCTCACTTGGCATGATGGAAATATTCCACATGATGAGATTTTGATAAAAGCAGGCGCTGATCACGGGAAGGGTAGTTTTAAATTGAGTTTATCTATAATAAATACCAGATCTCCAAATTCAAATTTCAACATTTTAATTGCAATGGCAAAAACCACAGACTCACAAGAAAACATTGACATATTTTTTGAAGAAATTAAAACACCTCTCCTCAATCTAGAAAATATAACATGGCATGGTAAAAAAAATTAAACTGTTTCTTTTCGGCGACTATGATTTTCTTAGCAAAGTATATGGACTGTCTGGTGCCTGTGGTTCCTACCCTTGTCTGTGGTGTTTCATCAAAAAAAGTGAGATTCAGCATGAGCATCAAAAGGAAAACCCTATTCGAAGCTTAACTGAGCTCCACAGGGACCACCAGAAGTTTATCCTTCATGGCAATGGGCTAAAGAGGAATGCATCGTGCTTTAACAACAGCATTCATCCGCTACTATTAGACATTCAAGTGCAAAAAGTAGCACCACCATACTTGCACTGTCTGCTGGGGATTACACTCAGATACCATAGGCTGCTGAAGAATGCTGCAAAGGAAATAGACAAACTAATTTACTATGATAGTGGCACCAAAACCCAGGAAATGCAAAATTTTAAAAGGTTTGGCGGTAATTGCAAAACATATCACAAAATGAATGATAAATCAGATTTTTATCAAAGCTGCCATCTTGTTTCAGACAGGGATTAGGAAAAAATGAAATGGAATTCAAAGTTCAAAACCGTAGAAAAGGAAATTGCTAGTCTTGAAAAGATAAGACTAAAAGAAAGATGTGGACCAGTCTGCAGCACTCTGGACAGCATTTTGAATGAACATAAAATAACACCAGTCATATCACAGTAGAAGTTTTATTGGAAACCACTGTCATAGATATTTCACAGATAAAGTATATATGCAAAACTTGCCATAAAATAGTGACACGCACTGACAATCAGTCCATCATTGACAAAGCATTCCCAGTCAGGCGCCAGTACGATAATATCAATGTGGTCTTCGGTTTTGTACACATGCTCATTTCACTACACAACCAATCAAAGAAGATACAATAGACACCACCAGACAAGCAATAGACAACTACATGAAACTTTATCGAAGACATTTTTCAGGAAAAGTTCTTCCCAAACACCACATCTTGAAAACTCACTGCATTCCGTTCATTGAACAATTCAGTCTGGGTTTACTGGGAGAACAGGGCAGGGAACTCATTCATTCCACCATTTGCAAGTTAGAGAGGAGAAGTCATGCAATGAGAAATAAGCCACACAGTTACAAACAGTCATGCAGTCCAGTCTTTTACAAACATCCCCAGATTTACAGTACCAGCAAATAAGGACATGGAAAACCCAAAACAATTAGGTTTCAGTCATTTAGTCTCCAAACACATTTGCAGTATTGTTGTATTGGGGTAATGTAACTTGTAGTACTTTTTTTTTCCCTTCTGATTTGTGTTAACAGAAATTAGTAAAGATTGTGACCAATCAGAGATGTGGCCGTAAGATTTATTGATTATCTGTTGTCATGTTAGACTTATGGCATGCATTTATTTTATGTTGTCAGTGGTGTAATTTTGTTCACGCTAGGAGTGTAATTCATCAGATCATGTTTATTCTTTCCTCTATGGAGTGCTTGTGTTAGTATTATCAGGTCTGTACTGCTTGAGATATCATATACAATTCGCGGATGTTTGCATAAGTTACAGACACCTCTGTTATATTCTGTCTGTGTCTTGTGAGTCAGCGAGTGTGTCTGAATTTGACCACGTGGATATATTTGAAAATGAATTGCAACTGAACGAGAGATGTGCGCCGATCCAGAGTTACAAAAATATCAAATTTATGGCAATCCCTGGCACTATACAACTGTAATTGATTATTTAATGATCCGCACGTTCAGTAAAACGGTGGATTTTTACGCCACTCTTTTCTTTCCTTTTATTCTTCACAGATCAATGTCAAATATTTGAAAATTATAGAAGAGAAAAGTTCACAAGTTTGAGTTTATGATATTCATTTTATTAGAAGCATGCACGATGTTCTGTCTTGTCTGTGACTGTTTAAAATAGTACATGTACTGACCTCTCTTCCCGCGCCTCAGTTGTGAAGCCCACAATAATTATTGTCAGGGTTCACACAGGTCCTTAAAAGTCCTGAACTTTCATAACAGGAGAAATAAGCACTCAAATAGTCCTTAAATTCTGAAAATGATGCCAAATTCCTTAAAATTTGTGTTTCAGTTGAAACATTTGAGATTCAAATCTTCCAGTTGCTCACTGGATAATTGGTACTTTGAAATAACTGAACTTTTCAGGGTGAATTTACTATGTTTGAACTCTTTAATACAGAAACATTCCGCTTCGATGAGAGCTGCACGCCACTTGTATAGTTGTAATATTTCATGGTCACAGGCACACAGGTCCTTAGTTGTTTTACTGCGAGTCCTTGTAAAGTCCTTAAAAAGTCCTTAAAATTAGTTTTCAAGACTTTGTATGAACCCTGTATTGTGGTTGCATCTTCCGTGTCTGCCAATGATAAGACCACGAATTTGCGTTAGCACTTCTTGAGGCCTAGTTTGTTAGCCCACCATACTGTGGTTTGTGACATGGTCTTCTATTTATGGTGCTTATGTAGAGGGCATTCCTGGAGATTGCCCAGGCCTATCAACCAAAATTTAATGACAACCGAAAGCAGATTCCTGTGTCAATGGGAAGGTTAATGTTTGTAGCTCTTCATTCTTTGCATGGCAACTTTTACATTAGAATTATACGAAAAATGGACAATTTTTGTTTTTGTTGAAGGATGTAGTATTGTTCAAGTGATAATTATGTGTGCAGGTGATGAGTTGTAGCACAGCGGTTGATTATAAAGTGGGTCACTCAGAGCTGATATGAAAATGCTATACAGTGCACAATAGTCCTGTTTGGCTGCATTGGTACTTGACTTTTGTAATTAAAAAAAGTTAACGGAATATTAACGTCCTTGTTTTGTTGTTTTCTTTAAAGTTGTAATTTGTTTGTAGTTTGATGATCTCCACTGTTTTGTCTTCTCGTTTTGTTGTGCTATCATATGCTGCTACTTGAGATGATTTCGTCAGTTCCCTGAAACTGTAGTACATGTACATGGAATTGGTTTTGACTACTTTCCAGGAGAAGCGAAAAACTGTTTTATTTTAGCACTGTTGACCTAGTGACGATGACTTTTTGTCAGTTTGAAAGTTTGCTATTCCATTATTTTTTTCGGCTTGGGAGTCTGTAACCAAGATCGTTTGCTGCGGCTTTGAATGTAGGTGAACATATTTAAAAACTGATTTTTCACATTTTTGAGCTGCTACAGTCTTAGGGAACAATGATGATTTGAGGTTTTTACTTCTTTAGGATTTTAGCAGTGGGCTCTTTCACTTTGTTTCTGAGTTGAATGTCTTTACATTTTTTTTTGCCTTGTATCCCTCTCTTTTTCTGGCCTCCTCCCTCTTTACTCTGCTCTTAGATCCGCCAGAAGGGCTACTTAACCCTGAGAAGGGGTGTTATTTTAGCCCTCAAGGCTGCTATTTTAGCCTCAAAAGGGCTGCTATTTTAGCCCTCAAAAGGGCTGCTATTTTAGCCTCAAAAAGGCTGCTATTTTAGCCTCAAAAGGGCTGCTATTTTAGCCTCAAAAGGGCTGCTATTTTAGCCTCAAAAGGGGTGTTATTTTAGCCCTCAAAAGGGCTGCTATTTTAGCCCTCAAAAGGGCTGTTGTTTTAGCCCTCAAAAGAGCTGTTTTTGGTCAGTCATGCCAAGAGATATCTTTGGTCTTTCACCAATTCTGGCAGTACCGTTACATACCAAGAAAATGAATGAAGTCACTGAATTTGGGGTTTTGAATTGCTCTTTTTTAATTAATTCGATGGGAATAATGAATGTGTTGTTCCTCCAAGTCCAAGTCCAGCATGTTGTGTGTGTTGTGAGAAATGAATAATTAAAATCAAATGTACAGGGTCATTCCGTCGTTCAGTGTTTCTTGAATTCTATGGTGCATCTGTTGGGCAGACTTCCACGGCTGAAAGAAAATAATAAAGTTAAAATGTGGCTAAAAGAATTTAAAACAATGTTTATTTGATGAAGCCCTACATCAGAATTTAGAAGAAAAAAATAAAAATAACAAGGAAACCATCCGAATTCTAAACAAATGGAAATAAAAATGAAATGACACTAGCTCTTGATTACAATGAACTTTGTATGGTTAAACAAAAGGACCAATACAGTTGGCCATTTTATTTGAAGCAATATTTCCTTTATTTCTATTGGCTGAATCTTCACGATATTTTTTATGGAGTTGATGTAACTGGGCATCGTCTACATAATAAGTAAAAATTGCGGTTTATGAAAATCTCAGGGGTTGGTCCATTTGTGGCTGATACCATGGATATGGAGTAGTATTGCAAACAGTTGACTTTTTTCAGCATGGAGGTGACTTACCTTCGCATTCTTTTGTATTGCATGTCTCAGTTTCAGACGTGTCCCCCTCGCAGTCAGCTCCTCCATCGGCAGGCTCCGGATTGTCACAGGCACGAGTTCGAACTCTTTCACCGCCTGATAGAGACAAGAACAGTTTATTGAATTTGAATTTAACCCCACAATGACCAGCATTCCATATCTGAAATACACGTACGTCACCAATACCCAGTACTGTGTTGTTGGAATGCACTTTATTTTGTCAACAAAATTAACGATTTTCTTAGGCAAATACAGTGTATTCTCTGCTTTCATCTGACGATTTTAAATTAGTTCTGCAAGATTCAGAATTGTCAAGTTAGCTAAGTGAACCAGGCATTTGAGGGTTAATGTTTCTACAGTTCTTTTCAGAGCTCAGTAACAGATACAGTGTAGTAAGATTAAGAAAAAAGAACGAGACAAAGTCAGACAGAAAGGAGACGAAAGGCAAAGGGTGAACAAGAAAATGAGTTATAAATGCCTAAGGCAGTCACACTTTAAACGATATGATCTCAAAGTACAATTTAAGGTTGTTTTTTTTTTGTTACATGTATTATAGACCTGCTCACTGTCATAGATTTTGCAACACTGTCTGGTACTTAGGGTACCAGAGGAACATGAGATCTGTGCCAATACTGTTAGTGTTACATTTCAGCTCCAAGCTTCAAGTTTTATCATACTTGTTTTCATAAACTATGGTTATCATGCTAATATTTACAATGATTGTGATCTTCATTTTAAAGAAATCAAATTATGCTTATCATCGGTTGGCTGTTGGAATTTCACTAAAACTAAACTCAAAAGCTGTTTGGGGGGGGGGGGGATAAGTTGTGTGTCACTGCTCAGCTATAGCTTGCCTTGTAAAATACCACTGTCCTCAAACAACAGCATTCGAGTTTAATTTTGACGAGATTCCAACAGCCCAGCCAATCGTAGTTTAGTTTAATCAAAAATTTTTTTTAAAAAACGTCAGCCACAATGTTAAAGTAAACACTTTAGATGTACATGTATGTAGATTACAAACCTCCACATGTCTTGGAGCACTCAGACCATGTTGTCCAATTAGAGAAGCCACCATCAACTACAGAAAAAAAAAAATAATTTAAAAAAAATGACATTTTACGGCATCAGAGAAAACAGGTGAATCTCAAACATGAAATAAATAATGAATAATTTTGGTTTGCTATCATATTTGTACTATTTGAGGAAAAATATTTCTTCACATTGCCAATTAAAGTGGCCAATAGTGATGTGAATATTTCAACTTTGTCACTTGGGATAAAAATGAAAATGCACATTGTACTATCTTTAGAGTCACTCTGCTCGTGAATTCAAAATTTTACCATCGTTCAGAATAAAAAGCGAGGAAAATGATCCCTTTCGAAATGCAGTATGTTAAGGTATTACGCGTACATGCGTATATTTCCTGCAGGGGGCGCAAGATACAAAATACGACATAATACAAGATACACCAAAAGTTACTTCATCATAATAGTCTGTATCTAAGAGGTACCAACCCTGTTTAGGGGGAGAAGCAGGTCATTTTGAACATTTGATTTAACTCTGTTTTAAATTTACAAGATGTACATTTCAGAACCATGCAAAGAGCAATGGAAAGTAATCCATATATTCTCAAAATAAAGTTTAATTGTAAAATCCCTCACATTGATATTCGGAGACAGATCACTCATCCAGGTTACTGACAGTGAAAATTATATCAATACAACAAAAAATAGAAATGGGCATGCCATACCGAAAGAATGAAAGATGACAGACGTTGCACTGCATGGAGGCCTAGAAAAGCAAAGAGAACAAGAGGACGTCCCGAGAGAGGATGGACAGATGATACATGTACTGTGCAGACACGATGGACAGGCGTGGACATGACAGACGCAAAACATGAGAAGAATGGAGATCAGTGGCGGAGGGCTACATCCTGCAGTGGACGGACGAGGCCAAGCAGGAACAAGAACATTTCATTTACGTACATGTACTGTAGTTGAAATATAACTGTGTCAATAAAATACATGTACATGTTTGTCTTTTTGTATCGTCTTAATGATATTCAGATTACTCACTAGCACACGCCTCTGCGTTGCATGTCTCAGTTTCTGTCAATCCTCCCTCACAGTCAGCTCTACCATTGGCAGGCTCAGGATTGTCACAGGCACGAGTTCGAACCCTCTCACCACCTGATAATTATAAACAATATGAATTTTTTTTTTTTACCATAGTAGTGCCGAGTTATTGTATTGCTAATGCTAGCTGAAAACCTATGAAAGTACATGTACAAGTATAATCTGTATAGATTTAGAGAATTATAATTTGAAACAAAACAAATTTGAACACAAAATGGAAATTATTAATTTGTCAATTTTAACAGTCCATCCATTAAAAAATTCCAAAACTATCTGTGTTCTGTTTCAAACCAGTTTGCTGTTATTAACTCAACTTACGAATACATGTATTGTCAAACTGTTTAAAGCACTCTGACTTTGTATTGTCATATACACATATGTGTAATAAATTTCACAAATTTGTCTTAATGCGAACAACTCCTTCCCTTAGAATAACAAGGTCCTATCTATCGCTCTTTGGCTGAAAACTGAATTACACTCTACACAATAGTTTTGCGGGGCTTCTCCATTTTGTGTCAAAGTATCAAGCAGATTCGGTGTGTAATTTGTATGTACACTGGACATGTATTACTATAAAGGAAAAAAAATCGTACCTCTAAAAACTATGAGCACATGAAACTTCAGTCATCAATTTCACAAAAGTAGACGGGAGGGAGTTAGAATCTTGTCATACGAAGGAGACGAAGTGTTGTCATTGCATTTCAACTCCAACTTGAATTTCAACTCCAAAGTATCAGTTTTTTCGGTAATTGCTGTATAATACCAGCTTTTCTTGGTTTAAATAAATGTACATATAATGCACGTAATATGCCTTTTTTAAACTCTATCGATCACAGAATTCAACAGTTTCTGCCGGTTCAGACAGGGCGGTTTAAACCGCGCGGTTGGAAACGCGCGGTTGCATTTTCAATGATAGCCTATGGAATCGTTCACACGTAACCGCGGCGTTTCCTCAACCGCCGCGGTTGTGAGTTTCCCCTCGCAACCGCGCGGTCGGCCAGCGGGTCGAGATACCTACACACATAGGCATGGTACACACACAGCTGGTCTCCCGCTCGGTTTGCAGTACGCCAGCCAATGAGAGAACAGGATGTGTGATGTAAACAAAAGCTTTGCCCCTGATCAGTCACTGGCTTGGCATGAAGAAAGAAAGCATGGAGGACCAGTTTGATAATGATTTATTGATCACCGAAATTGAAAAACGCCCATCAATATGGGATATGACATCTCCCCAATACAAGGACAGAGTAATTAAAAGAAAGCATTGGATACAGGGTGGTAAACAAGCCGTGCGTTAGTCTATCACGTAGAATGGGATGAATCCAATATTGTCTTTGTCTCTGTTTGCGTCGTTTCAAGCGGCGATGTAACAACCAAAACGCATGTTATTTCCTCCACATCCATCCTGACACTGCTTAAAATTTCCAGTTCTTGAGTCAACCGCTGTGGTTACGTCGCGTTTCAAACCGCCTTGTCTGAACGATACCAGCGGGAAATGCGCGGTAGCCGTCGCGGTTGAAACCGCCCTGTCTGAACCGGCAGTTTAGGTTAATGTAAACTGCATGTACAAACCTCCACATGTTTTAGAACAATCAGACCAATCGGACCAATCAGAAAGGCCACCATCAACTGCGGAAATGAGAATTTAGATGTCAGTAAAACTGCTGACACGCAGCCTTAAAAGAGGAACAAATAGTGGTGCCAGTTTCATGTATTGTTTGAGTTAATGAGCAATTTTTCATATTGGCTTTCAGCATGGCAACTAGGCAGTCTCAGCAGTTAAATTTGTCAGTTGGGATGACATACACTTACATGTACATTGTTAACAACTTCCATTTCCCATTGGAGTGACATTTTCATTGACACCCACAGTAGAAAGTGCAAAACCGTGAATGTTCTTTTCTAGAGAGAGGATGACATCATTAAGCATTATGTAGCGGTGTGGTCATAGGCCTGTTTGCCTAAATCACAGACGAAGAATTGAGCAAACTTCCCGGACGCAGCTTCGAAGCTGGCGGCAGCAGGCCAGTGGTTGATTGATAGGGCAGATGGCAATATACCGTCACTCTGGCCTGGATATCGTGACACAGAGCATCCACCAGTATTGGTCTTCTTTGGTTTGGGTCTTTCACCCTAGTCAGCTGGGACTGCGAGGCTGTGGAGTAGCCTACAGGCAGCCGGTCAGGCAATATGACTGTCCCTCTGGCATCCTCCTGCACCTGGATACATTTCCAGTCGTCTTGACCCTGTCTTGCCACTTGGATAAGTTGTGTCCAGGCGACAGAGTGAGTCTGATGTTTGCGCAGCTCTTTCTCACTAAAAACAAATTCTTTGCGCCAGTCTTAACACTCACCTCGTCTTCTTTCATCTTTGTCTCGTCTTCTTTCCTCTCAAAATTCCAACGGCGATGGGCGAGTGCGGTGACAGCAGGTTTGGATAGACTGGAAGCTGTTAGCACAAACCTACACGTTGGTGGCTGTGGGCTATGGTCGCTTCATCGTCGATTGAAGTGGAGGCGTGGGGAGGCAGCACCCACAGTAGCTGAGCAGCCTTATTTAAGGATAGCACTGCTCACCTCAACTGAGGAAGGGGCTAGAAAAGGTGCCCTAAAGAAAGCCCACTTCACATCACCCTGACTGGTATACCGCGACCAGTGGGGATCCCTTTTTGCGGTCGAAACAAAAAGAAATTCAGCTTACTCAGGCTAGGAGCCTGGAATATACGCACACTACAGGACAACTCAAACAACCCGGAAAGACGCACTGCACTTATTGCCATTGAGCTCAGCAGGTACAACCTGGACATAGTGGCACTCAGTGAGACCAGACTCCCTGATAGTGGCCAACTCAAAGAGTTCAGTGGTGGATACACCTTCTTCTGGAAAGGCAAGGGTGCAGTCGAACCGAGACAGCATGGTGTTGGGTTTGCAATTAAAAATGACCTTGTCAGAAACTTGCAGTCCATGCCAATTGAAATAAATGACAGGCTAATGACACTCAGGATCCCAGTTGGGAAAAGCCAGTCAGCCACCCTCATTAGCGCATATGCGCCCACCATGACAAACCCAGATGAAGCCAAAGACAAGTTCTATTCTGATCTAGAATCTGTCATATGCTCTGTCCCGGCAGCTGATAAGCTGATTCTCTTGGGGGACTTCAATGCTAGGGTTGGCTCCGAAATCTCAGCGTGGCCAAATGTTTTGGGCCCTCATGGAGTTGGTTCATGCAATAACAATGGGTTGCGCTTACTTACTTTGTGCGCTGAATTTGGCCTGTTCATTACCAACACAAATTTTAGTCTCCCCGTGAGAAACAGAACGTCATGGATGCATCCCCGCTCAAAGCATTGGCATCTCATAGACTATGTCATTGTGAGGAAGACTGACAGAAAGGATGTCCTTGTAACAAAGGCGATGTGTGGTGCCGAGTGTGGAACTGACCACAGACTCATTGTTTGCAAGTTCAGACTAACATTGAGGCGCAATAGACGCCCTCAGGGGAAAGCGCCACCTAAACGCCTAAATGTTTCAAAACTCTGCTCAGCTGAGAAACAGAGCAAGCTCTCATCAGAACTCTCCTCAAAATTGGATTGCGTGACTTTTGACCCTGAGAACATTGAACAGAGCTGGACTGACCTAAATACGACTGTACACTCTTGCGCCAGCAGCACAGTTGGTTTTCCTGTCCGCAAGCACCAGGACTGGTTCAATGATAATGATAATGAAATCAAAGTGCTCATCAAAGAAAAAAATAGTCTCATCCAAGCTCACTGCAGTGACCCCTCTTCCACAGCAAAAGCTGATGCACTGCGTGCATGTAAGGGTGTACTCCAGAAGAAGCTGAGGAAAATGAAAAATGACTGGCTAGAAGAGCGAGTAAGAGAAACTCAGAAATATGCCGACACAAACAACACTAGAAAGTTCTTTGAGAGCCTCCGAGCTGTGTTTGGACCATCCCGCCCTGGCACTACGCCACTTCTTGCGTCAGATGGTTCAACACGCATTGTTGAATTGAATGCCATAATTCAGCGTTGGGCAGAACATTTCGGAGGTGTGCTAAATCGGCCATCAAATATAAATACTGAGTCCATTGACCGCCTCCCTCAGACTCCTATTAATGCAGCTCTTGCCAAGCCATTCACAGCAAATGAGACCCGAACTGCCACAAATCAGATGTCCTTTAACAAATCACCAGGCGTGGATTCAATTCCTGCTGAGGTGTATGCCTTCGGTGGAGAAAAGCTTATTGAAAGGTTGACCGAGTTGTTCAATCATATGTTGAAAGCAGGGAAGCTGCCACAGGACTTCAAAGATGCTTCAATCATCCATCTGTACAAAAACAAAGGGGACAGCCAAGTCTGTGACAACCATCGGGGAATCTCTCTACTTTCAATTGCTGGCAAAATATTGGCAAGAATGCTTCTGAATCGCCTTCTTGATCACCTCTCGTCAAATGACTTGCTTCCCGAGAGCCAATGTGGCTTTCGTAAAGAGAGGTAAACGGCGGATATGATCTTTGCTGCCAGACAGATTCAGGAAAAATGCATGGAACAAAATAAAGCGCTGTATATCACATTTGTTGACCTCACAAAAGCATTTGACACAGTGTGTCGTGAAGGCCTCTGGAAAATCTTGGCGAAGTTTGGGTGTCCACCCGAATTCATCACAATAGTGCGCCAGTTTCATGATGGCATGCAAGCTGCAGTCAAAAGCAACGGCAGTGTTTCAGAGCCCTTTGCTGTCACAAATGGGGTAAAACAGGGTTGTGTCTTAGCCCCAACTCTGTTCAGCATCATGTTCTCGGCAATGCTACAAGAAGCCTTTAGCTCTCCTCCTCAAGGGGTAAGCATCAAGTACCGAACTGATGGCAGTCTATTCAACCTCAGGAGACTTCAGGCAAAAACCAAAACCAAAAGTACTCAAGTCTGTGACCTACTATTTGCTGATGATTGTGCACTTCTGGCACACGATGAGGATAGCATGCAAAACTGTGTTGATAAGTTCTCTAGTGCCTGTGACAACTTTGGCCTCACAAAAAGCACAAAGAAGACAGAAGTGCTCCATCAGCCTACTCCAGACGACAAGTATCCTGTGACCCCAAATATCAAAGTCCATGACAGTCTTCTGAAGGTGTCGGAGAACTTCACCTATCTTGGCAGTACACTGTCTTCCGCGGCTCGTGTTGATACTGAAATTCTCTCAAGAATCAGCAAACCCAGCTCTGCATTTGGCAGGCTTCGAAAGAGAGTATGGGATGTTGCCGGCATTCGCACAGACACTAAGCTGAAAGTGTACAATGCTGTGGTCCTTCCCACCCTACTCTATGGGGCTGAAACCTGGACAGTGTACCAATCGCATGCCAGAAAGCTAAATCACTTTCATCTGGCCTGCCTTAGAAAGATCCTAAGGATCAAATGGCAGGATAAAATTCCAGACACTGAGGTCCTCAATCGTGCCAAGGAATTGAGCATCTTCTGCCACCTGAAAAAAAATTCAGGTACGTTGGGCAGGACATGTTGTCAGAATGCCCGACTCCAGACTCCCTAAGCAAATCTTCTTCTCTGAGCTCTCCAATGGAACGAGGAATGTTGGGGCCCCAAAGAGACGTTACAAAGACACTCTCAAGCAATCACTGAAGGCCTTTGCCATTGATGTGAGTGAGTGGGAAAAGCTCTCACTTGATCGTGCAAATTGGAGGGCGGCCCTTACCAGAGGCAGCAAAGCATGGGAAGCTGACAGAGTCCAGCAGGCTATCAAAAAAAGAGAACGGCGCAAGAAAAGGCCCAGTGGTACTGAACCAACGGAGCACTCTTGTCATTTATGCGGAAGGGTCTGCAGGGCAAAAATAGGACTTATCAGTCACATGAGAAGCCATAAGTCATGAAAGAACAGTCTTTCCATTCTGTCCTCTGTGTCCTTTAGTTCTCTTTATTGTCCATGTGTTGAAATTCTCAACAATTTCTGTTCTTTATTCCTCTGGTGTTGTTAAGGTCATCATCATACCTGATGGACGAACTATTATTACTATGTTTTCAGGAAGAGGTGGAGGCAAGGGTTTGGGGGGGGGTGGGACAGAATCAAAGATATAACATGTTTACCTTATTACTGCGATGTCTAGAGTGTAAACACACCAGTCTTTTGTTCACTCAGTGTTACAACTTTTTTTCTCCAGAAGATTGCATGGAACTTGAATTTAAACACAACGGGTCGATTCAAAAGCGAATGGGTTAAATTAGTTAACACTTGAGAAAATTAATTGTGTAGTTTTTGAAACTGTCATCTAGGCTGTAGGGTTGAGCTAAAAAAAAAAAAAAAAAAGCCCGAACATTACGCCGTAATGAAGTAGGCCCTACTCCTGTCACTATTTTGTTGTTGTTTTAAAATATTATTATAACCAGATTGCCGATAATTTTCCAAATGGAGGTTTATGAATCGGCTGTTGTTATAGGTACGTGCGCACCCCAAGTGTTTTGCGATAGGGGCGCGTACGTATGCGTCCCTATCGCTAACCCCATCCTTTTCCTCAGCCCCAACTCTTATAGAATCACTAACCCTTCCCCCCTGCCCATTCAACCAAAACAATAGGAGGAAAACAAAAAGAAAATCTGAAACAATAATTAATTAAGGCTGTTGTTAGGAGTATTTCGTGAGGGACGCTCTGGGTCTAGAGTCACAAAAGTATTAAAATAGGACCTACGTACCCCTAGCAAAAAAAAAAACAAACTCGGGGGACGTACGTACTTGTAACCACATTCCTACCAATAGTATCAAAAGGTTACCTTTTTTAAAATATTAATACATGTATTACACGGGTAACTTACTTGGACAGTCCAGTGTATTGCAGTTCTCAGTTTCAGACGTATCACCTTCACATTGAGCTCCTCCATTGGCAGGCTCAGGGTTGTCACAGACGCGAGTTCGAACCATCTCACCACCTGGTATATAATATACATGTACGAATGAATTAAAATTATTATTATTAATATTTCTTTCATTTGCCATAGCCTGCCGGGGATTTAGCATGTGTCAATTTAGCTGAGAGTAAAAATCATTTTATTGTCCCCTGAGGGGAATTCTCTTTCAATTTCACAGAGTGTTTAAAAGCGCATACAAGTACATGTACATTTGTATATGGTACTAATTGGTACACACATCTTACGCTTCGTTACATAAAAATATCGCAACTCAATAATAGGCATATTACATGAAGTAACATAACATGGAACTTTAGTAAAATATGGCAAACATCCAGCTACACATATCTTGCTGAGGCGAATCGCAGAGGGCAAATACAATCTTCGGTATCTTTCTCTAGTTGATCTATAAAAGGGCCTGCAGGTGCATCTCAAGATCAAGATGTAGAGAATTATGAACCCAAATTATTATATTTTGATCACTGGGTGATATTTTTCTTTGTCGCTTTTACCAGTCCACCAAACTTGAAAGAATCCCAAAGTTATTTGTATTCTGTTCTAAAATACATGACAATATAATGTAGTTTTGCTATTACACGTATTAAGAGTGCCATTGTGAAACTATGGAAATCACCTGCCTTTGTCCTTTCAGTATAACAGATTTTATACATTTTTGTCTCATTCCAAACAACTACACGTACATGTATATGTACAGGGAAGGTTGAATTTTAACTCCACGACTGAAATTTTATCAATTACAATTTTGTTGTAAAACCATGCATTTCATACCACTCTAACTTTATTATGAATGTTGTCTTAACTGAAGATTACAACTTATAGCCTACCGCTGTGACACGTGACAATTTTAACAATAAGAACACTGTCAAAGACACTGTTAAACATGTAGACTACAAACCTCCGCAAGTTTCAGAACATTCAGAAAATGAAGACCAGTCAGAAAAGCCGCCATCAATGGCTAAAATGAAAAAGAAAAAGAAAGTGACATGTTTTAAAGAATCAAATGTGAATCTTATCAACTTTTGTGACGTTTGACAAGAGACCGAAATAGAAATGTCTTGAGTTTTTTTTTTTTCTTTTTTTCTGTAAGTATTAATTAGTTGATAACAACACGTTAAAATTAGAATACATATAGGAATGTTTAAGATAATATTGATTACATAGTACATGGACAGGATATATTGAAATACGAAAGATTATGTTTATGGGTGTTATTAAGATTATACATGTAGTTAATACATAAAAATGTAAGATATATATTTGGAGATTATGTATAACGTGGTACTTGATACAATAAAATCGCGATATTAGCTCTTGTTTTTTCTATCTCCATTTTCTGAAAAAAACTAGAGATGTTTTAGAATGTAGAAGAGGTATAACAAATGCACACTTCGACATTCGTCAAAAATGCTTTGTGGCATTTATCAAGCTGTTTCACAGTTCCGATTTATTCTAAATCCTTATCATAATCCCAAAGCCGCAAACGTTTAACTCGCATTTCTCAGTTGTGCAAAAAGTGAAGTTGAAACAAACAAGAATTATGGTCACGAAATGCACAGGAATCAGGATAACATAGTTACTTTACTATTCAAACTCATGACACGTCATATAAAGCGCCAGAGTATTATTTTCACTCACGACATGCTTCTGTGTTACAGGCCTCTGTCTCTGTACTGTCACCCTCACACTCCTTGCCACCATTTTCTGGCGTGGGATTGTTGCACTCTCTGCTCCGTCTCTTTACTCCACCTGTGAACAATCACAACACTTAATATAAATACAGGGATAGAACCAGCTCAGGTTAAAACTGATTGTTCAAGTTTATTTCGTGTGATTTACTTGGAAAATGTGTTAAAAGTGTATTAAAATAGCTCTGTCAAACACTACATCTGTGAAGTCAGTTAAAATTTTTAGTTGTTTTCTTTTCCTTCTTCTTTTTTTTTTCATAGACAGGTTCCAGCCCTAGAAATGAACAGACAAGAGTAACTAGTAAAAGATGAGTTTTCTGTAACATTAACCTGATAATGAAAAAGATAATTTGAAATTGTTTCCATACTTCGCAGGTTCATTGAGGGTAATGATACGGACTTACATGTAATAATTATATTCATACTTCCACGGAAGTTCTTAAGCCCCGAAAGAGGTACAATTGTATTGTGTTAAAAAATTTCATGAATTCACCCACCTTAAAACTGGATGTTCCGCTTTGTTTGATATTTATTGATCCATGGAATCTATCATTATCAAATCTTGGCATAATGGTTCTTGTATTTTGCATAACAGGATAATCATTTTATGATCCATCGGTTGTTGAATTTATAGTTCAATGATTTATGTACACCCCTGTATGTACAGTTAAGGGTCACGTGACAATATACATGTACTTATAACTGAGTTCAAACTAAATATCTCAAATCTTACCTCCACATGTAAGCGAACATTCAGTCCAATCGGTCCATTGGCTGAACCCGCCATCAATTGCTGATAATACCAAAAAAGAATATTAAATATCATCATTTTCATGTATATAATAAATAAATAAATATATTTTAAAAGCATTATTTTATTTCTAAAATGATTCATTTCAACTGCTTTTTTAAAAACATTTTATTCACAATTGTAAGATATATATATTTTTATCGTAATTGCTTTCAGTTGAAAGACCTGTTGTCATTTGTTTGGTTTTTTTTTTTAGATGAGAAGAAAAGCTGGTGTTGTTACTCTTGATGATCTATTGTGCGTGTAGTTCATTTTATGGAGGATCTAACACAATGACTTACGACAATCGTTTGTGGCGCACTTCATTTCCTCTTCCAGTGGGCCGTCACAGACAACCTCGCCAACACATTCTCGGGTACGAGTTTGAGTTCCACCTGCAGCATAAAAAGAAGAAATCAATACACTTGACTATAAAATGAGATTCCTATTATAAAATGATTTCCAACAATGCAGAGAATTCTACAGAATACGTGTACCATCGTAACCGAATACATGTACTTTTTTCCTAAAAAAAAAAAAGAAAGGAAAAAGGGACAATCTCTAAATTTCCCAAAACACCAAAGATAAGACAGTCAAGAGCTTCGTAAAAAAAATCTACGAGCAATGACAAACAAAATCTATAAAATCAATTATTATTTATAGATCTAGCAGCAGTCGGTGGCTGAATATGTATATTACATGTATATATAACTTACGATTTAAACCGACTAATGTCTATGGAAATAGCAATTATCAAAACGAGAACCAAACACTATACATGTATTCATGAAATGTCATAAAAACCACAGAAAAACTGTGGGGTCGCAGCAGGGCTATAAGCAAAGTCAAAATTGGGCAAAAAGAAAAGTTTGTATGTTGCGAAACCCCGCGTGAGAAATAAAAGGCATTTGGCGGACGGACGTGCTTTGGTGCTGCTAACGAAGCAAGGACTCGCAGCTAAATAAACTGTTTCAGATCGTTCCTGTTGAAGTCTTTTATTGTTCGGGTTGTTTGTTGTTGTTTTTTTCACTTGAAAAAGGCGAAAGCCGAAAATTTTGTGTATTTTCTGCCTTCTCTTTAGTTTGCTTTGTATTGTTTGGGTTTAATTTCTCACGCGGGGTTTCGCAACATACAACCTTTTCTTTTTGCCCAATTTTGACTTTACATGTATTCATGTTCTCTGGGACATTGACAGAACTTCTCCGTTTCACAGACAAAAGTTCCAGCCCAAGGAAAACGTGTACCCAGCCTGAGAATCAGCGCTTTAAATGTTCATTTATCATACCATGATGGGACTAGGAGGTGAAAGCGTAAGCGCCTAAAACTTTTGTGACTGTACGACCAAAAAAGCTGAAACTTTGCAATTTGCCTTAATTAAGTGGACACCACCATTTGGGACAAAATTCAGTCATTGATATTATCTACTTTTACGAGTTTTGAGCCCCCAAGAGGGGACATAGGAATTCTTTCGTCCATTAAAATCAAAATGTATGATCGGAAATTTCGTCCTTCCCCTGTTTACAAACTGCTGGTTGAAAATCAACTCTATGACAGCTGCGTATTCTGCAAGGAATTGTGGTGTAACAATACGTTTTATTAGCCTTGTGTCGAATTTAGGTGCCGTTATTGTTGATACATATTGTATGCGGTTGGACTTGGTACGAAGAATTTGCAAGATTTATTTTGCTCGGGTCACCTAGTAATGTGAATGCGTGTACATGATGAATTATTGGCTATTGAAATGTAGGCCTCTGTAGTCTTGAGTAGTTTCGAAGTTGCCTTGTCGGTTGCGAAATTTTGCATCCATCAATAAGACATGTAGGTAGACCAAACTGATTTTTACATTTTCTCATATCTCAAGAGTTCTTGTCAAATCTGATGAGGCTTACTCTACTAAGAATTTTGATACCAAATTTATTATTCTGGCTTAAAAGCTTTGAAAGTTGTGGCATTTTCAAAAGTGAAAAAACACCTTGAAATTGCTACCTATTGCAAAATTGCCCGATAGTCCAACTTTGACCGCTCATAAAATGTCGGTTTATTGAGCCACGGCATTGAAAATTCTCAGTTTCCATGTCAAAGGCGTGTTGTACATTACGTTCATTTGTTTTTTGAGGGATGCAAACATAATACAAACATCTCATTTCACTTGTTTTAGTCATCAAACTTCACCCGACGTCATTTTTTTGTGAACTCTTACAAGGGAGACAAAAATAATAAGGTCAGCAGTTTTGCCATTGACTTATCACTGAGTGTCGGAAAAAGGTGACGAAATCAAGCATTGGGTGGCTCTATAAAAACAATCTGCCCCATGTCTGACTTTGGCATTCCCTTATAATACAAAGGCTGGGGTTCATTTGCCTATGATTTTGATCCTGATCTGTTAAAGTTCCGGCCAGTTTCTCGGTCAACAAACTTTTCAACAAATGATTTTCAAAGGAATTTCAACTTAAAACAGGATGCAAAATACATTGAATTGAAACTCATTTTTCTGGCTTTCTGTGTGAGTTATCTTCAAACACCTGTGCTACATCGGCGCGACACCCTGCGATCCTTTGTTATGAGGGGGTCAAATAAGTATCCCCGGCTCAGGGCGAAAACGGCAAGACTCATGTCTTGTTCAAGAAATAAAAACACCCAGCTACACACATTAAACAATACAAAAGATAATATATTTTGACAGAGGAAGTATTGAAGTTTATTTTGATATAGGATATATGCCACTCTACATAAACACACAGCAGTAGTACTAGTAGCCTTGTAATGTTGGCCTAAAATTATGCCAAAACGGGATTTCGCCCCTTTAGCGGGCCAGTTTGGACTATCTTTTTTTAGTGACAGCTGGTAAATATTGCAGCTAAAATTGACACATAATGCATGTACATGTATTTGAAATGGCTGCAATTCTGGGACTAAGTCATATAATTATTTGCAATGACCAAAATCACCAGATTTCAGAGATACGGCAACTTCATCCTTAACACAAGAAATGGTACATGTACTAATGATGATCACAATGACAAACTCACCATCACAGGTGACAGAACAATCACTCCACTCTGACCATTCACTGTATTCGCCGTTGAACTCTGAAATGACAATGTAAAAAACAAAAAAGTGATAAATGAAGTACTTCAATTGCCATATTGAAATTCTATTCGCTGCGTGTATACCAGTAAAATTATGAGTTTTTATCAGAGCCTTTGCATACAATGTCTGTTTCAACGCTTGGCAGCCTTATCATAGATTATAATTGTGGTACATTATTTTGATATAATGCAGAGCTGATAAAATGTTGTGCTACATCCAACGCAGGTATTCAAATTGCGAGCAGAGCAGAGCAATAGGAAATCAACCGGACTTTTGACCGTTCTGCTCGACCTCAGTAAGGGAGTAGGCCTATTCTTTACTTGCCATAACCAAATAACAACAGCTCGATCACTTCAGTGCGTATTGGCGTTAGCCTGCTTGAGCTATCTGCTCTGTTCTACTCTACTCTGCCAGCAGTATGAACACATAAGCTGTCTGCCCTGCTCTTTTCTGCTCTACGGAATCCCTACAGATGCTAAGGACCCTAACAAGAACTGCAGAATTGAATAGCACAATTTTCTGGTGGAAATATCATTGGACATTAAGTACAACTCGTCGGTCCAAAATCTAATAAAACAGAAAACAGAACTCACCTGGGCATTCTTGCTGTTTACAAGCTTGTTGTTCAGTGCTGTGCCCGTTGCAACCCAGAGGATCATCACAAACTCTAGTACGCTGAGCAAGTCCACCTGAGGACGGACAACGTCATTATGAGGGAAGAAGAGAATATTTGAAATGTTTCCCCTGTACACTTATCTTTCTATTATTTCTATTTAAAGTCATTTAAAAGTCTTTATGAGAGATTCATATTTACATTTTTAAAAAATCATTACGGTGCACATAAGTTATCGAAGCATTCGAACCATAGTACAAGAATCAGAATCCGATATCAGCTCATTTTGCCCCAGAAATGTCTTCGGCATTTGGCGTATTTGAATTACAATAATATGCATAGACATGCAGTCACCACATATTTATGTACATATGCCCCAAGGGCGCACGTAGTTGGTGCACTAGAATTTTTCCCTACCTCCACAAGATACAGTGCACTCTGACCATTCACCCCAAGTGAGATAACCATGCTCTGCCTCTATCTCAATGCCAGGGAATGGGTACGTCGAGTGAACTCCCACATCCTGAAAATACAAATTAATGTAATCTTATTTAAAAGTTAAAGAATGCTCCATCTGCAATCTGCTGAAAACGGGTGTTGAATATAAGTGGTTTCATGTAAATACACTGTAGAATATTACTTTACCCGGTAATTACTGATATGGAAGAAGTTTTATCAGAGGCAGAGGGAAAGAGGACGATTCTAAGTGAATGTAACTGAGTGAAATCGAGACGCCAGTTCGCCAGGACGCTATAATTGGTGCCAAGATTTCAGTAAATTCACGACCAAATCTTTTTTTGACGTTCCTGACCATAACGCAGTACAAATGGCTTTTTGTAGATTTTTGGAAGCAAAGACTATGACTTTTCGTCCTACATTTTTTTCTTTTAAAGATTCGTTAATTGGGCCTGTGATTTCCGTAGGGTTGGCGAGGGCAGCATGAGCCCTGAAGGCACTTTTTTCAGATATTTCAGCTGCCTATAATGTTTACACGTCCCGTACAAAATGAAATAGCATTCAGTTGTATGTAATAGGCCTCTGAGGGTTTGGCATATTGCAAAAAGTCAGTGGTGTTTTGGCTCCGCTAACATAGTAACTATTTTGCCAAATTTAGCAGCCACCACGCCAAACAAAGAAATTGCCACCAAATAAATTACAATAATATGCCATACAAAACAAAACCTCATTGAGCCAAATCAAATGAGATCTATTTCTTCGCTGATTGTAGGTCTTGGGATGTTTGATCACCCGGCACAGTGTCAGATGCATTTGTAGTGTCAGAAAGAAAGAATTAAAGCCTATGTGACGCGTATAAAGTAATTGGTACATACCTCGCCAGGCTCCGCCGATGTGGCAGGCAATGCAATGGATTGAATGGCAGCCTGTAAACACAAAAACACACCAAAAGAAATGAATACGACCGTGAGTGTAATATGCCTATTCACAACAATTTTATGGCTTCTATCGTTATACCAGTTGCCAATTCAGGGGTATGCCAGACCAAAGTTCGCGTAGGCCTCAGATTGGTGGCTCACCACTTAATTATTGTGCATCACACTTAAAACACTATTCACTGCCCATACCGCGGCAGTGGTCTGGCTTACCCCTTAGGGTGGTAATTCTAGCCTTAGCACTAACCCCGACTGTAACCCTAAACTTTTCGTAGCGTGACCTAATGGGGTTATATTTGTATGATTATTTTTTTTTAGTTCATTTTTTATTTAAAATGTTGGAGTTAAGGTTGGGGCTAGGATTAGCCAAATTTATCCAAAATCCGTTACAATAAACTTATCATTGGCCACATTACCACAATAATCTTTTTTCAGACATCCATCAGCCTACTCCAGACGACAAGTATCCTGTGACCCCAAATATCAAAGCCCATGGCAGTCTTCTGAAGGTGTCGGAGAACTTCACCTATCTTGGCAGTACACTGTCTTCCGCGGCTCGTGTTGATACTGAAATTCTCTCAAGAATCAGCAAACCCAGCTCTGCATTTGGCAGGCTTCGAAAGAGAGTATGGGATGTTGCCGGCATTTGCACTGACACTAAGCTGAAAGTGTACAATGCTGTGGTCCTTCCCACCCTACTCTATGGGGCTGAAACCTGGACAGTGTACCAATCGCATGCCAGAAAGCTAAATCACTTTCATCTGGCCTGCCTTAGAAAGATCCTAAGGATCAAATGGCAGGATAAAATTCCAGACACTGAGGTCCTCAATCGTGCCAAGGAATTGAGCATCTTCTGCCACCTGAAAAAAATTCAGGTACGTTGGGCAGGACATGTTGTCAGAATGCCCGACTCCAGACTCCCTAAGCAAATCTTCTTCTCTGAGCTCTCCAATGGAACGAGGAATGTTGGGGCCCCAAAGAGACGTTACAAAGACACTCTCAAGCAATCACTGAAGGCCTTTGCCATTGATGTGAGTGAGTGGGAAAAGCTCTCGCTTGATCGTGCAAATTGGAGGGCGGCCCTTACCAGAGGCAGCAAAGCATGGGAAGCTGACAGAGTCCAGCAGGCTATCAAAAAAAGAGAACGGCGCAAGAAAAGGCCCAGTGGTACTGAACCAACGGAGCACTCTTGTCATTTATGCGGAAGGGTCTGCAGGGCAAAAATAGGACTTATCAGTCACATGAGAAGCCATAAGTCATGAAAGAACAGTCTTTCCATTCTGTCCTCTGTGTCCTTTAGTTCTCTTTATTATCCATGTGTTGAAATTCTCAACAATTTCTGTTCTTTATTCCTCTGGTGTTGTTAAGGTCATCATCATACCTGATGGACGAACTGTTATATACGTGTACAGCTCAAATTCACCATCTTTGGGAAGACACATCCCCACTCTGAGTGTCTGACCCCTGGAGACAAACAGTAATATTCATTATCATTATGAAATTTTAAAAAACATGAAAGAGAAGGCATTACATAATATAGAGTGTCAACCCTTTAGTGCCTAGTGTCTCATATTTGAAACATGCCATCCTGTACCCAAAGTCCTTTTTTTGGAACATTACTAATGTATTATTAACAAATAGATTTTACTGGTAAAACGCATTCATGTATTGTATATCGGATTTTGCATTTATTTGACTATTTTAAATCAGATTGTTATGTTTGAAATTTTTCTGACAAGGCAATCATTTGCTGGGCACTAGAAGGTTAAATAAAATTTAATTTTCTTTAGCCAAGTAGAACCCTGTCAAAAATTAGTTAAATGTGAAGAAAATTTTTTTTGCCCCGAATTAGACCCAAAGTTGGCATTGTGTGTGTGTGTGTGCATGTGTTTGTGTTTTGTGTTTTTTGTTTTGTTTTGTTCTGTGATTTTGTTGTTTTTTGGGTTTTTTTTTTTTTTTTTCACATTTCGTTTTTGTATACATGTATATTAGTCTCCTTGTCAGTTGACCTTGATATAGGACGTCGGCAGTTTAATAATAATCAAAGCTGCTTACAATTCCAAACCATCTCCAGTGAGCCACAACTCAGTGGGCAACTGGTTGTCGAAATGAAGAATGTAGCTGTAGTCTCCGCCCAGAATGACGGGGAAGTTGCCAGTGGTTGTCCACGCTTGCTCAAAAGTTTCGCTTGGCACGTCGTCTCGCGTCATGAAGGGCGTAGTTCCATCGCGGTCACTGCGCCGAGCCCATAGTGACAGCTGCCAGGGGAGCATTGATTGGTGGATTAATCATACTGTATAATTTGCATATCAAAGCAACCTGTGGTTGAATCGCTCTCTCTCTCTCTTGTGCTTCCTCTCTCTGTCTCTCTCTCTCATGTTCTTTCCCTCTGTTGTCCTCTCTCTCTCGTTCTTTCTCTTTCTCTTTTTCTATCTCTCACTCGTCCCCTCTGTAACTCTCTCTCTCTCTCTCTCTAGCTCTATCTCCCCCTCTCTCTTTTTCTTCCTCTCTCGATCTTCCTCTCTCATTTTCGTCCTCTCTCTCCTTCTCTCTCCCCGTTCTCTCTCTCTCTCTCTCTCTCTTAACTTATGCCTAAATCCGGCCCAGATGGTAAGGACGAATCGCATGACATCGCTGGTGACCCACCTTGCCGTATCTGTGGGGACAAGCATACATCATCCAATTATCCCTGTAGTAGCAATCCTGAGTGTACACGAAGGGGTACGGTTTGACCACAGTTGTGTCGGGATACCCGGTCACAGAACCATCTAGATCTCTGAAGAGAGACTGGATATCTCCAGTGAAGTTACTAAATCCGGGCATCTGCTCATCTCCGTCAAATACACGATTTCCTGTCTCAAACTGGATAGAAATATTCAAGAGAGAGTGCGATTTAAGTCCTCAGGCAAAGGGGACACGGCAGTCTGGAGGCAAGGTGCTCGTCTCTCATGCCAAAGGTATCGGGTTCAAATCACGGTCGGTGCAGGCATGTTGGAATTTTGGGATTTTTCTCATATTTTCATGCCCCTGATCCTAAGGTAAGTAGGATGGAGCTCCTAGTCTTCTAGGCTAAGGACGAAAAATTCGGAGGGCCCACGTGCACGTTGCGCACTCTAAAGATACCTTGGCAGTTGGAAATTGAAAAGAGCAGGCCGTCCAAGGCCGTTGCAAGGGCAAAATTCTAAAAAAACTAATCCCTACCATAGCAAGAAAAAAAATAAAAACAAGAAAAATGAGGTGTAAATGGCAATTGCAGCGAATCTCCTAAAATGAAGAGCTAAATACAAGTCCTCAGACAAGTTCCAGAACTACAACTTAATTTTAAAACTTTTTTACATAAAACTCTTTTCAGATACACGTACACGTATTCGAAACAGCTTTTGAGCATTTTACCACTGTAATTAAATATTCTTTGTGTGCCAGACACTGGTATATCGGTTCTTCAGCTGATCACAGTTGTGCCAGCCACGGATGTATTGGTGCACAAGAATGCTAGGCTATTTTGTTTCGGGAAGAAAGATAGTCGATTTTCTATTACAGATGTTGCCGTAGTTAGTCTTCATTCAACTACCCTTTATTTTCTTCTTGTGTTGGCCAATGTGGAAAAATTCATGGTACACAAAGAGTTAATACGGAACTATTTAATTCTGTTTGTGAAACATAGAAGCTCTGAATACCAAACAGGAATAGAGTAAACAGGCCGTGAAAGGCGTAAAGTGGCCGTCGTCGTTGACGGCGCGCCGTAAAACCTAAACTGGAATCCAAACTTAAACTTAAACTCAAAATCTGATACTATGACAATGGGGAAAAAAACAACAACAGGCAAACTTAGAAACAGGAGCCGGCAGGTGCAAGGGTCCGTCACTGCATACGTATCCCGAGTGAAACACAGGAACATTAATAAACAAAAAATATGTGAAAAAACGGTATTTCTGTCCAGCTTTTCGAAGTTAATATAAAAGAGTGCCGAGGACCAAGTTGGTATAATTTCAGAGAAATGATTTTTTTTTGTTTGTTTGTTTCTTGTTTGTATCTACTCCATGCTAAGGTTGCATCTGAAAGACACGCCAGTAAGTTAGGAGAATGTGATTTTCATCTGTATTTTTTTTTAACACTTATAACCCTTGGCTTTTCAACATCTTGAAGTAGATAGACGGACAGACAGACAGACAGACAGACAGACAAACGGACAGATAGATAGATAGATAGATAGATAGATAGATAGATAGATAGATAGATAGATAGATAGATAGATAGATAGATAGATAGATAGATAGATAGATAGATAGATAGATAGATAGATAGATAGATAGATAGATAGATAGGTAGACAACATCAACAAAAACCTTACCCCATCAACAAAGCCCCACTTAGCTCCAGAAACAGAAGTGTACGGTGAAGTCCACCACTTATTATTACGTGTGAGCCCCAGCGCACCAGCGGGGTATTGGTCATTGGTGATCAAATCACTGAAATAGATGTTCTCCACGTACATTGGGCCGTCGATGAAGGGAATGCCTTGAATAGCGGCGTGGCTGTCGGAAAAGAACGCAGAGACTAGTTAAGTATAGCATGGTGGGTCTAAAGCAAAATGAGAAAGACATTAATGAAGATAATACACGACACCATTGTATTTTTTCTTTGAAATTAATTGTTTAGTTCTTCGGTTGTTTGTTGTTGAGGGGTTTTTCCGTAAAAAACATTTCTCTTTCTTTCTCATTTTCTCTTTTCTCTCTCTCTCTCTCTTTCTCTCTCTCTCTCTCTCTCTCTCTCTCTCTCTCTCTCTCTCTCTCTCTCTCTCTCAACACCCCCTCTTTCTCCTTCTCTATCTCTCTCTTTCACTCGTTCTCTGTTCTATTTCTTTTTCTTTCTACTTTTTCTTTCTTTTTTTCTCTCTCTTGTATGTGTGTATGTGTGAAACAGTGGGTGGATGCGTGAATGAATGAGTGAGAGTGAGTGAGTTACTGGGCAAGCGAGCATGCGAGTGAATGAATGAGGGAGGGAGTGAGTGACTGAATTATTTCACTCCAATAACACTAAGAAAACCAACAATTCAGTACACTCACATATCCCAAGGTGTCACACAAGAACGAGGACGGGGGATGCTCGCACTGCCATTCCAACAGCTCTGTGGCTCACCAATATTGATGGTCTCTCCCAGAATGATCGAGTTAGTGACGTGCGGCCGCTGTCGCGAGGCACTGTGGAGAACAAAACACAGTATACCACAGACTAATAAATTAACCAGACTGGAAACACGAGCTTCGGGCTGTGTCGTTTTTTACGGAATTTCCCGAGAGGCGACCGTATAACCGACATGGCCGCTGCTAGGAAAATTCCGATTCTAGTTCTATCTGCAGTAGAATTTCTTTTTATTTGTCAAGATTGGTTGTACATGTATTAATAATGCATTAACTTGCCTATCCTTTCATTTTATTGTCTACATCTGCCTTTTTTTTTTATTGTTATAAATGATGACCGCATGAACTTTTAGCGACCACTGCATTGTAGCTATGCTGAAGCGTCGGTCGCAACCGTAAACCTAAAATAGCGGACCTTTCCCTGTTTTGTGACGTCACACAATGGGATCACCCAGTCTGGGTATTTTATTAGTCTGTGCAGTAAACTGAATACGAGAACAGACGCAAATATGGGTGGGCTTAGGATTACTTTATCATAATATTATATTATTAACACAGTTATATCACAACCAAAACAGGGGTATACCCAGCTTGCATAATTCGTCAGTTGTACAAGCATCATGTTAACGCGATGTCAGTAGGAGAAAATGAGAGGAAAAACTGTTTTACAATAACATGCCAAGCAATTCTGATGGCAGATTATGATGGATACATCTAACATTACAATATCTGTTAAGGATACAGAATGGTTCTTTCTTGGAAACTGAATATGTTCTAGAAAAGTGACATAAGCACTTATAATTTCAAACTGCACGACTTAGGCATAATTTATCCTACACTACTGACAATAATATGCTCTTAAGCCTTAATACTTTTTTTTTCTTTGATGAATTTCATTTCAATGTATTTTTTTATCATTAATTTTAAATCCCTCTTCATTCATTATTTCTCCAAAAGATGACACGGTAACCTTTGGACCACTCTGTCTAATAAATATGCAGGGGCTCAGAGGAAAATATGTGGAGAAAACAAAAAAAAAAACCAAAAAAACAAGGCCGGCGTCTTACTCAGGAACTCGTGGATTGCAGTTCTAACCAGATATCGAAATATTTACATAAATTATTTTTTTAGTTTAAAAAATGCGTAAAAATAATATTCTATTAAAACAAATTGGTTTACCTTGGAATGCAAAAGAACATTTTTTTTTTGCCCATTTTTTTAAAACATAGATTCCTTCAAGTGGTCTTGTCCACAGCACCCGCCCCGCTCGGCTATTTTTACGGAAAATGACATTATAAAAAAGTAAAACATTCTTTGTCTCTCTATACTTGTCCACCGCATCCGTTCCGCTCCGCTCCCCACCCCTTCAGAGGCAAAGAGAGTTTTTCGTACGCCATTTTCTGTAAAAATAGCGGAGCGGATGCCGTAGGTAAGAAAGGTACAATGTATTTAAGGAAAATTCGCTTGGATTATTTTGAAAACGAGCTATAAATCAGATATAAAGTTTAGAGGTGAATGATTATTTAGATGAAGATGAAGACTTACGAATTCACTTGGACCCCTTTCATACTGTCAGCTAACCTGGTAGGGGATAATGACAAGATAGAATCAGTCTTACATAACAACATGGTCAAAATTGGGCAAAAAGAAAAGGTCGTATGTTGCAAAACCAAGCGTGAGAAATAAAACCAAAACAATACAAAGCAAACTAAAGAGAAGACAGAAAATACACAATATTTGCTTATAGCCCTGCTGCGACCCCACAGTTTTTCTGTGGTTTTTATGATATTTCGTGAATTTCTTACATAACAACATAGAATTCGTTAACCATAGCAGAGCCTGGCTACCCTACACCACACACACAGTTATATCATTTTAAAGTAAAAAGCAATGATTCTAAAACAGGAGGCACTTGGCTCCCGATTTTCTTTCACCTTTCACATAGGCGTTGCCCATCCTGTGCAGGATGTAGCGCACCGACAATGACTTCTACACCTTTCTGACTGACGTCTTCCTTATCCACGTTGTTCCCTCTCCCATTCTAATATCATCCTGCATGTCGCAAAGATTCGCGTTAGAAACGATACAATAAAACGCAAAGGAAAAGGAAAGACAAGTCAAGCTTTCGATCAATTTGACCTTTTTCAGGAACAAAAATGTAACACAACAGAAAATTGAACAAGTTTAAAAAATATTTTAAAAGAAACTGGAATATGGTCACCGAAGTTTGTAAGCTACAATTCTAACAGAGATAGGTCAGGTTTTGGGCGTACAGTAATCGTATTTGGGTTTCCAAATGTTAGAAAGACAATCAGCCCAGGCGACTGGATCCTCTCCCTGATGGCGAGGGCCATAAAACTACGGTTGTATTGAAAAAGACTGTATAAGCCAATCCGGGTCGGATTCACTTTTGACATCCTTTTATAGAATGAACTGTGTTGTCTTTCTGTCTGGGTTAAGATTGTGTCTATCAACAGTTTCAGTCACAAAATGGAAACTGAAAGACGAATAAAGCAAGGTCAGGCCCCAAAATGTATTTTTTCTTCTCTAACAATCTCTTTCCATAACAAGGCAGAAAACCCACAAAATAGAGATACTATCAGAAGCGACACAAGACAGGAATACGTCATCAATTTTGACTACCCTGCGCCATATTGGATGAGATCAGTTGTTCGTACTAAGCACGCGCTCAACGATGTTTAACGTAACATCAGCGAGTATTTATTTAAAAGAGAGATCCCACTTCCGTCAAATCGCGAAACTAGATCACCGCGGTAACAAGACTTGGAAGAGACCGTCCTCACCAAAAACAATGTGCATATCTGTTTACTGTGGTTTGTTCATAGTTTTGGGTTGATTGAAACTATTTTGAACCGTTTATAAGCTGCTACTCCCAGTGGAAATGTACAAACGGGTTGCACTTCATCCAAAATGGCGGTGCACGTACTTCCTCTAGTCACGAAAAGTGCGCTTCTTTCGCTTCTATTAGTTCCCTATTCTGTGGTCAGGCCAGCTTCTTCCACCATTTCTTGGGTGTATATTTTGCTGGCAGCTACTGGCTGTGACGTCCAGTGCTTAGACTGATATCCCCCTCAGAATGACTTACTTGTTCCTCTTTTGATATAGCAAGGTACGTCATCAGAACTTTCATTTGTGGGTTGTGACTTGAACTGATAGCCGCTGTTCCAGTTGAAAGAAAGGCCGTCGTCCTGGAGACTTCGGAACATGTCTAAGCCGGACTGTGGCCATATAGAGAACCAAAAATTAGGGCATTAATACAGAGAAGCCACCAAAATATAATATAGGCTCGTGTCAGCCTACGATTTGAAAAAATGGGTATTTACAAATAAAATGTAATTTAAATTTTTTTCCTGAAGAATAACCCACCTTAGTGAATGATTGATTCACAAGAACATACATTATTATGTCAGAGCCCTACAGTCAGTTTTTACGGTTTAAGCTGTGTTTTCATGTATGTGGAAAACGGAAACGGAAACGTCAAAAACCCTTCATGCAGTGACATAGAAAGAATGTTTTCATGCCTACGCAAACGTCATTTCTGTACACATGGAAACACTCTTCCTTTGTACTACTTGACTGATATTTGCCCTTTCCGTTGCCGTTTGCGTTTTCCGTACACATCCAAACACAGCTTCAATCACAAAGACATTAGTTGGGGGACAAAAGAGTAATCTGTTTTCATGTTGATTCACAAAGACATTCGTTAGAAGACACAATAGAGGTCCACGTATGATTTCATGGTTGACTCACAAAGACATTTGTTAGAAGACACAATAGAGGTCCACGTATTAATTTCAGGATTGACTCACAAAGACAGTACATTCGTTGGAAGACACACTATAATAGAGGTCCAAGTATAATTTTGTGGTTGATTTACAAAAACATTCATCGGAAGACACAATAGAGGTCCACGCATAATTTCCTGGTTGATTCACAAAGAAATTCGTTGGAAGACATAACAGGGTTCCACGTATAATTTCATAGTTGGTTTACAAAACCTACAGCAGTCTACTGCGTCATAGATCCACAAAGACATTTATTGAGGAACAAAGGAATGGCAATTTTTTTTTAAGGTCGATTCACGAAAGCACACACAAAATAGTTGTCTTTTATTATGATTGGTGCACAAATACAATAATTGGATGATACCAGAAATAGGGCACCAAATTCAGCCAAGAAAACAGAAATCAAACAAAACGAAAGAACAATTGACTTACGTAGAGATTCGAGTGAGCTACGTTGTTGTAGAACTCCAAGAAAGCCGTCCGGGCGGCCTCTCCTCTTTCCATGAGTCCTAGGCTCCTACTTGGCTCTACTGGTTCCGGCGGGAAGGCATACATAATACCTTTAGCCTGAAAGTATACAAGTGCAAAAAGATATAAAGAAATCTGCCTATCCATCCATCCATCCATCCATCCATCCATCCATCCATCCATCCATCCATCCATCCATCCATCCATCCATCCATCCATCCATTCATCCAGCCAGCCAGCCATCCACTCATCTATCTATCTATCTATCTATCTATCTATCTATCTATCTATCTATCTATCTATCTATCTATCTATCTATCTATCTATCTATCTACCTATCTATCGATCTATCTATCTATCTATCTGTCTATCTATATTTCTAATGTTTTTGTGTCGTTTAAACTGACAACATGGCAAAATAATTTTTTTTAAACATCCAAACGTGACAGCAATCTTACTTCACTGCCAGCAGCCACGTTATTGGTCATCACGGTCAGGGGGTTAGTGATAAAAAATCCTGCAGCTTCTCTGTGTACATGTTCGGGTGGAAAGGGGGAAGGGGAGGGTGAAACAGAAATAAATACTTTACTTGGCGAAGGTAGGGTAATGGTGTTTATGTTATATTTAATATATTAAAATTTTACAGGTTTGTTGATGCTGGTGTTGGTGAAGTGATGTTGGTGATGCCGCTACGGTGGTGTTGATGATGGTGGCGACGATGTTGCTGATGATTACGATGACGATGAGATGTGGTAGCAGTGACGGTTGTGGTGGTGGTGTTTTAATTCCGCTTCTTTGGTGTTGGTAGTGTTGATGATGCTGACGACGATGTTGCTGCTGATGATGATGAGACGTGGTAGTGGTAATGATAGCAGTTGGGGGGGGGGGGTGATGGTGGTGATCGTGGTAGTGGTGGTGGTGATAGTGTTCACTGCTCACTTCCTATTGCGCCATATTCAAATGGCAAATCTTTACAAGTGTGTAAGCTCAGCTGCCGTGCGCTGGGCGGCGGGGAATGCCGTGCTATCAACATCAAAATCGTTGGGAGACAATAGAATCATTAGCGACAAATAGAGTTTAAAATGTCGGGCAAATCTTACCTCCTTTCAATTGCGGTCATGTCTGTGCTGTAGGTGAAGGCAGCCAGATTACCATTGAAGACGTTGTATTTCTCAGCTCCGTCCAACAGGTGGAAACAATGCCCGACATGACGGAATGCAACATTGTACTCGATCTGAAGACGTGGGACGAGAGGAACGTGAGCACTGATAACGGCGGTTCTTAACTTGATAGAAAGATATCTATTACAGACGTTAATGAACTTGTATTAGTCTTTTAACCTGTTTAGCTAAATTTTGACCACGGTTTAATATAAACTTAAATATTATTAATAACAATAGTACTATAATGGAGCTGGAGAGTGAACATGTAAGCACTTAAAACTTGGTGACTAAAGCTGGGTTTTCATATATACGGAAACGGAAACTAAAACGGAAACGGCAATGGCAAAAAAGTAGTGACACGGATAGAATGTTTTTATTTGGATGGGAGCGCCGTTTCCGTACACATGGAAACACTCTTTCTTTGTACAACTTGATGGATTTTTGACATTTCCGTTGCCGTTTCCGTTTCCGTACACATGAGAATAAGCCTTAAATGACCAATAAATTTATGTGTTTTCATCCATTCTGAGCAAAATCCAGTCTGTATTCCTATTTACTTATGATTTTTTTGTTAGCCGCAAGAAAAAGGCGCATATTTATTGTGTAAAATCGAAAAGTATGATCGCAAATTTATTTCTTCGCCTTCCTTAACACACTGCTTGTCGAAAATCGACTTTATCACATTTATTTATCTAGCAAGGATTTTGTGATGTAACAATAAGTTCTATTAACGGTCTTTGCATTGCCTCCTTGTGGGGGTCAGGAAAGTGACCTAGATCTAGATGATACATAGTGGGGTTTGCTACAGAGATGATTTCAAGATTTGTCTCACTCGGATTGGCTAGTAATAATAATGATGATGATAATAATAATAATAATAATAAGTATTGCGTACCAGAAGACGATGAGTGGCTCTCAATACGACACATCGGCGGAAACTGTCAACAATGGCATTTTCTCTCACATAGGCGTTGCCTCTACCTCCCCGGCAGTGTCGAAGAAGATTGGGTAGGCGTCTGGAGGAGATAGAAAGAGAATGGGGGAATAAGGCCTGAGCCAGCGTTGATGGCTTTGGATTTACATCGGGTTTAAAAATAGTTTGGGTTTTTCCCTGGCAACTTCTTCCTTCCTTTTCAGTATGTTCCGCTTGAGGTCTAGGAATTTGTGCTATTACGAAATTTTGAATTTTATTTTGTCAAGCGACGGAAGCTCCAACACATATTAGTGTTTCGTTCTCCAGAGAGTGCGCATGCTCAACTGCCGTGCCAAAAATACTTTTTTTTTTTTTCGAGCACACATGCGCAGCCGCCGTGTCCAAAAAGTGCAACAAACCAATTCACTCTATCTAAGCCACACAAACTTACTTTCAGTATCGTCTTGGCCCATATGTTGCAGTCTGACACCTTGGATGTGGGCGCTCCCAAAACCTTCATTGATCTAAAATAAAACATTGATGGGGATAAAGATGAACTCATGGGTGTGAATTTAGATTTGGTTGGCCGGCCTGACACTCTCTCTTTTACTCTCTCTCTCTCTCTCTCTCTCTCTCTCTCTCTCTCTCTCTCTCTCTCTCTCTCTCTCTCTCTCTCTCTCTCTCTCTCTCTCTCCCTCTCTCTATCTCTCCCTCTCTCCTTTCTCTCTCTGTTTTTCTCCTCTCTCTTTACTTCTCTCTCTCTCCTCTTTCTCTCTCTGTCCTCTCTTGTGTGTCACTCTGATTTACATTTTGTATGTGCATGTGTGTGTATGTTTCCTCTCCGTCTCTCTATCTATCTATCTATCTATCTATCTATCTATCTATCTATCTATCTATCTATCTATCTATCTATCTATCTATCTGTCTGTCTGTCTGTCTGTCTGTCTGTCTATCTGTCTGTCTGTCCTTCTGTCTGTCTGTCTGTCTGTCTATCTATCTATCTATCTTTATCTAAGCATGTCTGTGTTTCTCTCCCCTAACTACATAATAATTGTGTATGAGATCGAGAAAGATATGTTGCTAAGGGGGTGGAGGAAAAGAGGAATTAAGTTTATTTTGTTGGTGTTGTTTGGGGGTAAAGGGGCGGAAGAAATCAGAACTTTGAGAGTTCACAAAGCTAAAGAGATTGTACACATCTTTCCAAAACCCACAAACAAAATGCTTCCAGCACTCATTACCGAAAGGACATAGCCGTACTTACCCTGACCTGCCCGCCAAAGTGAGGGAGGTCCTCACCGGGGCAGGGGATTTCCCGCCCGACGTCATCGTCAAGGCAAACTTGGGCATTGTCAACTCCTCTGATGACGATGTTCCTTGACAACGAGGCCACCTCAGCTCTCATATCCACGCCGTGGACTATCTCACCCCAGTGCACGTACTTGCGGACAGCTAAAAGGTTAGATAAATATATTGAAGGTCTGGACTTTTTTGGAAGTACGTATTTTGGGGGAATGCAGTCAAAGTGCACACATTAGTTTGTTGTTGTTTTTTTGTTTTCGTGTGTGTGACCAGTTTTGTGTAGTGACTGTACACTTCATAACCAAACTACGCACAAAAGGCAATTTTTGCGACCAATTCCTGAACAGTTTGCCGAAATTAGGGAAAGAGATAGAGAGAGAGAAAGCCAGACAGAGAGAGAGAGAGAGAGAGAGAGAGAGAGAGAGAGAGAGAGAGAGAGAGAGAGAGAGAGAGAGAGACAGGCAGGCAGACAGACAGACAGGAAGAGGAGACAATAATGACGATGATGATGGTGATGATGATGATGATGATGGTGGTGATGATGATGATGGTGGTGGTGAGGATAATGGTGATGATGATGATGATGGTGGTGATGATAATGGTGATGATGACGATGATGATGACGATAACGATGAAGATGATGATGATGAAAATGAAGATTCCCAAGAACTACAACTCGAACTATGAGTGCTTGTGTTGGTGAAACGATCCCTCCCCCCCCCCACCCCCCCCCCCCAAAAGGCCCTGAGACAAAGGCGATGTTGATCGTGATATCCAGTGGCATAACACAACGAGGGTTCACATAGCCGGGGGCGGGGGGGGGGGGGGCGGCAATGCATGTATGTTTGTTGTTGTTGTTTCTTTGTATGCACGGATCACTGTAACTATTAAACCCGTGTTTTCAGTTCGCGAAAAAGGAAATTAAGAAAGAATATTTTTGCCCCCCGCTCCCTTTTTTTCACCGTCCATGGGAGCTTCCCCCTCTCCCACTCCATAGCTCCTGCCATTGTACTCACCGTTAATCCTCGCCTGGTTGTCGCTACAAGCGATTTCTCTACTGCTCACGTCGCATTTCGCCACTCGGCCCACACTGGCCCGTTCCATGTCAAAGTCTGTTGATGTGATCAGTACTTCCTCGCCTGAGGAAAGTTAATTTTAATGTTTGTTGAAAGTATATTTCCTTGGTTGGTTGATTGGCTGGTTGATTGGTTGGTTGGTTAGTTGGTTGGCTGGTTAGTTGGTTGGCTGGTTGGTTGGTTGACTGGTTGGTTGGCTCATTGGTCAGTCGCTTGGTAAGTCAGTCAGTCGGTTGGCTGGTCGGTCGGGTTGGTTGGTTGGTTGGTAGATTGGTTGTTCGGTTAGTAGATTGGTTGGTTGGTTGGTTGGTTAGTTGCTTGGTTGATTGGCTGGTTGGTGAGTGGGTGGGTGGGTGGGTGGGTGGACGGTCGATGGGTCGGTAGGTCAGTTGGTTGGTTGGATGATTGATTGGTTAATCATTTAAACATTTACTGGTTGGCCCATTCGTTGTTAATTCGATCGATTGGATGGTTAGGTGTTTGTTTAGTTGCTAAGAGATACGGGTAGTTATTCGACTGGTTAAGTAATTTCTTGAATCATTAATGAATTAATTTAATATTCACATGACTATTGCCTTCTGTCGACTAGGCGTAGGCTCTATTATAAAATAAAAATTGAACTTGACAAAACTGATTTAAATGTTCCAAATTGCGACAGTATAAATATCAGACATAAAGAACGTGTTTGTCACGAATAGGAAAGTGTTTCGTATAAAAGTACTGAGCTGTAGTGGCGTGTTCGTGTAATAATACATAAAGTGTGTATGCGCTCTTCGTATTCAGTTCTGAGTAAATGAATTTCCATGTGGGAGAATAGGGAGATTCTCATTTATCTTGTCTTGTCTTGTCTTGTCTTACCTTATAATAATACATCATTTGGTACCTGGTTTCAAGTATGGAATTTTATGTACTAGAGGGTTCAGTTTTCACTTGTTATATAGGGAACGGGATTTAATAACACAGTTACTATAATATTTAAATTTACCGATGACGTCATGGGCCATTCGAAGTCTTCAACGCGGCGGTTAAGCACAGTTGTTATGGACTTTGTAAGGGCGATTCGAGGCACAGAGACCAACTGCACATGAAAATTTGTGTACAAAGTCCATAACTGTGCTTAACCGCCGCGTTGAACAGTTCGAATGTCCCATGACGTAAATCTAAATATAGTAACTGTGTCATTCAATCCCGTTCCCTATAATACCTTCTTTCCAAGACGTAACATCTCCAGCCATGTTTACAATAGGAACCGCTCCATCAAAGGAACCTGCCAATATCCGGGTGTCGTAATACCACATTTTCTCAGAATGGCTCCGGGTTTCCACGTAGAAAGCAGCGTTGAGCTGGGGCATGAACAGATGGTTCTTGGAAGTGTACATCCCGTCAAGGTCAGGACGGCGCCCGACGTGTTCTACTGAGCGCCAGGGCTGTTCTGTAAGATTTGAGCATAGTAGTGAGTCTCAGTTTGGTTAACGATGTGTCGGCACCTTATCGGCCACTAGGCGCATTTCACGATATTTTTTTTTTGGTTGATGTTTGCGATAGTGGATGGCTGATGAAGATGGCTACCACCACTATTGATTGTGTCACTTGACATCACACAGAATGTGTGCTCCTGCAAACTTTAGATTTTATTTTGCCTTGCGTCCAATGTTCCAAGGCCATATGTTTCGCAGCCGCCGTGTCAAAAAGCAGCGGCTGTCCGAAAAAGTTTAGAGTAGGGAGGCCAGGCAAAGTGTAGCCTCCCAAACATCACAACTTTTGATGACGTCGGTGGAACAAACGAGTAGATGGTAGGTTCTATTATGTTCTATCAGTGTTTGATCGACTAATGAGTTCAACCCTCACGCCCCCACCCCCACCCCAACTATACGCTCCACAAGTGTCCCACGCCTAATTTTTTATTGTATCCTTGGCTAATTTTTTTTTTATTCTGCAGATAGTAGAAACAATCGCTGAGCCAGATGCGGGGACCTTCAAATGCAGCAACTGTAAAAAAAAAAAAAAAAGCGTGTGGCTCAAGGATCGAGCAAATTAAATAACAATGTATCCCTACCACTCCCCCCCTCCCCCCCCCCCCCACGGCGCTGCACTGTGGCGACGAAGAGTCTGCTCCAATTGTAGCTGGCCAAAGTGACACAAAGGCAAATGACCAAAATTGGATTAAAGAAGTATACACAATACAAAAATACAAACTCTGACCTTTGACGGCAACGGCCGTCCAGGCTTCCCTGAAACGCACTGTCCTGAGTCGGCTCTTGCCGACTTTACAATACAGAGCCCTCTCCACAGCCTCCACTATTGGAGTAGTGTTGAAGTTTTCATTTGGGGGTATGGCGCTCTTCCGTGAAGCCATGAGTAGCACATGGCCAGGGGGGGACCCTGTGGAGAGTAAAGGTTCGCCATTAGTCTATGTAAATGCAAAGAAGGTATATTTTTGAATCACTGTCCGTCGTCTGTGGTAAATCTAGGAAGGTTTCTCAGTAAGAGGGGCAGACAGATTTAAATGTAACAGAAATGTTACCTGCAATTCTACATACAAAGAAAGCCTCTCTTTGGAGGATCAGTGTTACCATCATTTATTCACAGCATTACGTCTACCTGTGGAACCATCCACAATATATAAGGAAGTTGGGGTGGGAGTGGGGGTAGGGGTGGGGGAGTGGGGGACTGAGTGAGTGAGGCTACTAGTATGAAAGATGAACATGGCGAGGGCCTTTAGCCAGGCATTCAGTAGTACTAAGAATGCCCAGGCCTATAGCCAGAATCCAGCATTTATTGATACCTTACGGATGACCCCAAGCTAGTGAGACAAACTTGTTCGGTCCCACCAGTAAGTGAGGGTCCATTTCAGTCAGTGATTTAAATCTCATACAAAAAAAAAACAAAAAAAAATAGACAAAAGAGACTTGGCCCACCAGTCTGAGTGTTTCTACAACTTACATTCGGGTACCTTTATCTACTTGGATCAATATCGCTCTCATACATCTGGTGCACAATCTGTATCTCTACGCGTTTTAACAACTTATATTCGAGTATCTTGATCTACATGAATCAACATTGTCATCATACTATCACTGAACAATCTTCACTTAAGGCCGGTGTCACATTTGGGGACAAGGTGGTCTAGAGGCAAGGTGCTCGCCTCTCATGCCAAGGGTCCCCGGGTTCAAAACCCGGCCGGTGCAGGAATGTTGGAAGTTTGGGATTTTTCTCATATTTTCGTGTCCCTGATCCTATTGGGGGTAGGATCGAGTACCTAGTCTTCTCGGATAAGGACGAAACAATTCGGAGGGCCCGTGTGCACGTTGCGCACGTTAAAGAGACCCTGGCAGTTGGAAATCGAAAAGAGCAGGCCGAACAGGCCGCTGCCCGGGCAAAATTAAATAAAAATTCATCCCTACCATTCCCTCCCCTCCTCCCCCATCCAAAAAATAACCCGCCGACCGGCGCTGCACTGTGGCGACGATGTGTTTGCTCCAGTTACAACTGGGCTGCAATGGCACAAAGGCAAATTTCCCAAATGGGATTAAAAAGTTATACAAATACAAATACAAAAAAATACAAATACAAAATTAAATCTTTTTGTCTCGGGATGTAGTGCAAGATGTGGACTGTGAAGTTCGGCAGGACCTCGTACAAAGTCTGTCTCACTAATTCGGACGCGTCAAAACTGTCTTCTGTCGTCTGGTGGAAAGAGAAACCCTGCACACCGAATCAAAAGAGACGAGAAGAGGGGACACCGTGGCCTTGTGGCAAGGTGCTTGCCCATACTAAGTCCGGAACGTCACAGTCAGCTACTGGCAAACAAGAAGTTCACACCATAATTTCCTATAATTATTTTCTTGGTATATCCATTCTAAGGCCGGTCAGACAGTCAGCTTCTGCCATTATTTCTTTGACGTTTATTTTGCTGGCAGCAACTGACTATGTCTAATCGGGTTTAGTATGACACTCCCCATAAGCGTTTTAACAACTTACATTCAAGCACCTTGATCATCCATTCAGAGTCCTGCTCAAACCAACGCGCATCGTTGCCACCTACAAAGAAAGACTCTGTAAAACGAATAACGCTATTCACTGGATCTATGACCACTGCTACGATACCATCTTTCCACCCTAGGCCGATTGGCGCCACCTGTGGGGAAAAAAAGAAACGCAATTTTGATCATCGCGACCCTAATTCTTACTCGTTTTATCTCCATTTTCTGAAAAACTGAAGACCTTTTAGCATTCTAAAAGAGGTATAACAAATGCACACTTTGACACTTGTTTAAAATGTGTTGTGGCATTTATCAAGCTGTTTCACAGTTCCGATTTATTCTAACTCCTTATCATAATACAAAAGCCGCAAACGTTTAACGTCGAATTTCCCAGTTGAGCAAAAAGCGAAGTTGGAACAAACAATGTATAAGTTCTGTATTATCATTATTATTATTATTATCATAATTATTACTAGCATCATTATTATTATTATTATCATTATCATTGTCAATTTGCTATGAGACCGGGGCACTTCTCACCTTGTTATCAAAGTAGATGCCATTCTCTGTGCTGGGTTTCTGCAGCGTTTCATTGAGTTTGGTCCACGGCGTCTTCCGTTCTCCGTGTAACTCTAGCTGACCCCCTGTGGCAACGCCTATGAATTTCTGACCAAACTCTGGGTCAGTCGGGGATTCCTCTGGCGTACCTATTTAGAAAAGAACCAGGAGCTAACAATATGATTCTGAAATCACTGCAGGTATTGAATGGCATACCGGACAACAAATCATACTTAGGTATTTTATTCACTTATGAATGTTTGCTTAGGATATGGGAGATGATATGAAGGATCCACTTCAAATAAAAATCTGTTTGTCGAATAGTTTGTCAGAATTATGCGATTTCATTACCACGCTAACACTAATATGTTTTCTAATTTCGTGAGATTGTGGGAAACAAAGAAGAGTTCACAATTCAATTTTCGCCTCTAAACAGCTGACATCCTTCCCTCAACCCCCCCCCCACCCCCCAGAACGTACGGGTAGGGATGTAACAATGAAATCCTCTTTAGACGAGCAGTGTATCTGAGCCCCTTGGACGTACGAATAGGAATTTTTTTTTTTTTTAAATATGCGTTTGTGAGCACGTATGTGCATATTTTGACAATTTAAAACTATGGGAAGCTGGGCAATGACATCATTGAGGAATACATGTAATTTCAAGAAAAACAATCCCAGAACTAAGACAATTACAAATGTTTTTAATTACTTCTGGCTCCATTGGACCATTGGCCTACGGCGAAAGTTAAACAAGTTACCTGTGAGCACGATATTGGCTTGCCCTCATAACGGCATTGTGCACTGCCAATCCTCAGCAAGCCCTCAACACGTACATACTTCGTGGTCAGCGTCAGGTCTCCGGAAGCCTGAGGCTCGAAAACTAGACTTCCTCCGGCTTTGATGAGAACACCGCCTAATGATGCCGTGTTCACATCGAGCAGTATGCATTTGTCTATTTCCACAACTTCGACATCACTTGGTGCCTGAGATAAAGTAATAATAATAATAATAATATTTTTCAGTTGATGACTCAATTTTCTTTATCATAATGATAACTGTCTTACGTTTGTAACAGATTAAGACCCTAGTCCTTGTTTGATCTATCTCCACTTTCTGAAAAACTAGAGATGTTTTGGTCTGTAGAAGAGGTATGACAAAGGCACAGTTTGACACTTATTTAAATTGCGTTGTGGCACTTATCAAGCTTTTTCACAATTGCGATTTATTCCAACTCCTTATTATATTAATAAAGCCACAAACGTAAAAGTGAAATTTCGCAGTTGTACACCTACTTTCTATGACGATTCCCGTAGCTTTTTTCCTGCCAATAATCACATCATAACAGCAATCACTTCGATTACTACTTACGTTAAATAAAGGAAAAATAAGATATAAGTATGCAAAAATTAATAATAATATAAAAACAACAACAACGCCAGGACTGTAATAAAAAAAACAACAAATATACGCATGACCAAGACATGTACCCGAACAATAATAATAATAGTCAAAATATACAATTGTTCACTACCATTGTTTGTACATAGCCCCTGAAATATTGTCCAGAATGTTGCTGGTATTGGTTCATAAAGCGCTAATGTCAGAATTAGCAATGGTCAAATACCTAAGATAATAAGACAATTTTATTATGTAGTAATGATTTTGATAAGGAGACAAGAATTATATTAACAAAGCTATACTGATAGTGACAAAAAAAGATAATAATTTCGTTGAGAATTTGTCAATAATAAATTTCAGTCACTTTAAAAAAGAAAAACCCATTACTGATGTCGGTTAAGCTATGTAAATTATACTGAGTATCATAAAAACCACAGAAAAGCTGTGGGTCGCAGCAGGGCTATAAGCAAAGTCAAAATTGGGCAAAAAGAAAAGTTTGTATGTTGCAAAGCCCCGCGTGAGAAATAAAACATAAACAATACAAAGCAAACTAAAGAGAAGACAGAAAATACACAAAATTTTCGGCTTTCACCTTTTTCAAGTTTTTGGCGGACGGACGTACTTTTGTGCTGCTAACGAAGCAAGAACGCGCAGCTAAGTAAACTGTTTCGCTTCGTTCCTGTTGAAGTCTTTTATTGTTCGTTTTCTTTTCACTTGAAAAAGGCGAAAGCCGAAAATTTTGTGTATTTTCTGTCTTCTCTTTAGTTTGCTTCGTATTGTTTGGGTTTTATTTCTCACGCGGGGTTTTGCAACATACAACCTTTTCATTTTGAAATTATACTGAGGAGGATGACAACAAAATATCATAGTAAGGCACTACGAGAAAACCATTTGCAAAAGTAACGACTTCCGCAAAAGCGTGATTTATATGTTGATTCGTGTAGTTCATTGTTTGTTTATTTGTTGTTGTTTTTTTTCTCACAGAACTTAACAGAACACACAGACTTGCAGCTTTGCTTGGGGGCCTAACTTTTAATTTAGATGACTCATTACGAAACATCTGCGACTGTTGCACCAGGTCAAATACTATATATTTAAAAAAATAATAATGATAAGCCTAATCTTATGTCAAACCTACAGCACAAAGCCCTGACTAATAATTCGGCCCTACCCTCAGTAAAATGTCTTATGATTCGGTGTCCTGCACGATGATAACTACAGTAACTGAGATACAATTACAGTTGATATTACAAGGTTTTCTTGATAATCAAAAAGTTTATCCGATCCGTCTATGTGCCAGGTTCTTCTTTTTTTTTCAAAGCGATACAGAAAGTGTCCTCGTTAGTATGTAGTAAGTTTTATGTACAGGGTCTCTGGTATAGTAAGCTTTATGTACAGGGTCTCTGGTATAGTAAGCTTTATGTACAGGGTCTCTGATATAGTAAGCTTTATGTACAGGGTCTCTGGTATAGTAAGCTTTATGTACAGGGTCTCTGGTATAGTAAGCTTTATGTACAGGGTCTCTGGTATAGTAAGCGTTATAATATTCAGGATTCCAGGTGGCGTAGTGGTAAGTCTCTCGCTTGTCACACGGGAGACGGCGGTTCGATCACCGACGGGGAAGGAATTTTTTTTTTTTCCCATAATGTCATTGTACCTAGCTGTGTTCAATCTATAGAGTTTTCGTAGGATTTGGCAAAAATCGATATTGTGGGTGAACTGATCATCGTTAATCAATAGCTCCAGATTCCTTCCTTTATTAAAATAATTTTATTCCCGTTCACTGGACTCAGAACCGTCTTAATATCATTATGAACCCCTGGGCAAAGCAATAGAATTTTCTTCGGAGTTTTAAAAACCAATGTAAATTTGCATGCATGGGGCCCCCTAAACCCTTAGGGCCCCCAGGCAACTTCCCCGTGCGCCCATGCGTAAGGACGGCTCTGATTGAACTGGACAGTCACTTGTAATATTTAGAAAAATACCAAGGGCATCCATAACTCACTTGATTAGCAGGCCATGTAGCGCTATCTGACCAGTAGGTACACCCGGTCAAATCGTAATCTGGACACTGGCCCCGGGCATTTCCCGTGACTAGTATGGCCAATGCTAAGGCAAAACCCCAGGTTTCCATCACATCAGGGGGGTCGTCACTGGGTATGCACAACGACCCTTAAACGGCGAATGGCACTGCACAGTGACCGTAGCGTCGTTTATAAACCTCGTTGGATAGCGCAGCTGTTGAATGACAATTAAATTACCTATAGACCAAACCTATCTATTTCCACACTCGATATACTATCGGTTCGGATAAACAATAAGGAGGAAATAGTACCCTTTTGTTCCATTCATTGCGCTTGACTGATTTGTCCAGAAAAGAAGTAAATATATTTATCTTTTAACACCTTCTTGACGTCATAGAACATCAGTTACGTGGCCATATTGCTGGTACAACACGACAGTGTGGATCTGGTTAGTTTAAGTGCCCATGTGCTAACGACCTACGGTGATGAATAGATCTATGTCACAGCTTGTGGTGCAGGGTGGATTTTGACGCGGGGGTCATCTATAAAGTGTACGTACGCTCGGAGGGGAGGGGGGGAGGGGAAGAGGATTACTCCCTGCAAATGAAAAACGCACTTGGGCGAAGGCGGGGGACCAGGGAATACTGAGCGACGCTATGCTGCAAGACTCCCATAACTAACAGTTCGAAAATTTTACAGGAGAGCGAAAAAAACAACAAACTGATTTTCTTTGGCTTATTGCCGCCAGCAAATTCTAAAGACAATGGACTTGATTATTGCAATATGGTTGTTTATAGGAACTGACCCACGAGCTTTTGACACAAGGTGCGTCATTGATTTTCAGACCCAAAGAACAAAAAAAGTGATTTTGCCCAAATATGTTTGTTAGTTACGGGAGTCTTGCAGTATAGCAACGCCTCATTCCTTGAACATGGGCTGGTGGCGCACTGAGAGAAGTCTGTTTTGCGTCACGGGGTCTCTTTCTGCCAAGTGACCCATGACAGTTTTCACACTCCACAACTAGTGAGACAAACTTGTTTCAGTCTCTTCAATGCGTCAGGCCCCCTGTATACCCCATAGTTGACATCTCACGCTAAAACCAAGTCAAAGTATTGATTTGTCTCAGTGCACCACGAGCCATGTAGATGCACTCACGAAACACATACAAACACACATACACGCACACTTGCATGAGGCAGCCTTCTACGACAACTACACACTATATCCCATTTCAAAGTTTGGAAGCATCATTGTGACAATTATAATACTGTAAATTTTATTTCGCTTCTTAGAAATTGAAACCATATCTATCACTAAGTTAATGTCACTACAGCCAAGCCACGTGACATTAGTCACGGTTTTTAGGTAGGAGGTCACAGGCATGTGTTTTATTACTTTTTGGATCATATTTTACGTCTGGCAAAAGACTCAATCTGTCGTCAACCACGCGTTACAGTAATGATAATGTGAAAGTGTCTCACGGTAATGACAGGATAGAGTGAAAAACCTGCCAAAGAAAAAAAATCTACTGATGCAATTATAGGTTAGTTTCACTTGACGTCACACTTACATCTCTCCCAATCCCATTGTACTCATAATGGCGGCCAAGCATTACATGACGGTCCACAAAACAAGTTTGGTGACGTAATTATGAAACTGGCCAATGATTTGGTTTCCCATGGCGCCACAGAGCTTGCAACTTTCCCGAAGTTTTAAAAGCACTATACTCGCAATTGCGGCTGAGCATTGCATGGCGGTCTTCTTGCTTTAGGGCAAGAGTCCTCTTTTGAGCTAAAATAGCCATTTTGAATGCTAAAGAAAGAACAAAACGTAGAACAACAGCAACTCGAAAGCCAGGAGAAAACAACACCATCAACGACAAAAGGGAAAAATTAGTAAATTGGGGTACAAATAACAGACAGAGGCCTTGTGTGTGTGTGTGTGTGTGTATGTGTGTGTTTGTGTACGTGCGTTTGTGCATGCATGCGTGCGCAGGTGCGCACCAGAGTGTTGTTTGTGTGCATATGTATGTATGCATGTGTGTTTGTGCCTCTGTTTTAATGTGAGATGTTATATTATGGAGTTAGACCGAACATTTCGAACCTGTGAGACCAATACACGTCTATCTCGCTAGTTGATTCAAAGGAAGTTCAAGTCTGAGTCGAAAGCGACGCAAAACAGATTTAACTCAATGTACTCATGCGTTTAGGCTCTAGTTTTGGTAAAGAGATAGGACTAGCCTGAGACAATCAAGCCAGCTTGCCCCAGAACCACAGGAACATAATGACGGTCAGTATTTTATGTTGATTGGGCAGTAGACAACTGATTGGTCAATACACCATTTCCTTGTTTGTGACAGATCCTACATGGGAAAGCTGAACTAACAGGAAATGGGGACACGGGGTCTTTCTTTTTTACCTGTAGGCAGGAAAAATTGATTGGGGCGGCCATGAAAGCTGTAGGTGTCCTCTTGATGTTCACGTGCGTAATGTATTGGCGTCGGTGAGGGAACAAGGTAACAGAGGGATCGCGCGCGGGCATTTGCAAATTTACATACCAATATTATCCGGTCACCCCGCGTTGTCCGGGCGCCCGCATAGTGTTTTAACCAGATTTTCTTGTTTCCCGCGCTTTTTTACACCTTGACTCCAATTTTTTTATGAGCCAAGGTCGGACCGGTTAGTGTAGCTTTTTAGTAAAGCAACACCCAGCATACTTACACAAAGGGAGTGTATTGGTCGAAAATCGAAGACGGGATAATTATGTAGTGTGGGAAGTCTATTTGAGCGCGTGCTTTCCCGCTAGTTTTCATGTGACTTGGAAGTTGCGTACTGTCCGGATAATGGAGGATTCACGAAGCAGTCCAGTTTGCGTAGCAAGTTGAAGCTTTTAACTCTTCCTGGCACCTCTGGTAAAATTGACAACTCTCTTGTTAAAGGTAGTTTTGAAACTTTATTTGGTGTATGTTGACATGGACGCATGACTCGAATTTGTCAGTCAACCACATCTCTGGTCGAGCATCGCATAGCGGTCTCCATCTCAGTTTTGATGTCGTGACCAAAAAATACCAACTATTTGTTTCCACAGAAAAGCCAACATTGTGGAAACCATGTTTAAAATGCTGGAGAAATATTCTACCGTGACTGAGAGGACGATGCAGTTGGAGGAAAAGAGGAAGACAGATCAATTGTTGTTCAGGATGCTGCCTACGTCACTAAGTTTTTTCTTCTCGGCCTGTCCACCCGTCCTTCCCTCCTCTCCTGCCTGCCATGGCCGTTTGGTCCGTCCCGCCCTCCCTCCCATTTTGACCGGTCGGTCCGTCCGTCTCCGTCCTGTCTATCTTACCCGGTCGGCCCATTCCTCTCTCACTCCTGTCTTAACCGGTCGGTCGGTCGGTCGGTCGGTCCCGCCCGCCCGCCTGTCTTGACCGGTCGGTCCGCCCCTCATCCGTCCCGTCCTCTTGTCTTGACGGGTAGGTCCGCCCCTCCTCCGTCCCGTCCTCTTGTCTTGACGGGTAGGTCCGCCCCTCCTCCGTCCCGTCCTCTTGTCTTGACGGGTAGGTCCGTTCCTCCTCCGTCCCGTCCTCTTGTCTTGACGGGTAGGTCCGTTCCTCCTCCGTCCCGTCCTCTTGTCTTGACGGGTAGGTCCGCTCCTCCTCCGTCCCGTCCTCTTGTCTTGACGGGTAGGTCCGTTCCTCCTCCGTCCCGTCCTCTTGTCTTGACGGGTAGGTCCGCCCCTCCTCCGTCCCGTCCTCTTGTCTTGACGGGTAGGTCCGCCCCTCCCTCCCTACCTTCTGTCTTGACGGGTAGGTCCGCCCCTCCCTCCCTACCTTCTGTCTTGACGGGTAGGTCCGCTCCTCCTCCGTCCCGTCCTCTTGTCTTGACGGGTAGGTCCGTTCCTCCTCCCTTGCGCCTTCAAGGGTTAATCGGTCTGTCCGTTCTTTCTTCCTGTCTTCCTTATCAAAACGTCAGCTAAGTATTGTATGTATTATGTTCTAGCCATGTTACAAAAGGGAGAGAGGGAGAGAGATAGAGACAGAGAAACAGACAGACAGACAGACAGACAGACAGAGACAGACAGCAGAAACAGAGACAGACAGACAAAATAAGACTGTATAAATTCCTGTAAAAAAAAAATTAAAATACAAATCGAAAACAAAACAGTAGAGTAGAATAAGAAACTAAACAACAGACTTGTATGGGGTGAAACGATGACTTTATGATAAAATGAATGAAACTGAAACAAAAACGTGAGCAAAAGAGGTAAGGCACACAAGATGAGAGATAAAACAATATATATTTGTTCATTAAAAAAAAAAAATGTATTTCTGACAAGCAGAATATATTATCATTCTGTCAAAAACAAAAACAAAACAAAAACAAAAAAAAGATTCTATTCTAGAAATACATAAGATTACTTTCTGTAATTGTTAGAAAGCCTATAGATGAAACATTATCAATGGCATGCAATTGATGTGTTCCATTGTTTTTTCATCAACGTTCTTATTTGTCAGTGACAATGAAAGTCAGCCCTCTTTTCTTTTCTTTTTTTTTCTCTCTCTCTCTCTCTCTTTCTCTCTGATCCAACTCCTTTCATTTCCTCAACCTCTGCTCTTTCTTTCCGTCGCCCCCCCCCTCTCCCTCAGCCCTCTCTTTTTCCCGTTTCCCACTCTTTCTCTTCTTGAACTTACCTCTGTCTCTTTCTCTCCCTGATTACCTCTTCTTCTCCCTTCCCCTTCTTATGTCTCCCTCTCTCAGTCTCATCCAAGTCATCTCTCTCTCTCTCTCTCTCTGTGCCCTTTCTCCTTCCCTACCCCCCTTTCTCTCTCCTTCCCTACCCCCCTTTCTCTCCCCGATTACCTCTTCTTCTCCCTTCCCCTTCTTATGTCTCCCTCTCTCAGTCTCATCCAAGTCATCTCTCTCTCTCTCTCTCTCTCTGTGCCCTTTCTCCTTCCCTACCCCCCTTTCTCTCTCCTTCCCTACCCCCCTTCTTTTCTCTTACACATCTCTCCCCATTTCTCCCCCCTCCCTCTCTCTCCCTCCTCCTCCTTCTCTCCATTTCCCTCATCATCTCTTTTTCTTCTATCCATCTCCCTCGCTCTTCCTCCCCACCCTTTTCCCTCTATTGTCATCTTCTCCACACTGTCTTGTCATTTCCATGTCATTGTTCCTTGGATGTCATCATAACTGGTTCTTCGTCATCTCCATCATCACGAGTCCATATCGAGCTCATACTGTACGTGTACGGTGTGGGAGGCCTGTTATCGAAGGGGATTCTAGAGAGACAACACGCAAAACATCAAAATCTGGATTTATTTGATTGTGTTCTTATCACGTTGATGAAATAGCCAGAACAAATCCTATGTGAATACGACCTGAGGCTGGCCACTAGGGGATTCTAGAGAGATAACAAATGACAACCCAAACATCAAAATCTGGATTAAGTTATTTGATTGTGTTCTTATCGCGTTGGTGAAAAAAAATAGCCAGAACAAAATCCTATGTGAACACGACCTGAGGCTGGCCACAAAGGGAATTCTCGAGAGACAACAAATGACAACCCAAACATCAAAATCTGGATTAAATTACTTGACTGTGTTCTATCGCGTTGGTGAAATAGCCAGAACAAATCCTATGCGAACACGACATAATGCTGGCCCGTTAACCCTCCTAGTGCCCAGACGATAATTGCCAGACCCAAAACTTCTGAAACAATAATTATGCTGCCCTGGTTTTAAATAGTCAGATAAATGCGAAAATGTAAATATTTAATTGCAAAAAAAAAAATATTTGTTAATGAAATAAGAAGAGTAAGTGTATAGAACATTTTGGCTCCGGTTGATCTATTTCAATTATGGTACATTGGGCGCTTGACGGCTAACACACCGCATAAATGCGAAGAATCTAATTTTGCTAGAAAGGCAAAAAAGGAGAAAATATTTCGCATGAAGTGTATTCCTTAACTTATAACTGTTTGTAAATGTAAATAAATATTTGAAATACTGTGTTCCCCTAAATCAACAGAAAAATGTGAAATTCCTACAAGGGGTCCACTGAACATTTGGCAGAAAATAAAATTGTCATCTGCAGCCGTGCAAATGTGAGTGGATCTGACGAAATCGGGCTTAAGGTGAAAGGCCAGATTTCTGAGAAAATCTCTCCAAACTGGAATATTCCATGGAAATTGAGATTTGCTTATGATTTAAAGATTACCTATTTTTCTGCATTCGGTTTGCTTAAAAGCATCTTAGAAATAGTTTATTTTTGATTTTCTCAAAGACGTATAAAAATTTCACCTTTAGCCCAGTTTTGTCAGATCCACCCAAATATGATAGGGTCAATATTATGCCATGCTCACACGAGTCCACTGGTTCGCTCTGGTTGTTTCATCAAAGTTTGGGTTGATTAATCATTTTCTTTTCTAATGAACCGTGAAAGCTTGCGAAGAAGGGAGTGTCCGATCTTGTTGTATCTGATATCTTTGATCCGACACAGCCACAATGTAATGTCTTGCCCGTCAGGTTATACTTCTATACTGCTGTAATAAAATGTTTTACCTGTCACCGTATACTTGTACTGCTGCAATGTAACGTTCTACCTGTCAGAGTATACTTCTATACTGTTGCAATGCTAAATTTTACTGTCAGGGTATACTTCTACACCGCTGCAGTGTAACGTTTTACCTGTCAGATACACTTCTATACTGCTGCAAAGTAATGTTTCACTGTCAGGGTATACTTCCACACAGCTGCAGTCTAACGTTTTACCTGTCAGGGTATACTTCTACACCGCTGTAGTGTAACGTTTTACCTGTCAGGGTAGACTTCTATACTGCTGCTGATTGTAACTTCTTTTCCTGGATCACCTATCCTCCCTAGTTTTCGAGCCTCGGCCTCGTCCACTGAGGTCGACCACCTCACGTTTTTGATAGCTCGTTGTTTCTTGTTCCAGGCCCGCTTCCACTGAGTCTGCAATGGCAAGACAGATGGGGAGAGATGAGGTGAAGTACAAACACGAAGATCCTATTTCTTATGATGTTCGTCCTTCGTTCTCGATGATGACCATGACTTCATCTTCTTTTGGTTTGCGGAGTGTCTTCTAAGGTGGCTGATAAGTCCAATCTGGGCACGGAACTGTCTGCTCCATATTGCATACTTCGGACAGGACGAGTGATTTTTTTTCGAACTAGTTTTACGAAATTCAGGAGCGGGGCAGCAACAGACCCCCAAACACAGGACAGTTCCAACACATCCCAGCGATTTTTGGTGACGTTCAGAGTCATATCAGGCACAGTCCAGAGATTGCAGCACCCATGGCAGTGTTCCATAGGACGAGAAATCCCTTAGCCGATGACCTGTGTTTGAGGGAGTGTTGCTGCCCCGCTCCTGAATTTGGTCACCGGACGGTGGCTGGGAAGAATGGCTGCTCGTGCTTTCCGCGCTGCCGTTTGCTTTCAGCGGATGCATTGCGATGTTGTTCAGCAGACTTTGCCATTTTCTTTATCGGGCTGCGCCATATTGGTCGACCTGGGGCGAGGCTTTCCCACGTCTCGACAAGAATGTCCAAGTCCCCAGTTCTTATAATTTCATCAATATTGGCTTAAAATTATTGTGGGGAAGAGAAACACGCAAACTGAAGGGACAGCAGTTATTGATTGGGTGAAATGATAGGCATATTGTTGTAACGATGATTAGAATAAACTATGACACGATATGAAGAACTTGAAATCATAAGGCAATAAAAGATTATAAGATTGGTGTTGTAGTGTTAGCGAATTACAAAAGCAGCTCTATTAAATGGGTAGCAGCTAGTACTACTAGTAGGAAAGAGGAAGCAAAGAAAAAAAGGAACATTTAGAAGACTCGAACGAAAATAAATCACATTATAACTTGTGAATATTTTTTTACATGATAAACATATTACTAGTTTAAAATTATCGTGCCATAAGGTACGGGGGTATCTATGGAACTATAAAATACTAAATTATTTAAAAGTATAGCAAGCTTAGGCCTATATTATCTATTATATAATATTTCAGTAACTTGCAACCTTTGGCATGACTAACTGACCAAACTATACACTCTTCAGGCCTTAAATTTGGCAGGAAGGTGGCAATCGAGATAAGGAAGATGATGGCTATAATTAAAAGTTGTTTACTTCAAGCATGTATTTTAAAAAAATAACAATGTTTATTGCTATGTAAGGCCCGGCGCGCACTCTCCCGTTTTGCCTGCTGCACGGCGTGCAAAGCAGATTTTTGCTGCCTTGGCAAATGGGTTTACTGTGCTGCACACCACGCGAAAGATTGCCTGCATTGTTAATTTTATCATAGTGCGCGCCGGGCTAACATTTGTATTTTTGCATGTTTGTTTCGTAATGTTATATACTAGCTGAGTTCCCGGCCCTGCCCGGGATAAATCGATTTATTACTATTAGTTTCAGTTGGACCGGCTTCATTTTGCCTGTTCCTTTACCTTTATATTATTTTTTTTGTTTGTTTGTTTTTAGATACGTTTTACTGCCCTCCCTTTGCGCGTTGACGTCCTGTGCGTCCCGTCAGCATCCGTCAAATGGCTGTGATTTGCGCACGGTTAGTTTGTTTGCACATTGCAGGAAGTGATAACGTCATGTGTAAATGGAAAATTATATTTTCCTAGGCATATTGAAAACACAGACCTGTACTTGTGGCCCCGCAGCGTCAATCTCCCAATTCCAGACCTTTTCTTTTTCCTAGTCTAGGCACATTGAGAACACACAAAGTTTCATACTTGATAGTCTTAGAACTCAATCTCATCATTCAAACCAGTCCTAACCGGAAGTTGTTTTGTGAGTGTGATCAGAGAGTATAGATGTATAGAGAGATCTCAGTTCCGCCAAATCGCGAAACTAGGTCGCTGCGGTAAACAAGAAATTGAAGAATTGAAAGAGACCGCCTTCACCAAAGATAGTGTGCATATCTGTTTCGTGTGTTTTTTTCATATTTTTGGGCTGACTGAAACTATTTAGAGCCGTTTGTAAGTCCTTAAGCTCCGTGGAAATGCACAGACGGATATTGTTTACCGCAGCGACCTACTTTCCGCTCCATGCTAACAGTTGTTTCGCGGAGCCTGCCGTATCTCGCAGTGCAAATCGACCAATAGTGAAACCTCTCTATACATCTATACTCTCTGGTGTGATACAGACTATACCGGAACCAATCTTAGTTACATTAATTTGCCGAAAAAATAGATCGAACGCCAATGTGTCGCAACCTAGAAACTAATACAAACGTTCTGCGAGTTATTAATTATTTTTTTATTTTCTGTGCCGGGGACACGGCGACAGTCTATACTAAGCGCTGTATAAAATCTGAGGGCCACCGAATCAGCATTAACAGAGGAGTAGCGAAAGGCGCGCTGCAATTGTCGTAAGGTTTCACTTTTATTAATATAGATAGTACCGTGCATGTCATGAAAAGTAATCGTATCAAGCGTTCAGTTTGGTGCGTAGTGTTCTGGTGCGCATGAGTTCTGAAGCAAGACTGTAGTTTATTACTTTTATTATGTGTGAGAGAGAGAGGGGGGAGGGCACATGATTGTTTATTCCGGGCAATGCCCGGTAGGTCATCTAGTATCATTTAATTCCTTCAGGTGAAATTCTCAATGATGTAAACGTTCAACGTAAACCTCGTTGCCTGCAGCGTTTCATATTTGAAGCAGATCACCTGGTGCTCCGATGCTCGACTTTTGATAGACTTCTTAATTTATCAACAAATATTTTCTTCTGGATAAACAATTTAGTTTTGGCAATTATTTGACAATATTAAAAGGCTGTGGTTATAAGTACGAACGTACGGTACATATTCCTAACCCCGTCTTTATCCTCAACCCTAAGTCTTATTCTTATGGAATCTCTAACCCTGCCCCCTACCCCTTCAACCAAAAAAACAGGAGGAAAACAAAAAGAAAATCTGAAGGACTGATTAATCAAGGCTGTTTGTTAGGAGTATTTCGGCCGAGAATGTTGGAGGGTGGGGGGGGGGGGGCTCTCTAGCTCTTGAGTCACAAAAGGCTTTAAAATACGTACTCATCATAGCGAAAGAAAAAAAAAACATTGGGGAAGTGGGGCGGGCCAAATACATGTACTTGAAATAATATCTCATATCAAAATACATATATATATTAACTCAGCTTTGTATTATATAGGAATGTTTACAGATGTTTAGAAGAAGGTAGTTTTTGCCTGGGTTGCTTGAGGGAAAAAGTGGAAGTCGAACAGATAAAATCAGGCAACTTTACCATTTTATCAAATTCAGCCTCAATCTGAATGCGGACTGACGACCAGTATTCTTTTCCGGTCGGTGTGGATTCGAACCGTTTGTCCTTCGGCCAACTGGCCCAGTCAATGGTATCGCCCTGGTAGCGTGGCTTTTGCGATGTAGCCCACCTTTTCCCCCCTTCTCCACTAGGGGTGTCACCGACTTTCTCAGGACACCAGCATTTCATTTCTGGTCGCCATGGAGATTAGAGGATACAAATGGTGGGCGATACAATACCGAACCAGTTAAATGTCAGCATAGGTCATTATGATACCGGTGACACTTCTATCCATGACCACTGTGATTTTTTTCATGCCCCACACTCTCAGAAATATTTCTTCCCACTGATTTGCAGAGATCCAGTTACACACATGAAATTCGGACCGTTTTGTGCGAATGATTGTCCTTTAAAATGCTTTTTCCGTTAAGAATAACCGAGTGTCACAAAATCATAAACATTTACCAATCCATCTTGAGCCACACATCCATAAAAATCACAGAGGCAAAATAATTTCTTTTGTTCGTGTACGAAATTAAAGAGCGGCTGAAGTTTTTACAACCATTATCGTCAACATGCCAGGTTACACACTGATAGGGCGCCTTGGAAAATTATTAGATTCTCCCCTCAAAGCACAATAACTTCAGACTGGTTCTATAGTCCAAAGAATGGATAGAAAATATATCTAAACCCTCAAACCAGGCATAATAATAACATTCCACAACTGCACTTCGAATTCTATTACGGCTGGTTTACTAGATCTAGATCTAAATCGTGGAAGAAATTGAAACGGTTAAAAACAAGGCGGCAATGTGAGCTATGTAAAAGGCAAACACGATTGAACTAACGACCCAAGAGAAGGTCTGTCCAGCTCCAAACGTTATAGAACAGGTAAAAACAAGTCAGTCCCTTTGCTCCACACAAGTTTCCAAAACTGGTGTCAAAAGTGCAAACGGTGCCAACTGGTGCGGTAAATGACCGTCACAAAAGAAAAGCGCATTGCATAATTTTTATATTAGTGAGTGGTCGATCTACACATGAAATAATTATTTTTATCAGAAGAGGAAGAACAAAAACAAAACAAAACAAGAACAGAAGACAAACCTTGAAAAGACAACAAACGAGAATTTACCGATTATCTTTATTTGGTTAGATCTAGTTGTTGTTGTTTTTTTATGCAATATTTATGGCCACGCTTATTTGCAGACATCTGCGAATAAGATCAGAATCTTATCACAGGTGGATTTTTGGTTTTGTGATTTTATTTAGAAAGAGCTTCTTTAGATCATAATTCAGCCTTGTTTTGTTGAACATTTATTATAAGCTCTTCACTCGATTCGGAGCAGCTAACTCACCGTGTTTCTTACGGCAATGATGCACCAGATTGTCTTTTTTTTAGCGATACTTATCGGTTATCGTGTCCTCGATAGCAGAGACCCGGCTTGGACACGCGTTTACTCCAGTTCCCCGGTGGCATGCAACGTAAACTCGTATAAAATTGTGACTAGGATTTTTTTCTGTCGGGTGTGAAGTCACAGAGAAAGTCAGACAGAGCAGATAAAAATGAACTCAACTTCCATGCAAACAAAAAAGTAATACATGTGTTGGATGAACTACGAGTGGCTAATGTGGTTACTGCGTGGGTTCAATAGTAACTCCCTTAAGGATACACAGGATTAACAAACACAGGGTTCTGCTGGCAATCTTATTTATTCAAAAAGCCTAACAACGGTATCACTACCAAACAAAAAAAGGAAAAAGAAGCCAAGAAAAAGAAGAAGCCCAAAAAAAAAGAAACCCAACCAGCCATAAGCTGGAACAAGAGAAAAAGACGAAAATATGATTAGGATATAATGACAACATTAATCAGGCAATCAATGGTGGACATACATAGTAATAGGATTAAGTATTAAATCAAGCAACAACAACATAATATAGAATTTAAGCAATAACCAACTGGATATGTATGCATGGAATAAAATAGCGCTAAGGTTAATGAATAACAACTACAAGTGGCTATATCATATACACAAGGAGTTTCCTAGTACACTGGCAACATAAACTAATTAATGTACTAATCAAAGTATGAAGGACATAACAAATGAAGGGGCAAGAACACAATAGTTTCGCTCCACTGAGCCGGTGTACAACACATCCAGAGTGGCCATTCCATTTAATAACGCAGTGGCCAACATGGCCCACTGACCGTCCATAACACAGACGCTGCATCCCAATGCAGGCCATCCTCATAGGCCCACTCCCATTATTAGTACTAACCCGCCCCAGGGCTATTGTATTGGTTACTTCCCTTCCCAATCGATACTGAAGGGTCATGCCCTTTGACCTTAGCCGCGGAGCTATGCCGCCAGGCTAACATGCGTATGACACACCACTAGATACATAAAGTAATGTGTACATTCCTTAAAATGAAACTGTCCTTCACACACTTACGAAACTCATATAGAAGCATGATACATCTGGATAACTATAATACATGCACATGATATATATATATATGTCGGCGAGACTCATTGCAACATGTGTAGACTCATTGAAACATTGTTCATCCACCGCCGCACATAGAACAATCCTGGGGCTCACCCATGTGAGGCCCAACTAATATTATACATCTCCAATACATGTAATTAATTACACATCTTAAACACTAAACACGCAATCACAATCACACTGCTCTCTATAGCATAGTGGTACTGGCAAGGTACACAAATACCCGTAATACAATCAAGTGTATAATGCCGCTCGCTATAACATAAGTCATCCACATCAACATGTCAGGAAATCCTCACTGCCTACCACAACAAGGCAATGCTACACATACACTATATATAGGCACACAAGCAAATCGTGATAGCTTGGTTAGCGAGCCATCATTATCATCTAGCACCGCAAACGTTAACTTTGACAATAAAGTCACAATATCAAGACACTGTACTGCAAAGCGCATCTTACACGAATAATGACAATGGCAATTACCGTTGAGCCGGACTCATAATGGTCTCTGTAGATCAGCATTCTCTACGCGGCATCCAAGAAAGGGGGGGGGGGGTGCGCAAATTAAAGTCACTTCTAATATAATATTCTCCAACTTACCCAAAGTTTCTCTGCTACTGGCGCAACTGGACTAGGCCATGTCTTGGGCGAGGCGCGCCACGGCAGGCCGCCGCCGGCCTAGCTTCACCGTGCTGTCGGCTCTTGTCTCCTGCGTCTATGATGGAGTGTGTTGACCACTCGAACCGCATCTTATTTATGAGCCCGCGCGGACGTCCGAGAGAGCTATTACGTAGCCCGTGTTGCACAAGTGAAAGGCTCGGACATGGAGTCCAGCCCGACAACATAACCGGTTAGGGTCCTAACACAATCGAATTTACAGTACGGTTAAAAGGGTGCACACAAAAGTCAATTGGGTATCCCAGTAAACTGCAGAAATTACTCTAACGTCCCCTCCAGCAATAATTGAATAAATTTGACCCAGGTTGGATTTACCGGGGATAACATGCGTCTAACTCGTGGTTTGCTTTAAATCCGAGACCCTCTTATTAATTATTTCAATAGGATATGTGCATCAAAGTACAACAAAATTGGTACCATTATAAATTGGAAACTTGCTGCTAAAATTCTAACTGACTACTTATACCAGAAACCCGGTAATAGTTTTAATATAAATTTTCAAAGTGTCAGGACTAACAACATTCGACAATTTTGTGCGGGATACTTTCGTCCATTAATACGACGTATCTCCATTGATAACAAACGTTATCATGAGTACCTATTTTGTACCGATAGGGTATTGTCTACTCTCAAAAATGAATTCGGGTTCCCGTCTTTCTGTCGGTGGATAACAACGAGTGAGCGAGTTGTAAGAAACTCAAAGCCATGATATAAGAGTTGGAAGCCCGGTACATTTCCAACTGACCAATCAAAATGCGCGCTTTTCACCGTGATGTGAATAACGGGTCCCGCGCTAGTATTACAAGGGAAATAATCCAATTAATGGTGCTCGGCCAAGTGTCCCTAAACTACTATGAGTGGCCGTCCCTCACTCACGCACCAGAGCTACCATGAAAGCACATATTAAAAATAGAAAATCGTTCATCCTCTCACATTCTCCCCTGCTAAGTCACGTAGTCCCTTACGTGACACATACATCAATTCAAAGGTTTACAAAAGACCACTGAAGGTACAATCAAACTCTAAGGGGCTATGATACCATCACTTAGAGTAGAACAATTGCAAATTACGCACAGTGAACTGAAGTACAACAATGGTCCATCCTCTTTACAACCACTAACAGGTGGCGTGAACCGGCTAAGTTACTACTGGCATCCTGAAGATGTACACAACAGTCTCAGCTCTGGCTGTAGCAAGTTACATCATATGGACAAAACAACAGGTCCCAGACCTGAAACGGTGGTCCCAGACCACTATCAGGGTTAACGTAGGATCGAACAGTACAAAAAAAGACAATATGCTATAAGGGCACTAGTGCAATGAAAAAGGTAAGGTCAACATAGGCATAAAAGTAATTGTAATTAAGCTGTGGAGAAAGCTAACACGGGCATACTCTCTAACTTAAAATCTTGAGGCGGAGCTCCCTTGGATTCGGTGGTCTATCATCTGGCCTGATGGAAACTCGGGGGGGGTCTTGATGGATGCGCTCCCCTGCTCTTTCTGCACTCACAGTCAATGTCTAATGTTAATCACTAATAAGAGTCAGAGGTCCAATCTCTGGGGTTGTCTGTGTGGGCGGCTGGACCGTCGCACAGGAGGTAGGCGCTGGGAAGTTGTCATCCCAGGTTGCGGGTCCGGTCGGGCTGCAAGTGGCTGGCAAGGGTGGTGAGCCGGGAAGTACCAGACATCGGTCGACGCAGGCAGTGGAGGCGGGTGCTGTGGATGTGTGTTGACCACTGGGGGGTGAAATAACCGCAAGAGGTCTCCGTTGACCGCAGAGGCATCTCCATCTGGGTTTCTGATGGTAAAGTAACCACCATGAGGCGGGGGAACAGACAGGACGGTGTGCACAGGACCGGGGTACGGGTCCTGGATCTTGTGTCGACCAGGATAGTGGTGCTTGACAAGGACATGGTCGCCCGGCTGAAGATGGGCGGCGTTGTGGGGGGTCGTCCTTCGTGCGTCCTGCAGAAGGTGCGTGGACTCCACCTTCCTCGCTACCTTCGCCCTCAGTTCGTTAAGCCGTTGTATATGCCGCTGGACGTAGTCGCCTACCGAAGTGGAGGCTGGTGTCTCGTCGCCCAGATAGACATCTAATGGCAGACGTGGTTTCCTGCCAAACAAGAGCTCGTAGGGGGACACTCCAGTGGAAGAATGGGGGGTGGCATTGTAACAGAAAGTCAATTCCGGCAGGTATTCTCGCCATCTTAACTTCTGTTCTGGGAGTAAGGTGGACAGCAGACTGAACATAGTGCGGTTGAACCGTTCGCACTGGCCGTTGCCTTGTGGATGATAAGCGGTGGTGCGGGACTTGGTGATGCCATAGTGGCTGCAGAGCTGGCGTACCACTTCAGCCTCGAACTGCCGTCCCTGGTCGGAATGTAGCCTCTCTGGAACCCCATAGTGGACAATCCACGAGTGAATGAGGTGGCGAACAACTGTCGCTGCTGTCTGGTCCTTGGTTGGCACTGCTACTGTCCACTTGGTGAAAACATCTGTCATGACCAGTATGTTTTCGTAGCCATCAGTAGTGGGCTCAATTTTTGCGAAGTCCATGGCCACAATTTGCAAGGGGTGAGTGGCTACAAGATGACCAGTGGGTCTGGCAACACGGACAGGGGGATGCTTAGATCGCTGGCACCGCTCGCACTGTTGGCAATACTGTTGAACCATACTGGTTTGGTCTGGCCAATAGGTCCGTTGTCGTATATGGGCGAGTGTTCGCTCGGGGCCTTGATGTCCGGTGCCGTCGTGTGCAAACCTAATAGCAGTTTCACGGTATTTGGATGGTAAAACTACCTGTTGTACTTCTCCGTGGACTGGGTCGAGAATCTTCCGCACTAGTATGCTGTCGTGGATGGAAAGCTTGCGCCACTGTTTCAGTATGGCGAGGGTGTCACTAGTTAGGTCTTTGCGCTCTATGGCTGTGGGTTTTTGTTGCGCCCTTACTGCTCGGTAGACAACTTGGATGGCTGGATCATCTTCTTGGGCAGCTGCTAGGTCTTCGTTATTGAGGGAGGGAATAAGGGCTTTGGCAGGAGACAGGTGCAGATGGTTCACAAACACCTCCTCTCCAACCGTGGTGGCAACTTCCAATGGGAGGTGTGTGGTAGACTGCAGGCAGGCGGAAGCAATAGTTACCAATTCATCAGCGTCCTCGTCGGGTGGTGCCGGAAGGGGGTGTCGGGACAGAGCATCAGCATTCGCATTTTCCTTCCCCGAGCGGTACTTGATATCAAAGTTGAACATTGCGAGCTCAGCTATCCAGCGTTGTTCCACTGCACTGCGTTTGGAAGACAGAATGTGACTTAGGGGGTTGTTATCGGTGTATACGGTGAAGCAGTTGCCCAGCAAATATCCCCGGTATTTCTCGGTTATGGCCCACTTCATTGCTAGTAGTTCCAGCTTGTATGAACTGTATCCACGCATCTTCCTCTCGTTGGGCCTCAATCCTCTGCTTGCGTAAGAGATTACACGTCGTCGTCCGTCCTTCTCCTGGCTGAGGACAGCACCTAGACCTTCATGGCTAGCATCTACTTCCAAGACGAAAGGCTTGTCGAAATCAGGGTAGGCCAACATTACTGCGTCGCTGTAGAGGGCATCTCGCAGTTCCAGGAAGGCTTGTCGGCATTCAGTCGTCCATAGCTCACCCAGTTTTTGGTGCTTCTTGTAGCTGCCTTGGTTCTGCTGGTTTGCCTTGCTGATGACTTCATGGAGGGGGCGGGCCATTCTGGCGAAATGCTTTATGAAACGACGGTAATAGCCCACCATCCCCAGAAAAGTCCTTAGGTCTCTCATGGTCTTCGGCATAGGATATTCCGTTATGGCGCGGACCTTGTCTTCATCAGTAGAGATCCCCTCATTCGAGATAGTGTGTCCTAGGAAGGGTACTGAAGAGCGGGCAAATGAGCACTTGTTGGGATTTAACCTGACGCCAATGGTGCGAAGACGAGTGAAGACAGACTCCAGTCTCTCCAGATGTTCGGTAAGGGTTGGCGAAAAGACTAACAGGTCGTCCAGGTAGACCAGCAGTATCTTGAATATGAAGTCACTCATTGTGGACTGCATCAATCGCTGGAAGGTGGCCGGGGCGTTGCACAGACCAAAGGGCATCCTATTGTATTCGTACAGGCCAAAGGGGCAGATGAAAGCCGTCTTCTCTCGAGATTCTTCCGACATAGCAACTTGATGGTAACCACTGGCGAGGTCTAGGGTTGAGAAGAATTTTGAGCCACCTAGTATGTCTAAACACTCGTCAATCCTGGGAAGTGGGAATGCGTCCTTCCTGGTTATGTTGTTCAGCTGGCGGTAGTCGACACAGAGTCTCAGCTCGCCTGACTTCTTGCGGCAAACAACAATGGGTGAGGCATAGGGGCTACTACTTGGTTGGATCACGCCACGACGCAAGAGGTCCTCAATATGTTCTTGCACTTCCTTCAACTGAGATGGCGGGATCCTTCGGTATGGTTGGGAGACTGGCGTGTCATCCGTCACTACTATATTATGTTGCACTCTATCCGTATATCCCAGTTCAGCGTCCGTCCAGGCAAAGACATCTTGGTGTGTGACCAGTAAGTCCCTTAGCGTGGTTTGCTCGTGGTTGTTCAGGGTTGGGATTGAAACCATCTCGGTAAGCTTTTGTAGAGCCTCAGGTGTGGGGCCTTGTCTTGGTGGGTGATTAACGGGGGACCTCGGCGACTCGCAGTTGACGTGGTTGACATGTACAGCAGGACTGGCAGGGTATATCTTTCCCAGAGGGGCACGGGCTGGCAAAACAACATCTTCATCCGTCTCATTCACGACTAGAACCTTCAGCTTCCCATCTATTGGAGTCACATAGGTTGTCAGAACAGCCAAGCCTCGGCGTGGACCATCTACTATCGCTTCTAAAATTACCGTCTCTTGGTTTCGGGTATTGCCTCCTGTTGCTACTACTGTCTTGACGGTGCGAGCTGGTATCACCGTGGCTTGCTTGGGGGCTCTAGCGTAGGGGTGCTGCTGTTGTGAAAAGTTTGGTGGGGGCAAGGTTACATCCAGATGGTTTAGGACATTCATCCCTATCAGGCACGAATTCAGGGCAGGACCGTCCCCGCTCAGGACGAAGACTATTCTATCTTGGGCTGTCTGTCCATCCACTGTCACATCAGCAACCATGTACCCCTCATATGGAATGCTGAGTCCATTCGCCGCGGTCAGTTTGTAGTGTTGAGTGGGCCTCTGCAATTTTCCCTTGAAGTGCCGCTGGTAGATCGCCGAGGTGACAGTCGTGACTTGTGATCCGGTATCGATGGTCCCAGTGACTGGTATTCCATTCAACTGTACCGTCCCGACAGGGAGCTCCCCAACCGCTCGTCGTGTGAATGAGTCCTCACTTGACCCATCTGTAGCCGGACTCTGGTCTACAGGGGTCGCCCTTCCCCCTGTGGCTTGCGTGGATAGCGGCGGCAGTCCTTTGCGAAGTGTCCCTGTCGTCCACACTGGAAACAGGCTCCTGGTCCCCTCTCAGTTCGTTGCCCCCTCGTCCTCCTTCTCCGGTGGCTGAGTGGCTCCTCCTCAGCCAACCGAGACAGGAGAGCCTCCATTTTCTCCAGCCTGCCGTTGAGATCAGCGATGGCCCGGTCGCTGGTGTTAGCAGTGGCGGCGGCGGAGTGTTGGGGTGGCCTGTTGTCAGCCCTGGTCGCAATGGCTTGGACGTGGCTGTCGGGGTGTCCCCTGTCGTCATACCAGCGGATGGCAGTGTTCCGGATGTCCAGGAAGGTGGCATCTGGATGCTGGAACCTGTATTCACGGAGCTGGGCCGTGAGCGATTCGCTTGAGAGGGCCCCCATGAAGATGTCCCTCAGGATGCTCTCTTCATATATGGGCTCCCTCAGGGCAGACTGGCGCTTGGTAAGGGCGTCGAACATATCCCTCAGCCGATGGGAGAAACCCCTCACCGTCTCCCCTGGTCGTTGGCGGCACTGGCTCAGGGCTATGAACAGGTCGCTGGGTGACCGGTGTTCTCCGAAAGCCTCCAGTATACACTGGAGAGCTCTCTCAGGATCTCGCTGCACCTCCCGGGGGTGGCACTTGAGTTCCGCCCTCACCTCGGGGCCGACGCTGTTTAGAAGGATGGTGAGGCGGTGGTCCTCGGAGAGTTCTGGCCTGCTGGACCAACAGGCCCGGAGCTGTCCCTCAAACCTCTCTGCACCTCCTCTCCCCATGTCGCCGTAGAATGTGTCGATCCTCGGCTGCTCTGCTGCCATTATAATGTAGGGCTGTGTTGGCATCGGCGGTGGTGCGGGGGGTTGTTCCTCATCTGAAATTCGGCTTCCTGTTGTTCGTGGCATGGTTGGGCTTTCTAGACTTACAAACTAACCCTTCTGTGTATCCCACTTCTTGACACCAGAAAATGTTGGATGAACTACGAGTGGCTAATGTGGTTACTGCGTGGGTTCAATAGTAACTCCCTTAAGGATACACAGGATTAACAAACACAGGGTTCTGCTGGCAATCTTATTTATTCAAAAAGCCTAACAACGGTATCACTACCAAACAAAAAAAGGAAAAAGAAGCCAAGAAAAAGAAGAAGCCCAAAAAAAAAGAAACCCAACCAGCCATAAGCTGGAACAAGAGAAAAAGACGAAAATATGATTAGGATATAATGACAACATTAATCAGGCAATCAATGGTGGACATACATAGTAATAGGATTAAGTATTAAATCAAGCAACAACAACATAATATAGAATTTAAGCAATAACCAACTGGATATGTATGCATGGAATAAAATAGCGCTAAGGTTAATGAATAACAACTACAAGTGGCTATATCATATACACAAGGAGTTTCCTAGTACACTGGCAACATAAACTAATTAATGTACTAATCAAAGTATGAAGGACATAACAAATGAAGGGGCAAGAACACAATAGTTTCGCTCCACTGAGCCGGTGTACAACACATCCAGAGTGGCCATTCCATTTAATAACGCAGTGGCCAACATGGCCCACTGACCGTCCATAACACAGACGCTGCATCCCAATGCAGGCCATCCTCATAGGCCCACTCCCATTATTAGTACTAACCCGCCCCAGGGCTATTGTATTGGTTACTTCCCTTCCCAATCGATACTGAAGGGTCATGCCCTTTGACCTTAGCCGCGGAGCTATGCCGCCAGGCTAACATGCGTATGACACACCACTAGATACATAAAGTAATGTGTACATTCCTTAAAATGAAACTGTCCTTCACACACTTACGAAACTCATATAGAAGCATGATACATCTGGATAACTATAATACATGCACATGATATATATATATATGTCGGCGAGACTCATTGCAACATGTGTAGACTCATTGAAACATTGTTCATCCACCGCCGCACATAGAACAATCCTGGGGCTCACCCATGTGAGGCCCAACTAATATTATACATCTCCAATACATGTAATTAATTACACATCTTAAACACTAAACACGCAATCACAATCACACTGCTCTCTATAGCATAGTGGTACTGGCAAGGTACACAAATACCCGTAATACAATCAAGTGTATAATGCCGCTCGCTATAACATAAGTCATCCACATCAACATGTCAGGAAATCCTCACTGCCTACCACAACAAGGCAATGCTACACATACACTATATATAGGCACACAAGCAAATCGTGATAGCTTGGTTAGCGAGCCATCATTATCATCTAGCACCGCAAACGTTAACTTTGACAATAAAGTCACAATATCAAGACACTGTACTGCAAAGCGCATCTTACACGAATAATGACAATGGCAATTACCGTTGAGCCGGACTCATAATGGTCTCTGTAGATCAGCATTCTCTACGCGGCATCCAAGAAAGGGGGGGGGGGTGCGCAAATTAAAGTCACTTCTAATATAATATTCTCCAACTTACCCAAAGTTTCTCTGCTACTGGCGCAACTGGACTAGGCCATGTCTTGGGCGAGGCGCGCCACGGCAGGCCGCCGCCGGCCTAGCTTCACCGTGCTGTCGGCTCTTGTCTCCTGCGTCTATGATGGAGTGTGTTGACCACTCGAACCGCATCTTATTTATGAGCCCGCGCGGACGTCCGAGAGAGCTATTACGTAGCCCGTGTTGCACAAGTGAAAGGCTCGGACATGGAGTCCAGCCCGACAACATAACCGGTTAGGGTCCTAACACAATCGAATTTACAGTACGGTTAAAAGGGTGCACACAAAAGTCAATTGGGTATCCCAGTAAACTGCAGAAATTACTCTAACGTCCCCTCCAGCAATAATTGAATAAATTTGACCCAGGTTGGATTTACCGGGGATAACATGCGTCTAACTCGTGGTTTGCTTTAAATCCGAGACCCTCTTATTAATTATTTCAATAGGATATGTGCATCAAAGTACAACAAAATTGGTACCATTATAAATTGGAAACTTGCTGCTAAAATTCTAACTGACTACTTATACCAGAAACCCGGTAATAGTTTTAATATAAATTTTCAAAGTGTCAGGACTAACAACATTCGACAATTTTGTGCGGGATACTTTCGTCCATTAATACGACGTATCTCCATTGATAACAAACGTTATCATGAGTACCTATTTTGTACCGATAGGGTATTGTCTACTCTCAAAAATGAATTCGGGTTCCCGTCTTTCTGTCGGTGGATAACAACGAGTGAGCGAGTTGTAAGAAACTCAAAGCCATGATATAAGAGTTGGAAGCCCGGTACATTTCCAACTGACCAATCAAAATGCGCGCTTTTCACCGTGATGTGAATAACGGGTCCCGCGCTAGTATTACAAGGGAAATAATCCAATTAATGGTGCTCGGCCAAGTGTCCCTAAACTACTATGAGTGGCCGTCCCTCACTCACGCACCAGAGCTACCATGAAAGCACATATTAAAAATAGAAAATCGTTCATCCTCTCACACATGTAAAACAAAACATCATGACAAACAGCTGAAGCAGAAGACCCCCAAACTATATTTTTAGTTTTTATACAGGATGGATCTAAGTCATGACAGAGAGAGACGAAAGGCAACGAAAAGAAAACAGAACAAAATATGTTGATTAACCTATTTTCGCTTTTCTAAATAATTGGCGCATGGCAGTCATGAGTTAAAAGGATACAGTTGAGATGGGACACAGAAGGGTTATGTCGTCTATAAAGCAAAACCTGTCGGAGGTGTGTTTGTGTGGGAGGGGGAGGGGGGGGGGGCAATTAACAAAAATCAGATGAAAAAAATTGGGGGCCAACAGCCGACCAAACAATTTTCCAATGGAGGGGCAGGGAGAGAGAGGAAGAGAGAGAGAGAGAGAGATGTGGATTCATTTGCGAAGCTCCACAATGTAAGGTGAGTCACGATAAAACTGAATCGCTCACTATTAAGCCCCACCCCCACCCCCTTTTTTGTTTTACATGCCCTAGAGAGAGTGAGAGACAGAGAGAGAGAGAGAGAGGGGAGAGAGAGAAGGCGAGAGTGAGAGAGGTGTGAGTTTATTTGTGAAGCTCCACAGTGCAAGGTGTGTCGTGAGAAAAGTGAACCGCTCACCACAAAGCCCACCCCCCCCCCCCTTCAATGCCCAAAGACATGCTCACAAGTACGTTTTATCAGCTCACTCTGTTTAATGTGTTGCACAGAATCTCTGCAATTCAGGTCCGTCTTTCTGAAATTTTTAAGGGAAAAAAATGCCCGTCCACTCTCTATGTTTCACAACTTCAGACTTCAGAAGTTAGGTGTGTTGCACACGTGTATTATACTCTAAGCAAACATGATGGGGTGTTTCAAACAATCGAAGGATTACTTTATCTGCAGTGTTAAATAAGCAACAAGTCGGCTACTTTGAAACCTTTAGTTACAATGTGAAGTCCTTGAGGATCTATGGCTGTATGTATTGTACAAGGCGAGGAGGTAAATATTTCAGTGACTGATTGCTTGACTGCCAGTTTGTCCATGGTAATACAGTGTAAACCATGTAATTATGCCACCGCACTTTAAATAAGTAAAACATTAAGTAAACAAATAGACGAATAATAAATAGAAGGTGACTTCTAATAAATAGGCCTGTCATAATTATGTTTAAATTTGGTTAGGACCTACTTGATCTTTTTCTCCTCAACCCCCCCCCACCCCTTCTCTCTCTGTCTGTCTGTCTGTCTGTCTCTCTCTCTCTCTCTCTCTCTCTCTCTCTCTTCCCCCATCTCTCTGTACCTATCCACTTTCAATATTTTCACACAGAACGCTGAACTGTTGACTGCGGCGGATTTCATCCTCGCCCCCCCCCCCAAAATAAACCCTTCAATACTTTTCAAGTGTAGTTCAGATTGTTTCGTTAGTTTTAGTTTGGATGCAACTAATAGTTTCAAAATACTGTGAAGATAATGTTCTGAAACGAAAGCGACGCAGGCACTGTGTCGAACCTTCGATATGATTGAAATGGCACTAATACTGATGACAGGGGATGGATTTAGAGACAAGATAGGCACTGTTGACTCTGCCGACGTATAACTTTATGCTTGTATCATATGCAGTGTTTCTCCAGGTGATTATTATTATAATTATTATTTTCAATCTGAAGCATGAATTATAATTATATACTAATTTTTGTTGGAGTCTTTGACTATAAAGTACATTTATTACTAATGAAAGAAAAGTCTAAGCGAGGTGATATTTATTGTTCTAGTATCCATTCCATTTTAATTATTCACTCCGCACTGCTCGAATCGTGACTGAGATTAGGCAATTAATCAGCAATGAGGTTAGCACATTCACTATAAATCATATAATGCTAGAATAGATCTAGGACTAAGCAGAAAGATGACGGTGACGGTAGTTTGTTTAAAGTGATAGGCATAATTGGTGACTCACTTAACCAGAACTGGGGTCGGGGAGAGGGAGATCAATCTTTAAAAAGAAACAGAAAAAAACAACCACCTAACAGCTTTAAAGTCATCTGAGTTGTTCTGCTAAGCTCTTTTGTCTAGGCATAAAAGAATAACGCGGACATCTTGATATGATTTATTGTGATGTGGGTGTGGTTCATCTGAAAGGCTAGTTGAAATATAGCTGCATCTATTATATAAAACCACAGAGTTTCAGTTCCATTCCACTAGTTTTACTTCAACAATCGGTGCAACCTTATTGTTTCCTTAACTTTGGGGTGTGTTGGCGTTGAATTGCATTTTAGTATTTTGATAAAAATGCAACGCAAATTACATTCTGAAAAGAAAGATGCTTTGGATATTTTTTAAGGTTATATATTCATCGGCAAATTCACATATAGTATATATTATAATATACAACATAAAATATATTATATTTGCCAAAATATTCTGTTGCTGGACAAGAACATTTTACCAGCAAGGTGGATTGGAGTTTACGCATTAATTATTTCATTTTAAGGTTTGGTCTTTTCTAGATCTCTCTAGATCTAGATCTAGATCTGGCAGCATCGATCTTCTGCATTTCTTCCAAGATGGAAAGCAGCATGGCGCACGGACAGTGTTTTAAAAACAAATGTTTGTTATTAAATGTAAGCAAGGAATCTTGATGTTAAATTATGCAGCAATTATGCAAATAAATTATATAATTATTCCCGTTGCTGGAAATCTGTAATCGACAAGTGCGTCCATCAAACTTTTACTAAAAGAGTGAGAGACAAAAAGAGTTTTAAGTCAGAAACTAATTTCTGTGGACCATTTTATCCATTGTTTGCGATTTACATAGTTGCAAAACTTGCGGCATGAAGAATTTGCCACTTAGATGAATCAAGGTTTAAATTGGCACCTAATCTCGGGAAAAATAGTACATTGTAAACTAATTGGTGAAACAAAGTGAGAGCTGGGAAGTGTTTCCTGCTTTCTGCGTTTTTTTTTTTTTTAGCTATGGACAGCTAATACCAGAGCTGGGAAGAGGCAATTTAAGCACACAAAAAAAATTAATAAAGATTGTTAAATTATCACCACATAATGTATTATTTTTCAGTATGCTTGCCTTTGCCGGCTGTTAATAAGCTTGCCCTTCGGTCTACATACTATATTATTGCATAGAAATGATATTTCAGCACAGGGACGAAGGAATCCTATGTAGGATTGACATGTTGGATTGATGTAGGAAAAGTGACAAGATCTCTACGTATAGGATTTAAGTCAGAAGAAAGTCGTATTATGATCAGATTGTCAACATCAGAACGATGTCATTCCATGATTCCTAGGTGAAAACTTGATGTCAGTCCTGCGTAGAATTCCTACATCAGATTATTTGAGAAAAAATGACATCATCACTATGTATGATTTAAGTCGAACCAAAACAGCATTTTGATCATATTGCCAACATCGGAACATTGTAATGCCTATGGCAAACTTGATTTCAATCCTACATAGAATTCCTACATCATATTGATCTTGAAAAAATTATGTCATCCCTATCTCAGATTTAAGTCAGAGTGAAGTCATATTTTGATCGGATTGCCAACATCGTAACAGTATCATTCTCATGTGCAAACCTGTTGTCTGTCCTACATAGCACATAGTATTGATGTAGAGAAAATGACATCATTTCTATGTCAGAACAGAGTAGTATTCTGATCAGATTGCCAACATCAGAACAATATACAATGTCATTCCTAGATGCAAACTTGATGTCAATCCTAGATAAAATTCCTACATCGGATTGATGTAGAAAGAAATGACATCATTACTATGTAGGATTTAAGTCAGAACAGAGTCATATTTTAATAGGATTACTAACGTCAGGACAATATCATTTCTGTGTACAAACCTGATGTCAATTCTACATAGATTTCCTACATCTTATTGATGTAGAAAGAATGGGATCATTCCTATGTAGCATTTTAAGTGAGAACAAAATCATATTCTGATCGCATTGCCAAAATCAAAACGATGTCATACCTGAGTGCAAAATTGATGTCAATCTTAGGTAAAATTCCTACATCGGATTGATGTAGAAAGAAATGACATCATGTTGTGACCTCGATCCTATTCCTACATTTTTGGTTAGATCTTGTATTGATGAACTGGTTCCCACTATTACAAAAATAATAAACAACTCTATTTTAAGTGGGTCTGTCCCTGATTATTTTAAAACAGCCTGGGTAACACCACTTTTGAAAAAAACGACTCTTGATCAAAACATGTTGAAAAATTATAGACCCGTCTCAAACCTTCCTTTTCTTTCAAAAATCCTTGAAAAGGTGATATTACAACAACTAATGTGTCATTTGAGAAATAATGACCTGTTGGAACCATTTCAATCTGCTTACAGAAGTAACCACAGTACTGAAACTGCACTATTAAGAATCATGAATGACATATTAGTAAAGGCAGATTCTGGAAATATTACTCTGCTAAATTTGTTGGATCTATCAGCAGCGTTCGACACCATTGATCACGAAATCCTGCTCAGAAGGCTAGAAACATCGTTTGGAATCAGAGGGGTCGCCCTTAAATGGGTCGAATCTTACCTGTCAAATCGCCACCAATTTGTTGTAACCAACAAAATAAGATCTTTTTCTTATGCGCTTCAGTATGGCGTACCACAAGGCTCAGTGCTTGGTCCTATTTTGTTTACTATCTATACTATTCCACTTGTACATGAAATTAAGAAATTTAATTTACAATATCATTTCTATGCTGATGATACCCAGCTCCACAGTTCTGCCTTGCCATGCGATGTTGACAGCCTTCTGCAGCAGGCTGGAAACTGTATAACAGAAATTAAAAGCTGGATGAACCAAAACAAACTGGCACTAAATGAGGATAAAACTGAGGTTATTTTATTAGGCCGTGAGCGGGTTCTGCAAGAAGTGGACAAAACTGAGATGATAATTGGCACTAATTCAATAGAAATTTCAAAAAAAGTAAAAAACCTAGGGGTTTACATTGATTCAAATCTTTCTATGTCATCTCAGGTTAGTCACCTCATTCGTATTCTATACATGGAAATCTGGAAAATTGGTAAAATCAGACATCTTATTTCAACTGAAACTGCGGCTGTTTTAGTAAATTCTTTTGTACTTTCAAAGCTTGACTATTGCAACTCCCTTTTGGCTGGAATTTCACAAAAAAATATTAGAAAACTCCAAATTGCTCAAAACAATGCAGCGAGACTTGTTTTGAAGAAAAAGAAAAGAGATTCAGCACTGCCACTTCTGCAGAGTTTGCACTGGCTGCCAGTCGAGAAAAGAATAATGTACAAATTGTCATCCATTTGTCACAAATGTGTCAATAATACTGCTCCATCGTACCTAGTTGATTTAACTGATTACTATGTTCCATCTCGTCAACTAAGATCATCATCTGACACTACAAAATTGAAAGTACCTAAAATGAATCTGTCCACTGTAGGAGAAAAGTCCTTTTCATTTCTTGGCCCTACCATCTGGAACACTCTTCCAAAGACAACCAGGGAAATTAATGACATTCGTTCTTTCAAACGCCATCTGAAGACCCATTTCTTTCAGACAAACTAGGCTAGGTGTTTTTCGGCAGCAACAACAGTAAATATTTTTGAATTTCTTTTGTGTATGCGTGTGTGTGTGTGTGTGTAAGAGTTTGTTAAAGCGCCCAGAGCTTGTCATCGACGGGGTTGGGCGCTATATAAATGCAATATATTATTATTATTATTATTATTATTACTATGTAGGATTTAAGTCAGAACAAAGTCATATTTTAATAGGATTACTAACATCAGAACAATATCATTCCTTTGTGCAAACCTGATGTCAATTCTACATAGAATTCCTACATCTTATTGATGTAGAAAGAATGGGATCATTCCTATGTAGCATTTTAAGTGAGAACAAAATCGTATTCTGATCGCATTGCCAAAATCAAAACGATGTCATACCTAAGTGCAAACTTGATGTCAGTCCTATGTAGAATTCCTGCATCATATTGATGTAGCACAAATGATGTCATTCCTATGTCGGATATAGGTCTGAACAAAGTAGTATTGTGCTCACATTGCATACATTGTAACAATGTCACACCTAGTTGCAAACTTGATGTCAGTCCTACATAAAATTTCCACATCGGATTGATGTAGAAAAAAATGACCTATACCTATTTAGGATATAAGTTGGAATAAAGTAGTTTTCTGATCGGATTGCCAACATCAGAATATTGCCATTCCTACATACAAACTTGATGTCAACCCTATGTAGAATCCCTACATCAGATTGATGTAGAAAAAATGACATCATTCATCATTCATATATTGGATTTAGTCAGAACAAAGTTATGTTCTGATTGATGTTTGACATACCATTCCAGCTAGCCAAGAGATTTGATCAGTGAAACATAGGTCTTACAAGTGTTGGTGCCAGACAGAGAAAGTTGCTCACCAGTCGCTTCATGCCATTTGCTATAATAGATGACTTAAAGACGGTGAACGCATTTCAGCACATGAATGCAGTCATACAGAGAAAGGAACACCCACTTGGTGCCAGCTACAAGCCTTGCAGAAAGCCAGTCACATACCGGTTCATTTGTCGCTGGCCACATCAACAGGCTACAAACTTACATGCCACTGGCTGCATGTACATCTCATGGGTAAGTCACTTGTGGCGGACCAATTTAATTTTTTTTTTTTTTTTGGTCTTTCGTGCATTGTGTACGAGGTGTGTTGGTCTTTTTTGTCAATAAACATGGTGACTGATGAACTGCCAACAGAATGTGTGGGTGAAGGAACTCTTGAAGAACAAAAGACAGATGTCAGTACAATGTTGGCCTGTCTTATCAAAGAAAATCATTTCGTTTATGATCTTAAAGAGCCAAGACATACAGATATAAAAACATTACATCATCTTTTATAATTTCTTTAAATAAGGATGGAATTCTGCTTCAATTTCACAGCTTGCATATTTTGGTTGCACATACATTGAACGAGGTCATCTAATTCTTCGTTGACTATACCTTTGAGATAACCACCAGATGAAAAGTACCTCTTTTAGCAAGTGGGATATAGCATGCGACCTTTTCTGTGCGACACGTTTGAAGTCATACGGTGTGTGACTTTTATCATAAAGCTAATTACGTATGGCAAGTGACATGTGATGAAAAACTTTGGACAAGCAACGATTGGAAATCAACATGCAACCTTCGGTTCGTAGCGAGTGGTGAGTGACATGTGGCGAACAACTTCCTCTGTGTGATGCCTATCTAAGTCAGGAATGTTCACCACAAACTGAGAGAGATTTAGAAACAGGAAAGAAGAATAAAGGGAAATCACTGATTCACTTTATTGTCCACTGTCGTATGTTGGATAAATGTCAAACACTCAACGGAAGTTCCTCGTTTCTGTTTTCTTAATGTCCACTATACAAGAGGCTCATCTTTCTCCTGAATTACTTGGAAATTTCTTTAAAAAGAAAAAAATAAGAGAATGAAGAAAGCACAAACACACTTTAATATCCATGTGTTTTGTTCGTTCGAAGCGGACATCTGCAAATAAGAGCGAGATCTTATTCGCAGATGGAGGGTTTCTTGGTTTTTGTGATGTCTACTATGGAAAAGTTCTCCCATATACCGCAGTCTGCGATGGCGCAATGGATAGCATATACGGTTATCAGTCAGAGACTATGGGTCCGGTTTGTCTTGTGTTCAATCCCCTGCTGGAGCATTTTTTTTTTTTTAGCCTAGGACTGCTCATTTTTAGGAATTTTTTTTTTACTTTTAAGGATTCTGCAAAATTGATGACGTGGGGAAATTGATCAGTGTTACTAGTGTGCTCCGGATTACTTTTTCCTGTTGATTTTATTTATTCCTGTTCATTGAATGGGACAGAAATAAATATGTAAATCAAATTTTAAACATGTAAATGATTTCTTTTCGTCAGTGTGAACTGAACAGCTTATCTCTCTCCACGGTAACCCGGATCTATTCTGTATTTCATCATCATCATCATTGCCTTTCTCACCCTGAATCAGGGTATAGGCCACCAACAAACACTTTCCATCCCTCTCTATCATGGGCCAGTCTCTTTACATTATTCCAAGTCTTTCCGCTTCGTTGCACATCATTTTCTCTGGCTCTTCTCCACGTTCCGCTTTTACTGAAGATATATTTTGGGGGTCTTCTGCTTCAGCTATTTGTCATGTTTTGTTTATTACTTTTTATTTGCTCTGTCTGACTTTCTCTGTGATTTCACACCCGACACAGTTGGCTAATAATTCATCTGAAAATTTTTTTTTAAATATGAATAAGTCCTGGTCGCATTTTTATATGCTGGAGCAAAGCAACGATGATTAGTGGGGGGAAAATGCAGAAAAAAAAGTGACCCAAAAAAAAAAATCAGATCTTGCAGAGCCCTGACTCCCCCCACCCCCCCCCTCCCCCACCCCCTCCCCCACCCCCACCCCCTCCCCCACCCCCACCCCCTCCCCCACCCCCACCCCCACCGCTGTTTGTTTTTTACTAGTCCATTTTCTGAATGAGAAGTGATGCACATCATTTGTTTTGGTCACGTGATTGAGATGGACTCTCGGGTGGCCGCCGCTGGCCTCTCACTCGTCGAGCGAAGGAATTGTTCGTTTCAGCTTTTCAATATATGTATCTGAAGTTAATCTGATCTTTCTAGACTTTTATCACTCGCTAAAATTCAGAGGGCTTTGGTTCTTCTTCTTCTTCTTCTTTTATGGTTGGTTCGTCTATAAGACGATTCCCCAACTGCACTATAGTATATGCGACTCAACGTCGCTCCTCTGAGGCTAAAAGCAGGGTAAAACCTTACATAGATGTTAAGACCATTTAAAAATATATTAGTTGTATAAAGTCTTTTGTATATATAACTCTGGTATAAATATCTCTTGGTTTCCAGATTGTGCACAGAAATACAACCCGCACTTTAGTTACAATGGTAGCTGCAACGGATAATAATGTTCTTAAATTCAGTCGAAAGTCGTTGCAGACGATAGTGTTTGGACTTCTGCCGGGAGGTTGTTCCACATCCTGATGGCATTAGGGTAAAAAGAATAAAGATGGCTGTTAACCCGTGAGCTTGGGATGTTATATTTTATATTATTCCTTCTGTTGCCTCTGGTATTAATGGTGAGGTGGTTCAGTGGGATATGGATATTTCCTTCCCTGCCTTTATAAAATATTTTTACTTTGTTTTTTCTCGCCTGCTTATTATGGTACTTGGCGATTTTGTATCCCATAGGCAGCTGTCACCATCAAGAATGTTTTGGTGACAGTTGTATCGATAGCTCGACCAAACACCATTTTACACCGAGGAGGTTGTCACATGACGCATAACCTTCAGAAATCAGAATAAAATAGGAATGGTCCTATTCTAGTTTTTCAGGGGGAAATCGGAATGGAATTAGGAAAGGGGGTCAGATTCTATTTTGATTTCAGAACAGTGTAAATGCGACAGGCTTTTGTCTAGATTTCATTTCCTTTTTTCTATTCCTAAAACCTACCAGTATAAACAGGCCTTTAAGGAGCTCTTCCTACATAAAAATCACAAAACCAAAAATCCATCTGCGAATAAGATTCTGATCTTATTCGCAGACGTCTGCGAATAAGATTCTGATTTTATTCGCAGATGTCTGCGAATAAGCATGGCCTTTCTTTTTATGAATGCCAAACTACACTATCGAAGTTCGTTGTGTTTATTATATTTTTGTCCAATTTGCAAAAAGCTTTTCTTTCTGTTGGATGAACTACGAGTGGGTAATGTGGTTACTGCGTGGGTTCAATAGTAACTCCCTTAAGGATACACAGGATTAACAAACACAGGGTTCTGCTGGCAATCTTATTTATTCAAAAAGCCTAACAACGGTATCACTACCAAACAAAAAAAGCCGAAAAAAAGAAACCCCGAAAAAGAAGCCCAAAAAAAGAAGCCCAACCAGCCATAAGCTGGAACAAGAGAAAAAGACGAAAATATGATTAGGATATAATGACAACATTAATCAGGCAATCAATGGTGGACATACATAGTAATAGTATTAAGTATTAAATCAAACAACCACAATATAATATAGAATTTAAGCAATAACCAACTGGATATGTATGCATGGGATAAAATAGCGCTAAGGTTAATGAATAACAACTACAAGTGGCTATATCATATACACAAGGAGTTTCCTAGTACACTGGCAACATAAACTAATTAATGTACTAATCAAAGTATGAAGGACATAACAAATGAAGGGGCAAGAACACAATAGTTTCGCTCCGCTGAGCCGGTGTACAACACATCCAGAGTGGCCATTCCATTTAATAACGCAGTGGCCAACATGGCCCACTGACCGTCCATAACACAGACGCTGCATCCCAATGCAGGCCATCCTCATAGGCCCACTCCCATTATTAGTACTAACCCGCCCCAGGGCTATTGTATTGGTTACTTCCCTTCCCAATCGATACTGAAGGGTCATGCCCTTTGACCTTAGCCGCGGAGCTATGCCGCCAGGCTAACATGTGTATGACACACCACTAGATACATAAAGTAATGTGTACATTCCTTAAAATGAAACTGTCCTTCACACACTTACGAAACTCATATAGAAGCATAATACATCTGGATAACTATAATGTATGCACATGATATATATATATATGTCGGCGAGACTCATTGCAACATGTGTAGACTCACTGAAACATTGTTCATCCACCGCCGCACATAGAACAATCCTGGGGCTCACCCATGTGAGGCCCAACTAATATTATACATCTCCAATAGGCCTACATGTAATTAATTACACATCTTAAACATTAAGCACACAATCACACTCACACTGCTCTCTATAGCATAGTGGTACTGGCAAGGTACACAAATACCCGTAATACAATCAAGCGTATAGTGCCGCTCGCTGTAACATAAGCCATCCACATCAACATGTCAGGAAATCCTCACTGCCTACCACAACAAGGCAATGCTACACATACACTATATATAGGCACACAAGCAAATCGTGATAGCTTGGTTAGCGAGCCATCATTATCATCTAGCACCGCAAACGTTAACTTTGACAATAAAGACACAATATCAAGACACTGGACTGCAAAGCGCATCCTACACGTCCAATGACAATGGCAATTACCGTTGAGCCGGACTCATAATAGTCTCTGTAGATCAGCATTCTCTACGTGGCATCCAAGAAAAAGGGGGGGGGGTGCGCAAATTAAAGTCACTTCTAATATAATAGTCTCCAACTTACCCAAAGTTTCTCCGGGTCCTGTGCTACCGCTACATGCCTTATGGGGCGGGGTGGCGATGGCAAGCGTCGGCTCTGTCTCTGCGTCTATGATGGAGTGTCTTGACCACTCGAACCGCATCTTATTTATTAGCCCGCGCGGACGTCCGAGAGAGCTATTACGTAGCCCGTGTTGCACAAGTGAAAGGCTCGGACATGGAGTCCAGCCCGACAACATAACCGGTTAGGGTCCTAACACAATCGAATTTACAGTACGGTTAAAAGGGTGCACACAAAAGTCAATTAGGTATCCCAGTAAACTGCAGAAATTACTCTAACGACCCCTCCAGCAATAATTGAATAAATTTGACCCAGGTTGGATTTATCGGGGATAACATGCGTCTAACTCGTGGTTTACTCTAAATCCGAGATCCTCTTATTAATTATTTCAATAGGACACGTGCATCAAAGTACAACGAAATTAGTACCATTATAAAGTAGAAACTTGCTGCTAAAATTCTAACTGACTACTTATACCAGAAACCCGGTAATAGTTTTAATATAAATTTTCAAAGTGTCAGGACTAACAACATTCGACAATTTTGTGCGGGATACTTTCGTCCATTAATACGACGTATCTCCATTGATAACAAACGTTATCATGAGTACCTATTTTGTACCGATCGGGTATTGTCTCCTCTCAAAAATGAATTCGGGTTCCCGTCTTTCTGTCGGTGGATAACAACGAAGGAGCGAGTTGTAAGAAACTTAAAGCCATGATATAAGAGTTGGAAGCCCGGTACATTTCCAACTGACCAATCAAAATGCGCGCTTTTCACCGTGATGTGAATAACGGGTCCCGCGCTAGTATTACAAGGGAAATAATCCAATTAATGGTACTCGGCCAAGTGTCCATAAACTACTATGAGTGGCCGTCCCTCACTCACGCACCAGAGTTACCATGAAAGCACATATTAAAAATAGAAAATCGTTCATCCTCTCACATTTCCCTTAAATGATTTTGTAATTTTCATATTTCGTATTTATATTATACATTTTGGGTTATTCTCCTTAAATTTTCTTCCCTGTATTCAATACCTTGGAATGTCTGAAAACTTATGATTTTTATCTAGTTCCTGTGTTCAGACAGATACGGATAAATGTCAATTATTTCGGGAGGACTTCCGAATGCGTTCCATAGCTCGACAAGTACATAGGCGTTGTCAGATTGATATGTAACGACGTGAGGGTCTAGTCAGATTGTATCATCAAGGCTGTAGGCCGATGTTCGTCTGGGCAGTAGTCAGATTGACATATCAGGGAAAGCCGCCGGGGTAACTATGTACTGTTTTCACTCGGGCTATGGAACGCTTTCGGAAGTCCTTCCATTATTTCTTGTTATGTTTCATTTATTTTTTTTAGTCCACCTGATAATATGGATATCTTTGTATTCTGTTGGCAATTTTAAGTTCCAGCAGATAAAATGATGTGTGAGCCTCTCTCTTGGTTTGTTTTGGTATCGAATTTGTTTCTTAAAAGTGGCTATCTTATAGTGTAGAACACCAAGATGACGTGACATTTTCTTTCCCCAATGGACTTTACGTGTTTAAGTGTTGTCAAAAAAAAAAAAGTCTGCAGAAGGTGTTTGGAAAGTATAAGTAAATGAAGAATTTGACACAAAAAGGAAGTACACAGTAGTATTAAAAGATTTACTTGGATGAAAAGTGGTATCGATTCCCACTTCCGGTTTGTGTCAAGCCTGATGACATGGGGAGAAAGGTAGATAATCAGGCTTACAATTCATTATTTTTTTTAATGGATAACCATGACTCTATTTACATCAATGGCCACCTATCTGGATGCGCATTAATTATTAGTTAGAGTGTTTGAATGATAATTAAATGCTTTGAGTGAGACCTATGCAGAAATTAATTTAATAACAACTGTTAAAGCATTTCCAGTACAAATCTTGTTAACCGTAAGGGCAGATATTGTAAGGATTTTGCGTTATATAAGAAACCCCAAACCCTATTTACCCCCCCCCCCCCCCGCCAGAACAAGAAATAATAAAACAAGTAAAGTGAGGTGTAAATGCCAAGGGCAGCGAACCTCCTAAAATAAAGACCTCAAATCAATTATAATACAGAACAGCCACCTGTGGGAAACCTGGGTGGTCACTGGCTCCTGCTTCCATGTAGCGTTGAGGTCGACGGTCGACCAAGGTACTCGCAGGGTTAGTCACGCCCAACTGACCTGTAATATAGCCTGGGATCTGGCGAGTTTCCTCCCCTGAGACGCTGCTGAGGGACTGAGAGTTGGGGTGGAGTTTGGTCGGGGGTAGGCCGGACAAAACATACGGATTAGAACCTACTTCCTTAGATCTCAAGGGGCAACTGGTACTTTAGGGTATTAGACTTAGGATCGTCCATGTCATGGGAAAAGTGCTCTCGCAACCACATAGTCAAACGGCACACCTAGTGTAGCTAAGTAGGGTAATGTGTGCTGGAGTCCCCGTGCCACTTTTTTTTTTTCTTCTTTTCTGTTTTATAAAATACAAGAAAAGAATACATTTGAAAAGAAAATATTGAATAAAAAAAATCATGAATTTGTCTCACATAAAAACTAGAAGAAAGAAACCTGCCGCTTTTGAAAGGAGAAATTATGTTGGTTTTAATTTTTTCTTTTTTCTGTTCGCTTAATTTACCTGTGGTGTTGTTGTTGTTTTTTTAATTCCCCAGCTGAAAATAATCTAACAAATGAAAAGCCACTGGATTATGGTTCTTGGGTTGTCTATGTCACGGGAAAAGTGCTCTCCCAACCAAATAGTCAGACCTAGTGTGCAAGGTAGGGTAAATGTGTGCTGGGGTCCCTCACTCCTGTAAAAAAAAAAAATCCTTTTAATCAGTTTAGAAAACCTTGAGCTCAAACTAAGGTGGGACAAAAGGTCAGACATGCTTTAACTTGAACAATAAAAGAGTTATGAATTTGTCCCACATAAAATTCAGGGCATTTATTGACATGTTGAAAAAAAAAAATGTCCTTGAAAGAAAAAAATGTTTCAGTTGTTTTGCTTTTATTATTTTTCTTGTGGCATGACAAAGTTCTTACCTAATATAAATATTACGCTTACTTGTGATCTTTTCTTTTTTTTATTTCTCAACTAAAGATCATTCATTTGTCAGGCCAGAGTTTTCTGCTATTGTATAACAGAATATCACTCAGAATATCATTCACACGGGAAAAAGCATTGGAGTCAGCCTAGCTTTCTTTTCTGAAATCTTATGGATACACTGGTAATTTATATTATCACTTATCATTTGTTGATCAATTAATAGTATGATAATATAATAAGAAGGTGTAATGTTTGAGAAAAACGGCAGTATAAAAGCGACCTAAAACTATAGAATGTAGATGAGATTGTCGAGAAATGAAGGTGATGTTGCACCTTCTTTTTCCACCGTCTTTTCCTTTTTCTCAATGAATTGAGTTGCACAAAGGGTGTTGAATGTAAGACAGGAGCATTTGTACCTTTTCAATGAGGCTGCTTTCATAAATCTAGAGTCCTGATCCTATTTTTTTTTTGTTTTGTTTTGTTTTGACATCACTTTTGTCACAGTAGTCTGGCCGTGAAGTGCTCAATGCATTATTGGGAGTATAATACACCATATGAATTCACTCTTAGATTGCATCCTGTTAGCGTTGTACAAATTTATGAATGGAGTTAAAGCTACTCAACTGTTGCAACAAATTCAAACCAACCTTTTTCCCCTCGCCCTGGAGACTGCAACAAAAAATTTTAGCAAAGAGCATAAGATGCCCTCCTTTTACACTGTAAATTCATTTACCTATAGCTCTTTTCAAAATAATCCTCGTCGAGTCTCCTTTAATACCTCTTTTATATGATTCTACCTACATGATTGTATTTTTTTTTTATTCCTATAAACCAATATGTCTCAAAAGAATAATATTTTCACGCATTTTTTTAGTAAAGAAATAGTTTTCTTTGTCAGAACTTGTTTTAAATATTGGTAATTAATTAGAACTGCAACCCACTGGTTGCTCACAGTAAAATGAGGTGAACAACTTTTTCCGCGACTTCAATGTCCTTTCAGCCTGTGCCACTCCTACTTGGTTTAAACGTTTTCTGTGTTTACCATTCACTAACCCTACCAAAAGCTGATGTGTAGGATTTCCATCAAGTTTGCACTTTTACAAAACATTGTTCTCATGTAGATCCACTGGTTATGACATCACACCAATGTCGGTTTGATGTAGGGAATGCGCTTCTCTCATAATGAATGGAAATCCAATACAGATCTACATTGGTTGAATGTGGGGATGCTGAGCATAATTTATACATTTATGTTCCTTGAAGACGAATATTTTCGTACAGATTTTTCATTGTCATTTTTTGTGTCTTTTGTCTTCCTCAGTGAAGATATGGCTTTGGGATCAATGATGAATGAGGACTGTGCAGAAGAGGCAGCAGTGAAAAAGCAGAGAAAATACCTCCTCCCAGTGCAGTCAGTCTCCAGTGTTTCCATGCTGTCACTGCAACTGACAGTTAATGGAATGGATCCTGCTGATCAGTCATCTTCACACACACAAACAGCCAGGCAGAGGAGATACTGAAGTTGTGGTCATCTTTTTTTTGCAAAGGATGAGCAACAACAGCATGAGCTTTTGAAAAATACTGGTACTGTACTTGTCATAATAGAGCATTAAAAGCATGGTAGAGTCTGTGAACAGGATGAAGTGTTATTTTTGACATGCTAAGTCTTTCCTTCTAAATCAATGATACTCAGACTTCTAGGCCACATTTCCCCCCTTGCGCGACCCAGTGGTTCTCCATTCCTCCCCCATTTTGAATTGTCATTAATTTTTTTTACTATAATACTTTTACAGTGTCAAAAATAGGCAAAAAGAAAAAGTTGTATATAGCAAAGCCTCGCGTAAGAAATAGTGCCCAAACGATACAAAATACTTTTACGTGGTAATTATTGAAACAATTGTTTGTGAACTGTTAGTTCGTGATCAGCATTATAATTCTGTTAATTATTACCTCATTTGATATTTATATACACAGTGTACAGAGCGCATTCTTTTTCTAGTGCCTCCTCCGACTGAAATCCCTCCCCAGTCACACCCTTGTCGTGAGGGTTGTTTGCCTCCCATCTGAGAATCAATGTCCTACACTTAGACTGCCTAAGACTTTTTGTGAAATTGTTCCTTATATGTATTGGATAGGGTTGTGTGCAAAACTAAGCATATTATCAAATGGTCTGAAGTTAAATTCCCCAAATAACTGTTTTCAGTGTGCCGTAAGAAGCATGTGACATCAGATGCAAGTGAAGTAATCAAAATTATAGAACGTTTGAATGATTAAGATGGGTTATAGCCCTTATTTGACTGCTGCACTGTAATAATTATCATTATCCCCAATGATGCTTTGCCTAATATCTTTCCTTTTCATCGTTTGTTCTGTTAGAATACCTTACCTAACTTCATGGTTATTCATGAGTATGACCTGTCTGCCTATTGAAATTTTAATGATCCAATACTAATATTAATTTTCATTAACGTTGTGTGTATCATAATAATCATCCATTGTAGGATAAAATACATGTATAATAATGAATTTAATGAGCAAATTTTGTTGTTTTTAGAAGACTGTCATAATACCCATATTTTTGCGGTCTTTTCCAGCCTATGGCTAACTGGATTCTCTTTTTTTTTGCTTCTGGTTCCTTTTTTTTCTTCGCTTTTGTTTTATTTTGTTTGTTTTTTGTTCCTTTTTTTCTCTCCTAGTATTCCTTTTTCCCCCCATCTTTTTTTACAAGTCTTTTTTCTTTCTAGCTCCTTTTATTAGCTGCTTATGATGTGGTTAACATATATCCCAATTATCTCAGTTATTGAAAGGATCATTAAAAATGCCCCACAGTCTGACATAAAACTGTATCTTTGGAGGTGAAATTAAAATATTTCATTGATTTCTTAATGAAGTTGTTTCCATTCTTTTCATTGCAGAGATATGGTGCTTATGTCCTGTCTGTACACAGAAGATTACAACACCAACTGCAACTCTTGGGTCCAAAACAAAGTGTTGATGTGTGGGTGCTGTAAAAACACCACAAGAAGTTAAAATAAATAAAATGGCTGGAATTCCTCACACAAGGGCTATGTGCTTTTGACCTTGTGTATAAGAAAAGGTCTTACAGGCCATATTGGTAAGAGGAGAGACTAGAGAATAATTTGATCTAATCTGGGAGAGATTTCTAGTTGAAACCTGGTGGGACTAATTCAGATAATTTGTTATTCCCTTCATTCAAATCTGATGTAATTAAAACAAGTGTGACATCTTTTTGTGTGAACGTGAAATTGAAGTTTATTTGGGAATTTGAAACAATACTTGTGTGTTTTTTTTCTGACACTTTGTCTATGTTGTAGATTTATATATTTGTAAGAATATATACATGCATAGTCCTGAAAGTCCTAGAACCACATAGTTTGAGATACAGATATCAGCTCAGTCTGCCCCCAAAATGACTTATGCATTTAGAAAGACATTAGGCATTTATCGTATAAGCTTGAGGATATTTAATTCCATATCACTGCTTTAAAAGACAAAACAATTTCAAAACAGTGTGGGTTGTCTGTCATTTCTTAAAATGACTCCAAGGGGGATAACAGTTCATAAAATATATTTAATGTGATTCAAACTAGGTGCTGCCTGTTTGCACAGGTTGGTGAATGGATTAAAAAAAATAAAAATTTGTATTAGCTTATTTCTTGTTAGTGGTTTGTATACGATGGATTTAACATAGTGGTGTGAAAGTCTGGCAATACATCTTCATGGTGAAATATTTGTGTCTTAGAATGGAGATAAATCTATAATGTGGCTCAGATTGTACTTTGATGTTCTATGTCTTGGTTAGGCTGTTGTTAGCCTTTTGGTTATATACTCTGATGTTTAAGCCTTCAGTTTTTGAGGCTCACTGGCTTGGGCAATTGCACCTCAGTCGTTATTATCATCTTATTATAACAGAGCCAGAGGGTGATTATGGCACCGAAAGCGCCATGACTATTTGACCAAAAATCATGAAACTATGCTGCCTCAATTTTTTATGGTAGTTACATATATATCCAATTTGGACAAAATTTAGTCTATGATATACTCGTTAATCTTATTATAAAAGAAATGGTCTCAAGATTATTTCATTGTTGGTGCAAGTTTTCTTAAGGGGGTGCGGGTCCTGAAATCGAAATTAGGCTTCAAAATATCGATATCGAGATTTTGTACTTTTCAGTTATAGTTATCCATTTAGGAACACTATTTTACTAACCATGTCAATTTTGAATGTTTATAACCCTGAAATATGCCTTTTAATTAGTTGGGGGGGGGGGGGGGGGTCAAGAAAAAGGCACAAGAATCATGCCATTGGGCAGCAAAATTAACTCTAAATAACATCTTAGTGTCGCTATCAAAACCCCTACTACTCCGTACACATCTGTCATATAAGCCTTTGGTAGTTTGGAAATCATTGTTGAGGCCCAGCACACCGGTAATGATGACTATAGCCATGTGTAATACGTTTCAATAACATTTTTATTGAAAAAAACTTTCAAATGCGATCTTCTCGAAATTGCATTTTTGATCAGTGATTTGTGAACTAGTTTTTTATTTATTGACCAACTGGTATAAAATTTGGCTAACAGCATGTTTGACCAAATCAAAAAATTCATGAGGAAATTTGTTTAACTTTTCTATTTTTGTTTTGGTTGAATTTCTTTGTGATAGAAAATAGGAAAAAATGGAATTCCGCTACATACCATTTTCAAAAATGTATAACAAAAGATCTGTTAGAGATATCAAAATTCCCTTCTATATGAAGTTTTTAATTGGATTGAATAAAACAGAAGAAAAGTTTCAAATAAACCAGTGAAATCTGGCGAAACCTATCTATATTGAATCTGGCACTTTTTGCAGACTCAAAATCGAAGATGGGGGCATTTCCATGGTAACTGCAAATGACAAACAATTTTTTTTACATTTTTTTTCTGCTAATTCCGACATCCTGAATTCGATTATAATAATTAAAATTGTCTCTTTCTCATAATAACAAAAATCGTCTTCAGGCCCCGCACCCCCCCCCCCCCCTTAAGTGTCAACTAATCTAACCCAGTCTCCTTTAATTCTATATTGACCAGTTGTGTTTATCAAGTTTCAGGCAATCTTTGAAAAATGCTGAACATGAATTATGACATGTATTATAAGAAATGAAAATATGTATGTATTACATTCACATCAGTTCCAGTTTGCCACATATAGGCTCTGTTTGTGAGGTAACATTAAATTAATTAGAAATTAAGAAAACAAAACTTTCTCAATTTGAACTAATCAGTTATTCCTATTTTGCTCCCACAGGATGGATTGCATTTCCTTTTGGTCCTCTACCGTACTATGGGCACATCCATCATTATTTCATTAGTGCAATTACAGATGAAGGAGAGGACCCACACATAAGCAAGCCTTTGGTCAAAAGCAAGTCCGTTTTTACGAGTGGACATGTCTGAGATATGGAGGACAGTATGAGGGAGACTTGTACTATTTAACAGTATGCTAGCATTTTGAAAATGTGAATACATATACATAATTTATATGTTTCCCGTTTTGAGAAAAACATCAACTTTTGTTCCAATAACTCTTTATGATAACTGCTGTTAAATGAGCTTACCATTTATGTTATATAAAATTCATTCAAATACGAAACAAAAGTACGTATTATTTACTTGCTTTTGATGATAGCCCTGATCAAATGGAATTTTTTTTTCAGCAAAATGAGATCAATTCATCAACATTTTTTTTTAGAAAGTTTGTCAGACAGCTATAGAGTGGCCCTCTAAATGTAGATGAGTGAATTGGTAAATCGAAATCTATAAGGTTCTATTCAAGCTGAATTCTGCTAAATCTGCTGTAAGTGTAAGTCTATAGATTATAGGTCTAGATCAATGTCTCGAAATATCTATGCGAGATCGTGTAGTAGACCTCACAGACTGAGTGGAATCTAGCTTCTGCCTAGACTCTATAGATCTAGATCTAGAGGCTGACTTCTAATTTGATGTAGATTCTAGTGTATAATCTTGTTTATAAGTCATTATTTTAGATGTAGATTGTGATAAGTGAAGATATTCCCCTTTGAATTTGTTAAATTTAGTCTAAAAAAGCAGTGTGACATTTATCGCGTTATGCAAAAAGAAGGTTGTTACAAGTACGTCCATCCCTAGAGTTTTTTGCGCTAGGGGTACACATTTTAAAGCCTTTTGTGACTCCAGAGCTAGGTAGCTCCTTCCAAAATACTCCTAACAACAGCCTTAATTAATTATTCTTTCAGATTTTCTTTTTTCTTTTCCCTTCAGTGTTTTGGTTGAAAGGGCAGGGTTAGGGATTCAATAAGATTTAAGGTTGAGAATAATGACGGAGTTAGGGATAGGTGTGTATCCGTATGCGCCCCTATTGCAAAACGCTCTGGGTGCATACATACTAACGTAGTCATAACAACAGCTTGCAAAAAAGAGGGATATGATTTCATGGATTATTATCTTTGGATATTTTGCTTTTAGTGCATGTTTTAAAAAATCATGTCATATAACTCACATCGAGATATGATCTGATGCACTTATCTCTGATTTTGTACAAATGGCACTTATCGCGTTTTACAGTCAAACCCAGCCCTCATTTGAATACTTGAACAGATGTGTTTTTCTCTTCGTCATGTGATGTAAACTTCAGTTGTTTTCTCTATAAATACTAAACCTAAGTGATTGCTTGAGAAAGAATTAATGTTTCATTTAAAGAGTAAACCTGTATTTATATGATAACAGCTAGCTGAGTGGAATTCAGCACTACTTGTCACTTGATGTAAGAATAAAATTGAAAAATTTTGTCTCTTTTGTGTCCATTTCCTGAGTTGTGTGTCCATGCTACTAACTGCATGTTCCAAGTGATACGGACAATGCATACCCTTTCATTTTATTGTTCTTTTTTATCAGTATAGTCAAGTAGAAAATGAAAAGTTTGAATGCAGTCACAGGTACTATTTCATTTTCAAACAAGTATTATTTTTGTATATTGCCAGTATATAATATTTGAATAAAACATCAAGAAATAGAATCAAAGAAATATATGTATTTTGTGTATTGTGTAGAATAGCTGTTTTGTTCCATTAAATGTGATGTCAGGAAGATGGACTTATGAGTTGTTGTGTTAAGAGAGATAGGGAGAGTGAGGAACAGAATTGTGAAACATTATCACGTAACACTAACAGTATGGCAATGAATGTTGACTTTCTGTTGCGAAAGCTCATGTTTAGACTTAGATCTATTAATATTACTGTGCACACAAAAAGAGTGCAGAAGCTTTAAAAAAAAAGAGAAAAATTTGCAGGTGTAGGGCGCAGTATGCAACTCCCAGCGTTATAGATACACCCAGCATTAGAGACAACTAACAACAACAACAACATCAACAAAAACTAGGTGTATCAGTATAGGCCTACAATGAATTCCTAAGAGAATTTAAAATGGAAAAAGATTTTAAGTCTTTCATCAACTATAAACAAACAAACAAAATTATAACGGATAATTCACTGATTGCTGTGGTGTTTTATATTTTGAAAATATTCCCCTTTCTTAAAGTTGCAAAGCTTCCTTTTTTGTATGATTAAACATACTTACTTACAATGAGTGACACTGAATTGTCATTTGGCATCTCTATGCTGATTTTTGTTTTCCTAAGATGATATGGTTCTTGGATAACTGAAGCCTTCCTCCTCCTGAAAAACTTTCCCGCCTAGAAATAAAGACGACATAGCATTTTTTGATGTTGCAGAATTGTACGGAAGGTAAAACTACAATAATTAGATTGAGCGTAACTGGCTGAAGCCTTGGAAATCAATTGATTATACATGATTTATTTTACAAAAGGTACAAGAACCAAGGTAAAACTTCCTGTAGTAAGAAATACTGTAAAATTTTATTATGATTTTATTCCTAAATAAACCCTACATCCACGTCTAATATCAAAATTTTTTCCATGCTTATTTGCAGAATCCCCCTTCTGCGAATAAGATCCCGACATCTGCGAATAAGCACTTCGTAAATAAAATGAACAGGAATAAATAAAAGAAGTAATCTGGAGCACACTAGTAATGATCAGTTCTCCACAACATCAATTTTACAAAATCCTTAGGAAACAAAATGATTCCTAATAATGAGCAGTACTAGGTTTAGAAAAAAAACAAAAAAACATTGTCATGAGGTTGAAGTGATGAGTTCTTTTGTTTCTCGGGGGCCTCAGCATAGTGCTGTTGGCCCCCAGTTCTTGATTGTCTCTCTCTTTTGTCTTTCTTGTTTGTTGTTGTTCTTTCTGTTGACGTCATCCGTGGTTTCTTCCAGTCATGGTTTTTATTAATTATTTTTTGGTATGCGCCAAGGTAAGGGCAAGGGCAAGACAAGAAAAAGGGAAGATCAGAAAAGCAGTTCTATTTCACTGTCCCTTTCAGGAGTTTGATCCCTTTATTGTCAATGAAACATGTCACTAGTTGACTGTTTTTCTCTCGAGCCCCAGTTAAAACAAGTATTAAGATATTAAAGCCTGGCAGGGCTCTAGGGTTTTTGAATTTTGATCTTTATTCTTGGTGCCGCCAGCGAGCCTGGCGGCACCAAGACTAGTCCCGCAGCAGAGCATAATTTCAGGGATCTTTATAAAATCTCTGCGTTGGGTGGTCCCGGGTGCAATAGGCATCCGAGGCCATTGTTTCTGCCTGTATGGCAGAAAAAGTCTGTCGGCCCTGGCAGATAAAAAGGATAACTATTTCTAAAAATAAATTTATCTTACAGAACAATGTGTTTGTATATTAATATATTTATTTATTTAAGATTTTTTAATATTAAAATATTCTAGTTACATGCACTTATTTGTTTTATATTTATGGCTGGCGAGCCTTCTGTCAGTCCGTGCGCGGTTGTACCGGCGTCACCCGGCCTCCGGCCCCCACCGGTGGCCGACCTCAGCACGCTATTCCGCGATTGGACTTTGAGTGGTGCCACTGCTACCATGATCCGCCGGGTCAGGTGTGCCAGCTTTGCTACAGTCAGCGTACAGATTTATTTTGTTGGCAAGGGCCCTTTTTTCTTTTTTAAAACTATTGTCTACAAGAGACAAGACACCGGCCAATGTAAATGGTCTTTTCCCTTCAATAAATAACCTTTTTAGTTTATTTCTTTCTATTTCATTTTTACTACAGTAAAAAAGGATGTGCTCTGTCGTCATGGGCACGTCGCAGAGATTACAATTGAAGTTGACCCTAAATTAAGTCTATATGTTTCTATTCTTAGAGTGTTTAAGCCTAGCTCACTGGGAGTGCTAAAATCCATGACAAATGTTTCCCAGTTCTGGTATATCTGCTTTATAATGTTTACTTTTTGATTTAAGTAGCCTTCAAATTCATTTTTCCAAATTAATGTTAAAAATTTCTGTTTTGGTTGTGGCACTCTTAGCCAGGAGGCCGGCCCGTTCATTTCCGGTGACCCCCACGTGCCCCGGTATCCATAGCAGGACCACGACTGTACCGCATCTGGAAATCCTATCTACAAGTGTGATAATGCTGTGTATCATGTTGTGTTTGCTGTTGGACTGGCTTTCTGTCTGTATTGTCTTTATGGCTGAAAGTGAGTCTGTAAGAATGGTCACCCGTCGGTCCGTGATCCGGCGGGCGTCCAATTCTATAAGTGTTTGTTGTATTGCGTGCAGCTCTGCGGTGAGTATACTCGTGTTGTCTGTGATTCTGATTGACCTATCTAAGTCTGTGTCTGTGCTGTAGATGCCCAATCCCACATGCCCATCCTCTGTCTTCGACCCATCCAGCTGGTCACAACTTGCAATGATTTTGTTAATAACTTGAATAACAACAGGCAGACTGATACCATCTTATTAGATTTCAGTAAAGCCTTCGATAAAGTGCACCATGCTAGTCTCTTGACTAAACTAAACCATTATGGAGTTAGAAACAGTACTTTGAAGTGGATTAAGTCTTTCTTAGAAAATAGAACACAGATAGTCGTCGTTGATGGAAAGTCATCTGTAACAGCTGAGGTTGTTCTAGCACGTTATAGTAGGAGGGGGAGTTAGTTGATCTAACTACAACCCTTTAGAAAACGAAACTATTACAGCTGTAAAATAAATAAACACGAGATCCGACGATAGATTAAATAATACTAAAGTTTAATAACTGTATAGTGAACAATAAATTACTAGGAAGACACCAGCGAAACTAAATATCTACGCCACACAAAAGGAAACTCACTTATTCACCCACCAACCACTCACACAGGTCTATATATATAAACATTCCTACAGAAAGTTCCCGAAATAAACGTTACCTTTGCCCTCGCACAAACTAACCAATCACGCATCAATACGTCATCAGGTTACATCACTCAAGGCCAAATCTGGCGTAAACATTCGTATCCACAACGTTATCGAATATTCGGGAACATACTAATATTTACTGAACGAGTCAAAACACCTGACAACAAGCGAGCGAGGAAAAAAACTACTCACTAGAAAAGAAGGTCAGGTCACGGAGTACAGTACACTCTGGTCTCAGTTGTCGGTGTTAACGACTATAGAGTCAAGATGGGTGCAAAAGAAAAGACCTTGCACGCCAACCTCCTCAAGAGATACATTCCAAGGACGTCAATATGGTCCCTTCCATTGGACTAGGAGCTTGTTAGTGTTCGTCGGCAGTAGCACCAACACTTCATCTCCGGGGCGGAACTTCCTCTCTCGCGCCTTCCGGTCGTAGTAGGTCTTCTGTCTACCTTGAGCCTTGGAGAGTTCTTCCGTCGCTAACTTCCATGTGTCCTCCAGCCTCTCACGTAGTTCCATGACGTACTGGTAACTGGTCTTCGTTTCCGGCTCCTCTACGTCCATGGTCCATAGTTGTCGTAAGATGTGCATTGGTCCTCTCACAGTTCTCCCATACAGCAACTCGAATGGGGCAAACTTGGTCGACTCTTGGGGAACTTCACGATATGCGAAGAGCAGCGGGTTGATGTATCTGTGCCACTGCTTGGGTTGCTCTGCGCACAGTCGCCTTAAGGTCTTCTTCAGTGTGCCGTTAAATCGCTCCACCAACCCGTTGCACATAGGGTGGTAGACTGTAGTGGTCGACTGTCGAATTCCCAGTAGTCTATTCGTTTCCTTCATGACATCTGACATAAACTGGGTCCCTTGGTCCGACAAGATCTCTTCGGGCACACCCAAACGGCTGTAGATGTTCACTAAGGCTTCTGCTACCGTTTCTGCGTCGATCTTCTTCAAGGGTGTGGCTTCGGGGTAACGAGTAGCGTAGTCTATGTACACCAGGATATACCGATGTCCACCTTCACTTGGGGGGTCGATAGGTCCTACTAAGTCCACGGCCACTCGCCTAAATGGTACGTCCACTACTGGCATACTCTGCAGGTGCACCTTTGGGGTCGCTCCTTTGTTCACCGTCCTCTGGCATATGTCGCATGAGCGGCAGTATCTCGCGACGTCACCTTCAATTCCAGGCCAATAAAAATTGCGCATAACTCTGTCTTTGGTTTTCTTCACGCCGAGGTGTCCTCCGACGATCGAGTCGTGGGCTACACTCAGTACATACTCTCTCAGTTTCTCGGGTAGTACCACTTGCCTTATAACCGTCGCCTGTCTCAGGTCCTTGTAGATCCGGTACAGTACTCCTCCATGTTTCTCAAAATGAACAGATTTATTGCCTCTATTAGTTGGGATCTTCTTCTGCTCTAACTTCCTAATGACTTCGTCTTCTTCTTGGAGTCGGATAAGTTCCTCTCTATCCACTCCCGCGTGCCGTTCTGCCCTCGGCACCTTCAGCGACGTAGACCGGTCCTTCCTCTTCTCCTGGGCCCTCGTGGTCACCGCTCCTACCATCACCTCAGTATCAGGGTCGTACGGATCCTTCGCTCCGTCCACGTTCCCGACTACTAGGTCGCAGATGGTCTCCGGGAGACACAGCGCCGTCACTTTGCCCGTCAGGTAAGGCGTCTTCACGTCGATAACGGCTTCCTCCGCCGCTAGCAAGGAGTTATCGATCCTCGCGATAAGTTTCTTCCCACCGGTGAGCTGTCCGTCGTCCACCAGTGCTCGCCGCACCACTACACCTTCACAGCCGGTATCTCTTAGGACATCTACCGCTCGATTTCCAATCAAGCCCTTCATCACTGGTAACTTCAGTTTCTCCACGGTCCTTCCGTCACTGCATCCTCCGCAAGTAACAGGCACCGCTAACTGTAGCTTCCCGTCCTTCATTACCGCTTGAACGTTGATGCTGGTGTCAGCCGTCGTCGCATCCTGTCTCGACGACTCGTCCGCCGCTATCACTACGGCCACCGCCGCCTTGTTCGGCTTGCCTCGTCCCATATCCTTCTGGGCTGGACACATCCTCCGAACGTGGCCTGGCTTTCCACAAAGGTAACATTTCAACTCACCTTTGTCGTTTAACTTTGCACGACACTCCGTCGCCTTGTGTCCCGGCCTCTGGCACCTATGGCAGACCTGTGGGCTTCTGTCTCCGTTGGGCCTCTGTCGCACTGGCCGGCTCTGCAGTCTGGCGCTCCCGCTGAGCGTCCGGTTCCTCGCTACCAGGTACGCCTCCGCTGAATCTGCGATGTCCTGTAGCGTCTTTGGTTTCCTCTCCCTCACATGGGTTGCAAGGTCTGGTGGGCAGGCATCCATGAATTGCTCTCTGACGAACAGATCTCTCACTCCTTCGTAGGTCTCCTCCGTCTTCGACAGCTTTATCCACCTCTCTAGATAGGTCTTGATCCTGGTCAAAAACATTCCAACATCTTCTCCATCTTCAGGCTTACCTTGTCTGAACATGAGTCTGTATCCGTCCTCTGACAGGTTGTACCTCTTCTGCAACGCTTCCTTGACTTTGTCGTAGTCCTTGGCTTCGTCGATCGGTAGTCTGCAGAAGCACTCCAAAGCTCTCCCGGTCAGCAGGGCAGACAGTGATGTCGTCCAGGTGGATCTGGGCCATTCAGCTGTCTCGGCAAACCTCTCAAACCGCAGCAACCAGCTATCCAGATCGTCCTTCTTGTCCTGAAATGCAGGTAGCTTGGGTCTCTTGGAACTAGCGTGGTCGTCGGTCTTCTGCGCTGAGTCGTTGCCTCCACGTTGCTGGCGCATCCTCTCTATCTCCAACTCGTGGTTCATCTTTTCCCTTTCCAGCTGTCGTTCAGCCTCCTTCTCCTGTCGTTCAGCCTCCTTCTCCTATCGTTCAGCCTCCTTCTCCCGAGCCTGTCGTTCAGCCTCCAGCTGTCTTTCTCTTTCTAGGCCTTCACGGAGGTAGTCCCGTCTCTCCTGCCCAGTGAGCTCCATAGCGTCCGCTTCCTGGCTAAGCCTTCCAATAACCTCCGACATGTTGTAGATAGCTTGTCGATGATATTCCTACAATAAACTATGTAAATAAATCTAATAATTTTGATCTGGTCCGCTCGAATATGGTCGGATCCCGGACGAGCCCCCAATATGTAACAGCTGAGGTTGTTCTAGCACGTTATAGTAGGGGGGGAGTTAGTTGATCTAACTACAACCCTTTAGAAAACGAAACTATCACAGCTGTAAAATAAATAAACACGAGATCCGACGATAGATTAAATAATACTAAAGTTTAATAACTGTGTAGTGAACAATAAATTACTAGGAAGACACCAGCGAAACTAAATATCTACGCCACACAAAAGGAAACTCACTTACTCACCCACCAACCACTCACACAGGTCTATATATATAAACATTCCTACAGAAAGTTCCCGAAATAAACGTTACCTTTGCCCTCGCACAAACTAACCAATCACGCATCAATACGTCATCAGGTTACATCACTCAAGGCCAAATCTGGCGTAAACATTCGTATCCACAACGTTATCGAATATTCGGGAACATACTAATATTTACTGAACGAGTCAAAACACCTGACAACAAGCGAGCGAGAAAAAAAACTACTCACTAGAAAAGAAGGTCAGGTCACGGAGTACAGTACACTCTGGCGGTTGTCAACAATAAAATGGAAAAAGTAGTGGACACATGCTCAGCCACCAGCACAACAACAAAACCGGGGGAGGGCAAGGGGTAGCCCGCAGATGCTACATCATCCAATCCTGCAGCTGTTCTCTCGGGAGTACCCCAGGGTACTGTAATGGGCCCCTTACTATTCCTAGTTTATATTAACGATATGCCAAGTAAGATCTCTCCAGGCACTAAATTACGACTGTTTGCTGATGATAGCCTCCTCTATAGAACAATAAACTCAAAAGAAGATACGGAAATTTTACAGAAAGATCTAGACAGTCTACAAAAATGGGAGAGGGACTGGCGTATGGAATTCCACCCCAATAAATGCCAAGTCCTGAGAATTTCAAATAAAAAACACCACATCACCTCAGACTACTTTATACACGACGAAAAATTGAGCGAAACACATGAGGCTAAATATTTGGGAGTTACATTGGACAGAAAACTTACATGGAACCAACACATTAATAACACATGTAACAAAGCAAACGGTATACTAGCATTTCTAAAAAGGAACATCTCTAACTGCGATAGGAAAGTAAAAGCAAAATGCTATAACACCTTTGTGAGGCCCTCCCTAGAGTATGGCTGCAGTGTCTGGGACCCCCACTGTCGAATAAACATAGACCAACTGGAAAGGGTCCAGAGGAGAGCTGCCCGCTTTGTGACAAATGACTATACTAGAAGTAGTAGTGTAAATAAAATGATGAGAGACCTCGAGTGGACACCATTAGAAGAGAGGAGAGCAAAAAACAAAGTAAAAATATTTTATAAAGGCAGGGAAGGAAATATCCATATCCCACTGAACCACCTCACCATTAATACCAGAGGCAACAGAAGGAATAATGTAAAATATAACATCCCAAGCTCACGGGTTAACAGCCATCTTTATTCTTTTTACCCTAATGTCATCAGGATGTGGAACAACCTCCCGGCAGAAGTCCAAACACTATCGTCTGCAACGACTTTCGACAATGAATTTAAGAACATTATTATCCGTTGCAGCTACCATTGTAACTAAAGTGCGGGTTGTATTTCTGTGCACAATCTGGAAACCAAGAGATATTTATACCAGAGTTATATATACAAAAGACTTTATACAACTAATATATTTTTTAATGGTCTTAACATCTATGTAAGATTTTACCCTGTTTTTAGCCTCAGAGGAGCGACGTTGAGTCGCATATACTATAGTGCAGTTGGGGAATCGTCTTATAGACGAACCAACTATAAAAGAAGAAGAAGAAGAAATCTTCTCTGTGTGTTTGTAGTATCTTTCTATGTGTTCGTACACCCTGGCTTTCATGTTGGTAGGTGTATCTAGTTTTTTGCTGATTTCATCTGCCAGGGTTGTCTAAAGTGAGTCCCACGAGCCCCCAGGTTGGTGGGAGTGGGAGGTGGCAGTCCAGCTGGAGATCGCTGCCCCCGAGTTTATGGGACATTTCAATCATGTTATGGATTAAACTTTTACTTTTTAAAGTGTCTGGTCGCGGCTTTCGTTTATGTTGAATTTCAGTTTCATAGTTTTGAATGATGTTGTTTATAGGGTTGCCTGGATTTAATTTTGTTCTGGCCCAGTATTTCAGAATGCTTTTAGTTCTTTCCAGATGTAAAGGGGGTATTTTAAGAGCCGCATTTAATTTTAATTGACTGGGTCCACTATATATTTGTGATAGGTTTTTAAGGGCTGAGTATTGTATGGAATCCAGGCTGTCTAAGCTAGTTTTGTTTCCTGTGTGATAGAGCTCCTCCCCATATGAAAATCTAGCCCTAATATAGTTGTTATAGAGGAAAAGCCTAGTTTTGAAGGGGGCGGCGTATCTCCAGCTGGAAATCCTTCTCATTACATTTAGGGCCCCCAGACTAGCTCTTTCTGGCTCTGTCACCGATCTGCTCCCTATATGTTAAATTTCGATCCAAAATGACCCCCAGAAATTTTGCCGATGGCGTGGATTGTACAGGGGTGCCTTGAATTTGAACTTTTCCATTCTTTTTTGAGTTATAAAACACTAATTGTGTTTTCGAGGCGTTTGCTTTTAATCCCAAATATCCTAACTGTTCAATAATATTATTTGCCTCGTTTTCTAAAACGTTTGGTAATGAATTGCGTGTTACTTTGCCCAATTTACCTTTCCTAAAGATAGCTATATCATCGGCATATTGCAGTATTTCAGTTTCAGAATGTAATTTTACGTTTTGGATATGGTTTACTGCAATATTGAACAAGATCGGCGACAGAATTCCTCCCTGGGGGGGTCCCGTGGGGCTGCACATGTGTTTCCGAAAATGTGTGTCCTATTCTAGCTTGGAAGGTTCTGTGTGTGAGATAGTTTAAAATGTAATTATACAACCTTCCCTTAATTCCGAATAAATTTAAGTTTTGTAAAATCCCTTCCCTCTTAATCATATCAAATGCAGATTTCATGTCTAAGTATATGACTCCTACTGTGCTACGTCTACTTCCCCCAGCCGCTTTAATATAATGTTCTAAGTAGGCTACATTATCTAGTGCTTGTCTGTGCCTACGAAAACCTGCCTATTTGTTTGAAATGATTCCCTCCCCTTCAATGAAAGATTGCAAACGATTTTTGACAATGGCTTCTAATGTTTTCCCTATGTGTGATGTTAATGAGATGGGTCGGTATGATGCCGGGTCATGTGGATCCTTGTTTGGTTTTGGGATGGGCACTACATGTGCGTGTTTGTATGTTAGGGGTATCTGTCCCGTTTCCCAGATGCGGTTAAAGAACTCCAGGAGCGCGACCTTAAATATTTCAGAGGTGTTTTTGAGGGCAGTGTAGGTGATTCCATCCCCCCCCCCCCGGGCGGAGTCTCCCCTTTTTCCCACTTGGCGCTCCCTGGAGTTCTCTCATGGTCAGCGGGTCATCGTAGGGATCATCGGTTGGGCCGAATTTCTGGTATAGGAATGTATTAATTCCGAAATCCGATTCCTCCCCCTGGCTAAGTTGTTGGTAGAATGAGGCCAACTTATTAGTTTTCTCTTTATTTGAAAGATATATAATAGCATTATTTTCTTTAAGGGGGGCAACTTTTGAAAATGAGTAATTCCCTTCCATTTTTAAAATCTTTTTCCGTACTTCGCTCTGCGGCGTGTCCATTCTGAGGTTTGCACAGAAATTTTCGAAATATATATGTTGTTTCCGTCTAAAGACTGCGGTGGCTTTGTTCCTAATCGTTCGATATTTTTGATGGTTTTCTAAAGTTTTTTCCTTCCTATACTTCTTTAGTGCATTTTTCCTTTCATTCTTGATATCTCTGCAGTCTTTATCCCACCATGGCACCTGTCTCTTTGGGTTTAGGGTTACTGGTGCTACTACTTTGCCATAATGGGGATTTTCCCCATTGGCATTTCGTATGACTGACTCTAGAAAATTTTGTACGTTGGCTGCATGTGTGTCAATGTCGTCGTCCCAGATCTGCTCTTCTATAATCTTTTTGGTTTCTTTTTTAAATACTTCCCAGTTTATTTTTCTGAAGTTAAATTTTTTACTTGTATTGTTTTCATATTCAGTTTCTACTCCTAGTTTAACTATAAATGGGAAGTGATCTGAAGTCAGTGTATCTGCGTAAACCTCCCAACTACCTATAGGTATCCCAATTCCCTGATCAGCCATAGTCAGATCTATGGCGCTGTCCTTTTGTGTGTGCGTCTGGCCTAACCTAGTGACTGCCCCGTTATTTAATATCTTATCTGTTTCCAGTATATATTTTTCTATCACTAGTCCCCCAGTGTCTTCTTTCTCACCCCCCATCATCGGTTATGACAATTACTGTCGGTCCCTAAATGTGGTTTGCGTCTACGTCTCTGTCCAGTTCTGTTAGGTCTGCAAGTGTAATTTCGGAGGGCTGCCTAATGTATAAGTTGGTTACATAAAGATGTGTTTGGCTATTTACCATTATTCTTATACTGTCTGACGTTCTAGTTAATTGATTCCCCCCCACCTGTTTGAAAATTTTGGTTATCATGCCTAACTATTTCATAGCCAACTATATGAAATTTATGATTCCCCCCCAATTTGGTTTCTTGGATTAGTACCATGGTGGGATCTTGTTCGTTAATTAAATCTAGAATTTCAGGTTTTTTGTTTCTGATTCCAATGGATTATCTTGATCGGCATCTTGTCTCTTCTTTCTTTTATTTCTAGTCAATCTTGGTATCTCTATCTCGCCATTTTTATCTTTATTTTCAGTAACTTCTTGAAATACTAACTTGGGAGAAGGGACCCCTAATCTGTTTATTTGCTTCCTAGTTCGTTTCAGCGGGCTGTTGACTGTAGCTTTAGTTTTAATGGCGTAGTAATAAATTTTATTAGCTACTTGTTTTATTGTTTTAATTTCATTTAACATTCGTTCTAAATTAGTATTTATTGCCTCTTCCTTCATTCCATAAAGGTTTTCAGTTTTATTTATTAGTTCCTGATCACGAATGTCTTCCATTTTATTAATTATTAAGTCGGTCATGAGGTTGAACACAGGACAGATCTATCTTATAGTCTCCGACTGATAACCGCAGATGCTAGGCATTGCGCCACAGCAGACCACGATAGGCTGGAGAAACTTTTCCATAGTAGACACCACGAAACCAAGAAACCCAAATCTGTGAATAAGATCGGGATCTTATTCGCAGACGTCCACTTCGAATATAATTTACGTATAAAAATTCACGTCTCATGAGATAGACCAGAAGGGAGGTGACTGAATGAAAGGGAACCGAGATTATGCACGGGGAAATTGTTTGATGGGAAAAGAAGTAGTAGAAAAATAGGAGACTTTGAGTATAGTTATTTCCCGCAGCAAAATGTACTGTTTTAGTACGAATGTGATAGGAACTTTAACAATAGATGCGAATGTCGCCTTGGCCGACGAGAGGTGGGTCGATAACAGGAATCGAGTCTGATTACGGCAACTGTTTACATCATGGCTGACGACGGAGAGCTTGAGTTCGACAATCTTGAGGAGGTGTTTACTGCTGCTACTAATTATGTGCGACAGATCAGTGGCAAGTTGGACTCAGAGAAGCTTCTTTACTTCTATGGCAGGTTCAAGCAGGTAGGACTTTGAATTTCTTCCTTCCTTCCCTAAGGAACGTTTCTTGTGCCCTGTGCTGGGACATGTTATGTTGTTTTGACAATCACACAATGACACTGATGAGTGATAGTGGTAATAATGTGAGTATTTTGCCGCAGTAATGAAGATGCATGGCAGTGGCACTATAAGAAGATGCTAGGAAATTGCTGTTGTGTATATCAAAATCTGATCGGATTATATTTGATCTGCAGGCAAATGAAGGAAAGTGCAATACATCAAAACCAAGTTTCTTTGACTTCCAGGGAAAATCAAAATGGTAAGTTGGATGAATTAGAGATTAATGTTTCTATTGTGTTGACCCCCCGTCTGCACTACTGGTCAATCTTGCTGACTGGGTCAGTGACCATACTTGTAGGGAAATCTTATCTGGGTTACACTGACCCTTGCCAATTAACACACTACCGCTGTCGACTTGGTTTCTATCTGATAGGTATGAAACATTCGCTGCTATGCCTTATCACGCTTGAATTAACCAACTAAACTTTTGTCTCGAAGTCTCTAACCAATGATCTGACTTTTGAAACCAAACTGACAGATGTAATTTACTTGAGAACAAAGCATGATAACTACTAACTAGCCTTGCCTCCCAAGTGCTGAAAAAAAAAAAGTTTTCATCCAGATTAGATTAGTGTAAATTAACCAACATGGGCATTTGGGGCAAAAGTTTTTTCAGAGCTTGTTTCTAATTGGTTCTTAGACACAGACAGCTCTAGATAAGAGTCAGTTTGGGAGAAAATGAGATAATATTACAAATGTGTTGAGCGGCAAATCACATGTTGATGCTACACTCTTTGATAGTGTGGGAAGAGCCTTTGAAAGCTTAGTCTTTGTTATAACGCCTTTGATTTAGAAGAGATATAGTGAGGAATTAGACGGTGATGACTGCTCAGAGAGGGCAGTGACCGGGAATGTGAAAACACGCCGTCCGCACTGCACAGTCAGCTTGACCCACCCGTGTTTTCATGCCCGTTGCCACGAGCGGTTTAGAACTCAAAACAGGATATAGACGCCCATAGCAGCATGGGGGTTAAGAAACCAGTAAATACTTAGGAATCAAACACTGTTATGTTTTGCTGCTCAAATTAATTATGATTTTCTAAAGCCAGAATAATGTTTTACAGTCAATGGAGAAAAATATATTATGTCTTCCTTGTTTGTATAGTTGTCTTTACTGTACAGTGAACATGTATACATAAACTTGTCTTCTCCTTGTGACTTTATTTTAAGTGTGGTTTGTCCTCAGGGATGCGTGGAACAAATTGGGTGATATGAGCAAGAATCAAGCCATGATGGAATATGTCTCACTGCTCACAAATATTGATCAGGAATGGAGAAAAAAAATGGTGAGCTGCTGTGTCATTGATAAGTATCAGTTTGCAAGTATGTGAGGGAGAGAAAGTGCTTTCTTAGGAAGAGTTCTTTAGTTTACTGAACCTGTTTAACATGCTCAGATTCATGTATTCTCCATCCATTTTAAATATAAATTGGCAAACTCGTCTCCTGAACATTTTGTCTGAAACCCCTTCTGCAACCCTCTTTGGTTATTCATTTCCTCTTGGATAGTTGCTTGACCACTGAATTGCACAAATGCAACAGTCTGTAAGACCCAGTCTGGGCAGGTAATGTTACCAAAGATTTTCATGCATTTTGTATCACAGCTGTTATCCTTTGGTTTAGGCCTACAGATCTGATTTCACCAATATTGCACTCTCACCTAATTTGATCAGGAAACTCTTGCATGGAAGGGTCTATAGAAGGACATTAAAGGACCACTACAAACTAGATCCAAAAGAGAAAAAGATACTTTTGTTGATCTTCCTTCCATGTCTATGATATGGGTCGAGGCTCGAGGACGTTCACAAAATTCAATGGTTTTCACCATTTTCATGGTTCATACCATCATACCATGTCACTGTAAGAATTAACTTTAGAATGCTAGACGAGGAGAAGGTGGATTCCTCCCATTCCTAATTCAAAATGTGGAGCAAGAGGTCAATTGAGATGTACTGACAATGACATGTAAATAATTTATTAACAATAACATTCAGTTAAAGTGGAATTTGCAGATTTATTTTCATTTATGTCCTTTTTAAATTCTGTAGAACCTTTGAGCATGTGAGTAATTTTCTATTGGCTTAATACAATAAAATCAAATTTGTGTGTGTCTATGAATGAATTCAGACAGTTGTGGGTGCTCAGGAAGGTGGAGAGCCAGCACCAGTGCATCAGGGCATGGGTGTAGCGGTCAGCACAATGGCGAGAACTGAGGGAGAACTGAGTGAAGGAGAGAAGACTGTATTTGATTGGTGCAAAGAGGGAAATGTTGAGAGGGTGCGACAGATGCTTACAGGAAATGGTGCTAATGTGAATGGATTAGATGAAGAAGTAAGGAATTTTGACAAAGTTATATAATCATCCATGATAATTAACTCAGCTTCTCTTTTTTTTTTTTTTTTTTGGTGGCATTGCTTTTATTTTCATAGAAAAATTCGCGGCTGTATGCCTTCACACCATTCCTTATGTATAGCTGTCAGTAATATGACTCAACAAGCCAAACTGTCCAAACTCGATGTCTAAATTACTAATCAGTCAGTCAGTTTCTATTAAATGTAATGCCGCAGTGTCAAAGTGATAAGTGAGGGGATTCAGGCATAGATATTTCTCTAGCTATTTTTAAAAAATTAGAATACAAATTAGATGACACAATGATTGAGAAATGAGTCTGATAAGATCAACATTAGAAACCATAGCCACCAAATAGTTCTTCTTAGGTTATTAGCTGTATGGTCTCACTTGTAGATACTTTATGGTTATACTATGTTCATAGATTAGAAGCAAATCAGCATCATCAAATGATTGACAGGAACAACGTTCTGTTTCTTTTTTCAGGGCCTAGGACTCTTACACTGGGCCAGCGACAGAGGTCTCAACCAAATGGTTGAAATGTTGCTAAGTTTAAATGCAGATATAAATCTGAAAGTAAGTCTTTTTTTTTCATTTCGTGAGTCATGTGAGGGGGCTGAAAGAGAGTTGTCAGAAAGAATGTATTTTGATTTTTATTGTAACTCACATGTTACATTCAGATTGGTAAAATCAAAGATCCAGTGGTTCATATGTTCAGTGAACAAGTAATGTGTAGATTCAGTATTGTTCTGTGGACAAAAGTAAATATGAGAAAGTATGTTGTTTAGAGCTCTGTATTATACAAGACCTGTGGGGTTGCAGCCAGGCTCGATTGGTAGTCAAAATGTGGCAAAAAGAAAAAGCTGTGTGTAGACAAGAAATAGTATTTTTTTAAAGAAAAAGTTTCACATAAGAAATAATACGGAAACTTTACAATAAAACACAGAGGGAAAGGAAAGACAAATCAAGCTTTCTGTGTAATAATTGTATTCTATCATTCCTGTATTATGTCTTACTCACAGCTTTGCAACATACAACTCTTTCTGTTTGTAACATTTTGTCTATTCAAACCTCGACTACACTACCAGTTATTTTTGTTCAAGTACTACAATTTTTTTTTGTACGCATGTTTACAGGATTCAGACGCACAAACAGCATTGCATTATGGTGAGTTGAGGAGCTTTTATGGTACTACTAGAATGGATTTGAATATTATAATAAAAAGAAATTCATTTTAATCTGAAAATCTTTCATAATCTTGAAAAACCAAACTCAATATTCCCAGGTGTATTTACAATACTTCTAAACAGCTTGATTACTATTTACTGTTCTCTCGTTATGGATGCATGATAATCAAGGGCAGTGTTCAGTTTTGGCACAGCACACATCGAAATGTCACCCAAAAGTTTGAATGTCACGCACTAGTTTTTGAATTTGAAATATTTTTTGCTCAAAGCCTCAAAAGTTCCGCTCACTGGTTTGAAAAAATTAAAAGGAACATTAGTCAAGGGTCTTCTTTGCCTAGAGAAGTAGTTTTCAAATATGTTTTTGTTAAATGCTGATATTCAGTACAATGAAAATCGCTATAATTACTTCTGATCTGCCTGATGTTAAAGTTCTGACCGTTGTTAAATTTTTTATTTTTTTTTCCCAGCTGTGTCCTGTGATCATGAGGAAATGACCAAACTTCTAGTGGAGAAAGGCATAAATGTGTCAGTGAAAGACGCAGAGGGAAACACAGCCATGGATGTGGCCAGTGATGATATGAAATTACTGTTACGGAGACTTATAGGCACACAAACATAGCATCTGATTTTTTCAGAAATCCAAACATTCAGGATGTGCTATATGGATCCCTCATTCACAGTTTTCTATGCTAGAAAATTTTGCAATTTTATAGGAAATATGTCCATCATGATGAACATGTGAGCGCGCCCCACTAACCTCAACGGAAGTCGCACTGGACCAAACGGAGAAAATCGTGATGAAACACAAATATGCGATTTTTTGGCGATTTTTATATTTTGGTCGATACTTGTAGTTCAGCTATTTTTCTGCATTCTGTGAAAATATTAGTCTGAAATCAGCCTGTAAATATTGCTTTTAATGTCTTTAATTTTGCCTTTGGCATCGAATATCACTTCAGTTATGGGGTTCATTGAACTCCCAATAACTTCAAAATTAATAAACCTATTGTCACAAAATTTTCACATGACATGTGTCATTTGTATTGGCATAGACATGCAAATTTTCAAAGCCGTAGGTTAATTACAGGTACCTGATGCTAGGGAGATAGGCCACCCATCTCGCCGAGAGCGAAAATTGCTCCTCCATCTTTAATGACAATTTTCTCGGAAGTTAACTTTCGTTTTTGACGGGGAAGTAGGTGTCTTTGAAAAGCCATAACTTTGCTATAAAAAGGAGCATTGCAATAATTTTTACACCAAATTAAAGATGAGATTTCATACCTCATGGTGATATTCATAACTCAAAACTGAAAAAATGCGACTTCCTTTGAGGTCAGTGAGGCTCGCTCACATATCGAGGCTCACTGGCATTGTGTGATTTATTTAAACTAGTTGGCCCAGCTGACTCGGGGAATACACAGATGTGATTTTGATTTAAAGTTGGGTTTCTATCACTAGTGTGTAAATTGAGGCACATGATGAAATTTCCTGTCATACTTTTTAATTGTACTCAAAGAAAATGCGTCTTTTTTTCCCAGCTCAAATGCCACAACACTTTCTTTTTTCTTCTAGCAAATTTAGTTGAAAACTGCATGCAACTAGCTGTGTGGTTTTTATGAAGTAAACAAATATGAATACACAAGAACCCATATTTTCATTCGCCCATTTCACCACTGCTCTACACTAATGGCATTTATAAGTCGTTTTTGACACTTCTGAAATGCTAAGGAACAAAACTGTTTCTTTTTTTGTCATTTGGTGACTTATGCCATTATGATTCTATTGGATAATTACATTTTCCTAGTGGTGCGTTTCCTTTTCTGTAATATTATTCTCTGATAGCCCTCGTGCTGAGAATTGCAATGAAATGTTAGTTGCCTTTTGACTAAAGTCTGGCATATGCCATTATCGTAGAGCAGTGACGAGTTTCTTGAACAAATTTGGTTGAAAAGTACATGCTTTGTGATTTTTACAAAGTAGACAAAATTAAAGATTGACCAAATGACAAAAATTGAACATAAAAGTTTCCATTTTTCACAAGACATAATAAGAGTTATTTGACTGTCCCGGTAATGAAACATTCTGTGTATTGACTGGTTTCATATGTTCATTACTGTAGATGTGATGCAATAGAAGTTCAGTTAGTAAACATGAGAATCAGGGAACCAGTTCAAGAGGATCAGGTCGTCACCATTCCTTTAAGACAATAGTAACTCAAAGATAAAAAAAATCTATTTTCTTTACATATTCAACAACATTCAAAGCAGCATCGATTGATCTTGCTTGTAGACTCATAAGCCCAAAAATAACCGAATAGCAATCTTTCAAAAATTCATCAAATTCTCCTGAAAAGTAACTAAGATCGATTATTGTAGTTTTCGGGAATCATGGCGAGATTATTACACAGGATGGGGATTTTCGGAATGTCCGAGCATTCATTCAAGGCCTGACTGTTTTATGAAAAAATATAACATTCCTGTTCTTTTTGTATTTTTTTCTGCCATCATGTTTTTTGTTGTTATCCTGCAAATTTCCAAATGAATCTTGGTGAATCTTCATCTAGGAATGAGTCAGCTAAGGGATTACTCTTAAAAGTCACAGATTGTATGAAAGGACTGAGTCCTGTCTGAACATGCCTTAGTTCTTGTTTGTTCCAACTCCACTTTTAGCACAAAATGAGAAATTTGACGTCAATTAAACATTTGCGACTTTATTATGATAAGGGGTTGGGAAAACCCAGAAGAGTGAAACAGCTTGATAAGTGCCACAATGCATTTTAAACAAGTAACAAAGTTTTGATTTGTGATACAGCACCTCTGCTACATGCTAAACGATCTCCACTTTTTCAGAAAATGGAGATAGATCAAACAAGAGCCAAGGCCGCAGTGTGGCAGGACAGTTTATTTCCTGGAAAATTCTGTGCATTTCTCACGGACAGCTAACTATCCTTCAATTTACTAGGAATGTCCTGTATTTAGGAAGTTGGGAAGGACATTATTTATGTGAAATAATTTTTTCATGAAAAAGAAATTCCTACCAGGTTGAAGAATAAAGTGCAGTCCAGCCAAGTGCAAGACAGTGCATTTTACTTGCTAATCTACACAGGTGGATGGTTGGCGCTCTAGTATGGGTCTCCTTCTGTCCTATCCTTCTCTTGTATTTTGTCTGTTGTCTTGCTTTTTCCTAGCACAATGTGACCATTATCGTGTCAGCGTGCTTTCTCCAACTCAAACTGCTAATAGTAATATACATTGAATACATATATGTCATCTCGGAAGTGTGCTATGGTGTTTTGTATTTGTGTCCTCATGTCTATGGAAAAGACAACTGGCAGTTTCAGTTTTGCATTTATTGGGCATTGGGTCTATGTTCCCATTAATGTGTCCCTTTATTGAAGTCGTTGTTTCGTTGGCAGATCTGAAAACGTGTGATTATTTAGAACATTGGAAATTGATACTGAAGAAAGGGAGAGGATGTAAATATTGAACTGAAAAGAAAATCAAAACTTAGTTGAAAAAAAAACTACATGTATATACAAGCCAGCCATATAGTTTTAAGGTCATCTTTCAATATGTTTTTATGAAGTCGCTCACAGATTACTCTATCATTATTTTAGTATCACTGTGAATATGTTGTGATTATCTTCTCTAGTTTTTATATAGATAAAAAAAGATTTTTCTGAAAATCAGAGGATAAAATAAAGTCATACTTCATTTCTCAGTGGTACATTATTTCTTCTTTCTCTCCTACTGTTTATTTTATTTTTTTTCTGAAACTGTGGTGCATATTTTCAGAAACTGCATTCTCTAGATCACAGATGATTGTAAATTTTTCTTATTTTCTCTATCATGTAAAAAAAAAATTCATGGATATGTTCTTTCACAAAATTTGCCATTAGAATACATTTAAAAATACATGTATGACAATGACGGGTCATTTCTTTGTCATTTAAAAAAGAAATTAATTTTGTGTTGATCCTTTTGTATTCAAGTCTTCTTTTTTCATTGTTATTTTTGGCTGAATGTTTGTTGTACAAGCAGGTGTTTGATGGGCGTTTCTGCAAGTTCTGGTAGGGTTCCTTCTGTCATATTGTTCTGCTATATTCTGTCTATCGTCTTGTTTTTTCCCTGGCACAATGCGGCCATTAATGGCATTATTGTGTTGACATGCTTTTTCCAAATTCAAACTTTAACTGAAGACTCATGTGTGTAGAAAATAACATTCTGATTTTGCAAGGGCTCGCCAATCGCGAAGTGTGAATTTTTATAAAGTGGTGTATGATTTATAGTACGTTTTTTTTTGGTTCTTTTTTAACGGAATCAACATCAGTTTCTCCCATAAACTTTCTTTTAAATATGTTTGAAATTTTGCATAGGATCTTATTTCACACAAAACTTTATGGAACTGATTTTTTTTTTTTATTTGTTAAGCTATAGCCTGATTTTGAGTTTGCTTCTTTGCACAACGTAAAAGATAGTAATTAGACAGCATTACTTGAATACATTTCTACAGTACTAAAATGTGTGCGACACACCAAAAATGTATGAAATCGTCAGTCGGCTGGTGGAACTAGCCTTGAGCCTGTTATTCGTAGACTGCAGTATGTTAAAAACAAAACAAAACAAGGGTTTTTGTACGGATGTGAATGCTGGACATTAACTAAGGACATGGTAAGCAAGCTAGAGGCAACGGAAATGTGGTTTTTAAGAAGACTCCTAAATATTTCATGGAAGGAAAGGAAATCGAATGAAATTGTGATGAAAGATGACAACATAGAGCGATCACCAAAAAAAACAGAAGTCAATTGCAGTTCATGGGACACCTGAATCGACACAAAGGTCTTGAACACCTTGTTCTAATTGGAAAAATAGAGGGCAAAAAAAGGAGAGGCGGACAAAGAATAACATATTTAGAGAGTTTGAACAAATGTGTGACAGGAAAAAACCAGGACAATATGGGCTTTTTGAGAGCATCCAAGCGGAGGAATGAGTGGCAAACCATGATCGTCAATATCTGTTCCAGGTCCGGCACTTGAAGAAGAAGTATGTTACATAGTAAGCTATAGCCGAGCAGTGAACACAACTCAGTATTTTCTCGCTCTGGCTTTGTAATTAGGCTGCAGTCCCCCATCAAGTGCCTCAAAAGGCTAGTTTTAATGAGGTTTCAATAGCTGACCAACGAAATGTTATGTTCACATTGAAGTGGAAAATGATGGGTGAATAATATAATAACAAAGTAGATATTTATGGCGCGCGCTTGACCTGACTTTTACCTTACTACTCACGGCGTATGAAAGGGAGAACAAACAAAATAAATTCACTCCCATGCATACATGTAGACAGACACAACTACACATGCACACAATTGAATGCACACACACAACTCACTCCATTGCACAGAAATTCCATCAAAAGTCACAATACTTTTGAACCCCTACCCTGCTTTGCCCAGAAATGTTCCGGACTGTCTAATCTCGCTATACCGCCATGTGCCGGGAACTGTTTCGAGCCTAGTTCATATGCATTTCTTGAGTGATTTTATGGAGACAATTCCTGAAATATGATTGTGTTGTATTTCCTAGTTAGTTCCCCTACTTATTTGTGTGTATTTTGATAGAGTGGGATTTATAGTGTGTAATTTTTGAGATTTGCTTGTTTTGTCCTATTTTGCACCTGGCATGTGAGTGGAAATCTAAATCTATGTGGCAGGCAAGGAGTTAAATAAATGGATTTTAAAACTATTTTTAAACCTGGCAATGGATTCCAGTTCCTAGATATTGGATGAAAGCTCATTCCAGATAGTAGACCAAAAGCTGAAAACAAACAACCGAATAATTCGCAGATTATAATTTGGCTTTGTGAAATTATTGCTGGTACTAAATCTTAACACCCTTGTTGGTTTATGAATAAAAACAAGATCTGAAATGTATGATGAAGCAGACAAAAATTTTAAACAGTGACATAATGCCACGATTTTATATGTATATTCTACTCTAGCTCCAACTGGTAGCCAATGTAGTTGTTATAAAATACAGTGCACTCTCCCGATTACGACATCTCCGAATAACGACATTCTCCCGATAACGACATTGACCCCCGGTCCCGATTTTTTTACTATATGTTATTAGTAATAAAACTCTCTAAATAGCGACATACTTTTTAGACCACTCTCCGGATAACGACATTGAGTTAGCAATAATCGGCTGTGACTTTGCTAGATACAAAAATAAAAATAGCTAAAATATTGTTTCCGGTCAGTTTCATTTCATTCTCTGAGCCAATAAAAACACTTCTTTTCCGACCAATGAAATGTCCTACCAGAGGCACCTCATAGCCAATGAGATCGCTTTGTTATCGGCCAATGAGATCGCTTTGTTATCGGCCAATGAAAACACACCTGTGTCTATTGTCGTCGGAACAAAAAGGGTGACGCGCATTAAATGAGTCAGTCATCACATCGCTGACCGCTGAATCGATTGTATTCACCCGAGAACAATAACGCACCCCAAGATGTCGACAGCTGCTGTTAAAAAAAGAAAGATACTGACAATAGATGCCAACAAAACAACACACACAACACACACACACACTTCGTGTATTTTACATGTTTGGAAAGTCCGATCACTGATCACCCACTATGGTTGGTACGTTACATTCTAAGGGTCTAACCACACCCCTTTTTCCGCCATCTTGAAAATCTCCGAATAACGACATGTTCCCGATAACGACATGCACCTCTGGTCCCGAGCCATGTCGTTATCGGGAGAGTGCACTGTAGGTATTATGGGGCTACGTTTTGGGGTTTTAGTATCAAGACAGGTGCACAATTCTCAGCAAACAATACCTTAAGTATTCAAGAATACTGAACCAGAACCCTTGAGTGTTTAGCATGGTTTGGTACCCTAGAAATGTTTGCTGTTTTTTTTTAATGATTTGTTCTAATTACATGTATTAAGTTTACAGAGTGCAAAGAAGCAAACTCTAAATAAGGCAACTGGTTAACAAATAAAAATCAGTTTATTAACGTTTAGTGTAAAGTATGAGCACAGGCAAAATTTGAAATAAATCCAACAGAGAATTATAGAGAAAATCGAGATGCTCTATGGTGCCAACAAAATATTTGGACCTCAGAAGTCAACATTTATCTTCCAATCAATCCATTTCTGCCCAATTCATACTGACATCAGTTGAAGCCCGGTTCGGAAAATAAATTTCACATTTATTATCACAGAAGATAAATCAGCATGAAAATTAGGACATCAAAGACATTCCTCCATCTGTTCTTTTTTTTTTGTTTGTGGTTTACATAAAATAATACAATTACTCAACATAAACAAAGTAATACTAATAGCATTGCTGCTAAATAATATTCATCGGGGGGTATTTGCCATATTGTTGAGGTTTCATCATGAAAATGGTTCTCTCACTCCTAGTTTCATTAAGTATAAGTGTCATTCCAATGGGTTAAAAAACTTTCCGGGGTATGTGTTTGTAACATAATGTTGTCCTCTGATTTTACACAACTCTTCAAAGTTTTGATCCTCATTTTCTCAAAAAGACAAAAATGCATATATTCAACAATATGGAAAATACCTGACGATATCATAAGATACAAGGTAATACACTGTATAAAGATAACCTAATCTTACTCTAGAGCCTGGCTGCATAGATACTAAACTTGTCACACCAAACTATGTATTAATGTTAACTGAATCATCCATTCACTTCTAGTTCTACTAACAGCAGTTTTCAACTTCCAGTCAAGCACAACCTAAATCCTTTACCCTAATTCACTCTCAGCCAGTTTTTCTCAATACTCTATGAAGTCCCAATTTACTATAACAAATCGGCATTCACTATTCAGGCACAGAAATATGACTTTTTGACAAAGCACGCATCTTGCTGGTCTACACATTAAGCAAGACTATGTCAACAAGATTTTCATAAACATGTATTCAAATATGAAATGGCATTGAAATTGCATTTGAAATACAATTTCAGACATACAATTACAAATTTGTCTAGAGGTTACAATGGTCACTGCCCTCATACTGTCTACTCTAAACGTTGATGGTCTTTTTATACAATCTTAGGGTAACATATCACATACTATTTAAATAAAAAGATATCTCAAATACAGGTACTTGCACAATTGTGATGGAAACTGACCTGGCTGACCAAAAACATTTACAGGTGTAATTTCCATGCAGTCATCCCAACATTACTTGATTCTATCTCCATATCAGCCAATTTCAAGAAAATTATTTTTCAAGTTTGTAATTAAATGTTACAAAGTCAAGAACAACTTCTAAACACTTCAACCTCCAGATGTGAGATCTATCTTCACAATTTTTGTAGGAATGAAAGAATACACTTTGTTTTGCCATATTAAGGCCTTACCTCAATTTTTGTATTAAAAAAAGAGTGGGCCTAGAATAAAACAGTAATGGGACAATGATGTGTTATTTGAGGTAAGCATTTTCTCCTATTGCATTATACTACTCAGATTATCCAATTATATTATCAAATAATTATTATTATCATTATTATCAAATGCATTATTTGCTCCCGCCACTCAGAATGCACATACTGAAGTGAATCATTCAACACTCAATGTTTCAGCCCCACTATCTGTAAAATACATGCACATTCTATACAAGTACACACAGGTAGCTAATATAGCATAAAACCCAATGATGTCTCTCAAACTGTCATCAGCCGATATGAAACCATACATTTCTTAGGTTATAATGAAAAGGAAGATTAATTATCACAGATAACATCAAATAATATGAATACATGTATCTTTCATTCATATAAAAAATACTGAAATACAAACAAATCTGGCATACACTGTCAGCTCTTCCAATACTTAAATGTTGATCACACCAAAGATCTGAACTTCTGCCATGATGCCACTGCAGATCTGCCAACTCATTGATCGCTTCAATCAACACCTCAAAGGGCAGGTTTACCCATCCATATAAAGTCAAAATGAAACTTCTGATTTCCACAGAAGGGAGAACACGAGTACAAACACACTTCAAGACATTTCATAGGTTAGATACTTTAGACAGTGTGTGGGTATAGAACGTCACTGTCCTACGCTAATGACATAATTCCCATTTGAGACTTCTGACATACAATATTAGGGAAAAATGTTTCTTTTCCTGCCATTTGGAACTTATGCCATTAAGGTTCTATTGCATTATTATATTTTTCTATTATCTGATAGCCCTCATGCTCAGCAATGCCATTATCATAGAGCAGTGACGATACTGCACATACCATCACTACTGCATTCCACTTATTGGACTGCATACACCTGCAAAATCCAGGACAGCCGGCAGGTCTGCACTTTATACATTATCACATAACTGCACAGAACTGCAAGCATTCACCTTATTAAACCATGTACAGTATATCTTTCACGAATCACAACACTCAAAGACAAAAGTAAAATCACCAAATAAAAATTCATTCCAAACAAAATGTACATTTCAGTGAAAATACATGAACAGTCCACAAGAAAAACAGGCTCAGTCATAGATTCCATGTTCAGAGTTAGCTGAGTTTTAACCTGTGACTGAACTCTTTTTTTTTTTCATAGACTACATTATTTTTAGATGACAATTTCAGCTGGACTGAGCCCATTTCTGTCAAAGATACTGAACCAGATTGTAAAATAAAATGGGAATATTAGCTTGGACGTGAGGCCAATAACCCATAATTTCTACATTAGTCCATTTTTCCCGTGTGAAGAGCATTATGAGAGGATTTTTTATTGCCATATATATACAGAAAATTATAGTTAAAAACAATGAGGATGAACCCATGGCAACCCACCTAATGATGCCTTTTACCTGCCACATACAAGCACCATGCAACTTTAAAGAGCTGAAGGGTTATATTTTAGTGCTTGAAAATCACGTTCTGCTCCATTTTCTCAAGTTCTAGCCTTTAGTAACTGCAGCATGACATAGTTAGTAGTAAGCCCTTCAGTTGTGTTCATAATCTGTAAACTGTGAGGAAGGTCACCAATATTATCTTTTAACACTTAAAGAAACCATCTACTTGTCGCCTACTAAGCCCTTCGGTTGTGTTTACAATCTGTAAACTGTGAGGAAGGTCATTTGTACTAACTATTTACACTTACAGAAACCATCTACCTTACATCCACATAAGATATGAGTTGTTTGATCTCTGCACATGAAAAGATCCCCAACAAGAAAATGAATATATTAACCAAATACATGTAACAGCAAAGCCAACACCAAAATTTGCTGACAAATAAGAAAATGTCAAAACTTGATGTATACAAGAAATGACATTGATAATTGATATCTTGTTATGCAAACAACAATAAATCTGTTTCTGAAATCACTCTGGCTGTAAAAACGTACTAAATTTTAGCAGAATCTCTGAGAGAAGACGGAGAAGTTTTAGGGTTGTATACATTCATACACACATCTTGTCACAAATTCATTATAAAATCTGCCAGCCTTCACCAACAAGGAATGTATTAATGTATGAAACATGTACTGGACATACTGAGTACCTGTCTAATGACACTGTTTCAATGATAAAATGAGTAAGCACTCTTGATATTATGAGTATTGCGCAAATTCCCTTTATTAAGGGCAGTCCTCAACATATCACCTCAAAAAGTATGTCAGTGTTGCATCTACCAGTTTTCTATAACACACCCCCATCCAATTCATATTTCCTGAGATTCAGTTCAGACTAATCAACCAATAAAATCAGTTTTGAGAATAGAGTAACAAAAACCATCTAATGATTTACATCGAAATTACCAGCAAAATATTTTCCAGTCTTTTTGTCAACTGTAAAGATTCCAAGAATGCTTGTCCCTGGGTTTATGACTCAAAAAATTAACAGATCTAGGTAGCAAAGTCACACTTTAATTTGAAAACCAGTTGTGCAGGAAACAAGATGGGGAGAAAGCACAAAGGCATTTAAACTGCATGTACAATGGCCATCATGATTATGTATTGTTACCCTGCAGACCAGGGTTTCTCAATGTTTTGATGGGCTCCAGAATGGAGTGTAGGGATATATACTGTCTACTAACTTTGTCTGATCATGGTGTAGCCCACGTTTTTTGGGACAACTGAAGTGGGGCCATGGGACAGAAAAGGTTGAAAAACACTGCTGTAGACTTTTCTAAAGTCTGATTTGTATTGACATGAACAGAATCCAATTATGCCATTAAAACATTCATGCTGATTGCAAATTATCAATTACACATGTAATATTCTAGTCTCAGATACAATTTACAAAAGATATAAAATTCATCAAATTGAAGATTTCAGATCCATGGTATAAGACATTACAGCATGACCCGTGACTATAATATTAAAAAACAAAGGCATTTCAATGCATTTATGGCATATCAAAATACAGTATCTTCTTAGAAAAAGCATAAAGTTTTCAGAAAGTCAAGTTTACACTGAACATGTCTGGTATACCAAATTGAAAGGGGATCATACATTTGGGGATCAAGGCATGACACAAAGAATAACAATGAAATGCTCTTACTGCAGTTAGGTGGCTGTAGTGATATGAATATTTGAGAAACTGCTGAAGAAAACAATATTTCCAGTGCTTTTGACAACTGGTCACAAAAGGACAATTCACGTAAGAACTAAATGATTGCTAGCCATCTGCTGTAATATGGCTCTGTAGGCCAAGATTCCAAGCAACTCTGCTGATCATACAAAAAACTGACACAACTGGAGCTGAAGTTTGTAATCCAAGTAACATCTCTATATCATTTCTGTTCTGATTTTATCAAAATCTCAAGATTTATCTTGTTTGAAAAGGGGATGCTTAACCTTTTGAATCCATAATTCAAATATCAAAACACTCATATGCTAAATGCCTAAGTCTTTTTTCATCTTTTTGTATAAACAGGATGAAATGGTCTTCATTTGGAAATTTGAAACAATGCTTTCAATTTATGTTTCTGAAACATTGCCTTTGCAATAGATTTATATTAAAATACACCTTTACATATAGGTCATGCAGGTAACTGAACTTTGGGAACTGAAAAATCTTCACAGAGCTGAAAATGGACCCAAACCAGCCGTCAGGCCCGAACCTGGTCGTAGACTTGCATTTTTAATGAAAACACAGCCTGAGGGGAGACAAAAAGCTTGATAGGGATAAGGTCAGTCCTAAGGAGGACAATTCTCACCAATGGGTAAACGACACCAATATTGGGTAAATATGCCCCGATACAGACTGAGGCATTTATTGCATCCTTTGTCCGGCCAGCGCCTTAAAAAAATGCCAATTCTTTTCAGCCTTATCAGAAAAAGCATAATGCACTGTCACAGCAGGTGTTTACATCTGTAAAGATTCAAAGTGGAAATAGGTAATTCCACTTTCTTACTGTATGACCATAAATGACCGCTAGATGGGATTACACTTTGTTCCGCTTTGACCAAACTATACCAACTACATGTACTTTAGTATGCATCAGCCGAATGACAACCAATGTATGCTTTTTTTCCATACAAAGAATATATGAGCATGACAATATTTCAGAATGAGCTTTATAGCTCTCCATACATCGTCTCGGGATTCTGGGAGAGATGTCATTAGCCCCGTAGAATGCAGGATTCCCTCCAACTTACACAAGATGAAAGCCTTGAGGATTACATTTCATATGGTTCAGGTCTGAGGGGTGAAACAGACGAAGGCTGATATAGGTGCTAGACCGGTGGCTCACCTCCCATTAATTTTACTTCATACTAGAACAATAGGCACACTGCCCACACTGCGACCCAGCGGGATGCAGCAGGCAGTGCGTATTGTGCTAGTGTGAAGCAAAATTTATGAGCGGCGAGCCACCGGTCTGGCACCTACACCAGCTTTGGTCTGTTACACCAGTAATGCAGGTTTACGCCCATTCCTGACAAGTGTTTCATACAACATGATTGAACACACTGACTGTGAATACGTCCACTTGTTTTGGCTCAAACTGGAAGGCAGCTATGTTACAAAAACTCTAATAAGAGCACGGATTGTCCATCATCAGGGTCAACAGTGATTTTTTCTGAAAACCTCTCAACTCCATCAGTCAGTACAAGCCTACCTACACAAGTCAGCTGTTGGAACCTCATTAAAACTACAATCAAAGGCAGAGCAGCATATGTGGTCATATCATAGTTTTGAGAAAAACCAAAAAAAAAAACTTGTGTGGCATAGTCAGTCTACATATACAGATGCTTTTATCTATGGATTTGCCATACTAGAAACTACCATTTCGATAGCTGATATGTCTATCTGCTTTTGACGTACAAGAATTATGTGTGAGACAAGTCCATAAAGACAATAAAGTAGAAAATTGTCATGCTGTCAGTTACATCGCTCTGCCTTCGCACAGCAGCACTGTCTAATTACAAGCCAAACAGAAAATACCGAGTTGTGGTCACTGTTCAGCTATAGCTTTCTATATAAACTACTATCACCTCCCAAGGGCAGCCCTTGAGTTTATTTTTAACCAGGTTCCAACAGCCAAACAATGATAAATAATATTGGTGTTAGTTTGTGTATAGGCCCATTGCGCATATCAGCCATTTTTGTTGTAAGGACTGGCACATCACCAGGGCGATGGTAGCATTGATTTTGATTCATTAGCTGATTTGCACTGCAAGCGCTTCAGGCGTCGCGAACCAATCGCCGGCGAGCTAAACGTAGTTCACTACATTAAAAAATGGCACGTGTATACATGTACATGGGAGACGTTCGGTCAATTCTTTCCCTTGTTTACACAGATGGTAGGGAATCTGACCAGCTTGGATCCAACCTTTCCACCCCTGTCATAACAGTCAACTGCAATGCAACCAGCAGGCATTTTAACTACTTAGGCATATGTGAGTGTGCATGAGAAAACCCGGTATAAGTCGGCAGAGCTGATTTTGAGAAAAACGGCTTTGAAGTAAAAATATGGGTCCGACACAAACCTCCAACTTGGCTGTTGTTTAGGGGACCGTGGCATGTTACAGGGTAAACTGTAGACGAGCAGTGAACACTACTCACTATGATCTCTATAACGGCTTTGTAATTAGACTACGGTCTCCTAACAAGATCCAAAAACTTCCGACTCGGCTGTTGATATGGGGACCGTGGCATGTTACAGGGTAAACTGTAGATGAGCAGTGAATACTACTCACTATGATCTCTATAACTGCTTAGTTATTAGACTACGGTCTCCTAACAGCAATCACTCCAATATTACTTGGTCAATTAGCTATTGCCACTTGTAGGATTAAATGCCATTTTCTCAAAATCTTGTTTTAGGGGGGTCATTGTCTTCAATTTATCAGAAATGTCTTGTCTTTTATTATATGTACAGAACTCAAAATGTCATGTTGCCGACTTATGCCGGGTTTTCTCATGCACACTCACATATCTCAAAGTTACACTCATCAGCTGATCCACCAGTCATCTTGGATGTCCGAAGAACAAAACAAAAACACTCTGTGACGTCATTCGCAATGGGCCTATTTCAACAGTGACAAGAAGCAATCTCAGGAAACAGTGAAAAAAATCACACAGTTCCACAAATACATGGAAGTATTTGAACCCTGCATAATACAGCAAAGTCTATAATGTAGCTGTTTGTTCTGGGCAAGAACTCTGTGGCATAAACAACACAACTATGATCAAGAAATTCCAAGAAATCCGTGAAATGTTATCTTTATATTATAAACCATTCACCAACGGAGAAATGCATGAGATCTATCTGTAATGAGAAATGATAAAAAATAATGGCAGAAACAATTTAGACCACTGAATGTCAAAATATTCTGAGTCACCACAGGCCTTTGGGGGTGGGAGGGATCAGTTTGTGACCAACTTCCAAAAATGTTACTAAAGCCATTTTGCCCACAAAATTATTGTGTCAAGTGAGCCAAAGATACTTCTAACCCGAACTTTTGCACATTCCCCAAAAATCACTGTGCAAACAAAATCCAGTTTGGATACATTGCCCACGTAGTCACTCCATTCAAAGATAATACATTCCATGAAGCGACATAATAGCGCATTTGATCTTCTAAAAAAAGAAGACCTACAAAAATACTTCATGCACTCCACCGAGAAACAAACGATTAACCCTGCACTGTGAAAACTTTTGAAGAAACATTTCACGTCCATAATACTGATTAATCTGGCAACTGCAAAAAAAAATCCATGACAGAGAAACGTAAAATAGTGAGATCAGTTCAATGTTCATTTTACAATATGCGCAGCCTATGGGCTCTATTTTCATATCTACAAAATGTGTACAGCCTTGATTGTTTTTTTTTTCCACAAATATACATATGGCCGGCCTCAATTTTTCAATAAGTGTAAGAAAAATCTTCACTGCCTCCCTAATGCTACACCAAAAACATATCACATTGAACATCACTTAAAACTCCCCTGAGAGAGGGCTGGAGATTCATATCCCTCATGAACATACTGAACAAAGTCCCAGAGTGGTTTTCCTGCAACGGACAAAGAAATAAGCACGGGAATCTAGAACAAACCTCACGTTAGCAGCGAGTAGCACTGAAAAAGGAAAAGTCTTCAAAATCAAACTCTTGGAAGAGCGGGACCACAGGAGACCTCCAGCAAGTGTTTCAACTTTCACTTCCTTAGACTCAATGGATTAGATAGAAAGAGGCACAGCAGCAACATTACATCTCATCAGGAAGTTCTAGGCTGGTTTGTGTGAAAAATCCTCAATAGGGAGATGCCTAACACTGTGCACAATGACATACTCAAGCCTTGATCCTCATGCTATGCTCTCAATATAAAAAAAAAAAAAAGAAAGAAAAAAAGCAGCATGCTGGCATAGTATTATATCACTGGCCCTATCATCAAACCATACAAGTGTGTTTACAAGACTGCAGATGACAACTCTCTTTTGCTAAATATTCTATGAATTCTTTAAGCAAGTATTAATTGCTTCTATTGATTGAAGAGGAGTACAACATTTCAATTGTTCGTTTATGTGACTAAAAATATGTATTGAAGATAACTAATGCACTTTAAATAAAACATTTTTTCCGCCTCCTGTAACAAATAGGCAGGTCCTTTGCACTTGCGCCCTTTCATTTTGATAGGGCCATCAATATACCATTCCACTCCAACACCTTTAGCTTTTTTTTATCTAATATCTGAGGGTTTAATAAAATGAATCAAAATGAAGAGAACACTGGAGGAAAATGAAGAGAACACTAGAGGTTATAAACAACAATAACAAAAACAGCATGAAAAGCAAGATGTTTTAGGCCTGAGCAAATGGTAAATAGCACTTTAAAAGGGGAACTGTGTCCCATTATGCTGAGTATAACAGTGTAACTGACCAAAAACTGTTTTTCATACATTAATTTTACTACATGCCACATACTTACTGATTAGGCACTTCTAAAGTAAACACAAATTATTAGATTGGTCATTAATAAGATGATATTACATTGTTATCACAGAAACACAAGATTTATTGATACAACTGATATTCTGATAGGTAACAATGTTGACATTCAACTACATAACAATAATATACATACATGTACATGAACTTGTGCTTTATTCCAACAACAGTTCTATCTTTATACATACATGAACACAAATAAATACAGTTCTAACTAAATTGATAGTACACATTATTCAGCCTAATCTAGACATGTACAAAATGTGTTCACTTAAACTAAATTTGTTAGAACTATGAAATCATATCGGAGTAAAACCATTCATCATTTGTGTACAACATGTAATCTTCAAAGACTCAAAGGAAATGCACAGAAAAGAACAAAAATTCACATGAAGTAAGTTGTATATCATATCAGTCATCAAATCAGAAACATAAGAGATGCAAAACTAGAAATGACATTGGAGTATTAATGGCAATAAATGAAAAAAATATATGAATTCAAGATATATACAGAGACACAACTTAAAGAATATGGCTTGCATACTGTCACAAATGATTGTATGTATTCATCACTTCACCAATTTAAAAGCACTTATACAAGTATGCCATGCACGAGACTTTCAGATACTAGACATTTTGAAGTTCAGGGCTGATCCACAGAACAGGCACACAGATCAGGTCATAACACTACTTTAATTTTCAACTAGTGCAATATGCGCAAAGTGATTACTTTGAAAAATTTTGCTGAAACAAATTTCAAATAGGAAGTCATCACCATTCCCTAAAACTGTAGTAATTGGTTTAAGCTACTTTTTGGGAAAAAAATCCAAAAAAAACAAAAAAAAACTGTTTCATTTAAGCACAACTGGCCTGGTTGCAATGAATTTTTGAAAGTTTGGTTTGCTCTTCAGTTATTTTCGGCCTAGGACTCCATAATCAGTTTCATTTGATGTGGCTTTGAATGTACTAGAATTTGTCTAAAAGTCAATTTTTCGACTCTGAGTTAATGTAGATATAGAAAGCAGTAACGAAATATATTTCAAGGAGATCAGTTTTTAGACATTTTGAAACTGCCTGAATAAACCTCATTACTACATTTCTATGTACTTCACATGTGCTCTTTATTTCCTGATATGTTTCCATTTTGACCCGATATTCACTGCAGTAGTCATTTTGATCAAGCATGAATTGCCGGAATGCTCATGTCCAAGATTCTAATGGCACTTATCAGAAGAAGATTCTGCAAGCAACCTTAACCATTCAGTCAAAAGTCAAACCCCTGAAGAAGCTTCTTTTAAACATGAGATCTACTGTAACACGACAACCACTGTAGATTATTAAAATATTATACTAAATTAAATATAAAGGGATAAAGAAACGGTACAACATATACAGTGATATTCCAACCCAAATCTGTTTGATAATATTCTTTAAGTAATAAAACACTAAGCATTATCATATTATATTTTCCTCTGTGCACAGGTTGCAAAATGCATGTGGACTACTTGCACACGCATACAGCTTACAACAGAAGTAGGCAATCTTTCATACAAAAGAGCCATATTTGAGATTTTCAACAGAATTCCAACTTCAGAGTGAGCTGCAACACACATTAAAGTCTATGTACCAGTAGTATTTTTTCTTATTTAGAGACTTTTTTTACAAGCATTTAAGGAAACTATAAGATCCGCATGTAGCTCATGAGCCACTGATTGCCTATGGGCTATTGCAAGTCTCTTTTTACAGAGCTCCACATGAACAGTAAAGTAAACCTTCATTCATACAAGAATAATATGTAACAATTGCTCATTAACTAGTCATGTACAAAACATCAGCTGGGACCTGAAGACTGACTCAGCTTCCGTATTGTCTTCACAACCGATTCCAAACTTTCATCCACATCTTCAAAGACAGGGATACCCTCTTTGCTGGCCATATCACTCAGGTACACCCGGCCCCTACTGTAATCTTTGTAAGCTCCTTCTGTCATCTGTTAAACAAATAAATAACAAGTTAGTATCAACATGTGCAAATTATACTTTTGTATGCTTCTTCAGTCATCTGCACAACTAATAAATAATACAACAGAAAACAGGTTAAACATAAACTTATTACACACCAAGATGCAAACGGCTCGAAACAAAACTGTGAAGGAAACACCGAAATATTTTGGAGCTGGATGTTCGTTATTAAAATCTCAATTTTTAATAAATCCCATCCAGTTCTCAGTTCAGGCAAAGGTTCTGCATTCCTACTTGTTCATTCTGAACTTCCCATGATAATGAACTCTTTTCTTGTTGTCTACTACCCTTTGCACAAATGCTTTCATTTTCAGGGCATGTACAGAGTTTATTTCAGAGAACAAAGGATGACTTATGTTACGATTTTTCTTTAAAGAGACTCGCTACCGTAGGCATTTATACTTCAAAAAGGATTACTCCACTCTTTGTCTGAAGACTAATTAACATTCACTCTTGTGCGTCAGAATTGTGCCAGTGAAGTTTACAAACCAGAATGTATATCTTTGAAGACTGAAAGCTTGTTCTGGTTCCCTTCCATTTCTATTTCTTTCATGATTTACTGTAAACTTTCATTTTCAATTTTCTTTTTTTCTAATGCTGGTCTTTGCAACATACAACCTTTTTTTTTTTTTTTGCAATATTTTAACTTTGTTCCGAGCCCTGGTTGCAACCGTTAGGATTTCCTTCCTCTTTTTTTCTTTTTTAAATATTTTCGGGTGTATATATAAAGAAGTTAGCTGAGAAACTTTCAGGTGGTACACACTGAGTGATAATCTCATCAGAAAAAAACAAAACATTTCACAAAAATGTCAAATCACACCAGTTAGCAAATGAAATTATGCCAAGTGCTTGATGGACCTGAGGTCTAAAAACTAGTAAAGTACTTCTACATAGGACGCTGGCAACATTACCTGTTCTCCTGCAATAGTTGTATCAGGCTGTAATTTCTCTAGACACAGAACTACTCGACAGCCTCGCCCAATGTAATAGCCAGCCTAAACAATGCAATAAAAGAACAGTTGACATGTAAAGAGATTACAACTCCGAAATTTTGTGAATAAAGTAAGTATCAAAGGTAGGATATGGATCAGGCTTATCTAAAAAAAAACTTTTGATAACAATTCTATTTAACTCCTCTACAATCTTCTTTAGTTACAGCAGCTGCTTAGATATAACTTCCTCCTATGCTTTTCTCCATACAAACTTCCATTCCTGAATACAAGCATGGACGACATTGATTTGACAAAACTTTGTTCTGATATTTACAAAACATTTACTCTATACCAATATAACTTTGGCTTCTATACAATCCCTTACCTCCACCATAGCACCTATAGCTCTAGTACAATCCGCAATCACAAACAAAAGTAAACGACACTTTTCTCTCTCCGCAACCTGCATAGGTATAAGATGATCACTCCACTTGGTTACCAGAGGATTCAGATAAGATATACCTTCTCTCCTGCAATAGTATTGAAAGTGGACTTTTAAAACTCCGGTCACCTTCATTTCAATGAAAAATTTTTGGTATACCAGTTTACTGCATCATTAATCCTTTTGCTGCCAAGCCCAAATGCCATTCATTTCATTAGGCTAATGGATTATCGGGTCAAAAGCGGGAATGGTATAAAATTAGGAGTGTAAAACATGCCGGAACAATGTCTGCCAATAGCAGCCTTGCAGTAGTTTTAACATGAAATGGCAGTCTTCCGCAACATATGATGAGTCTGTGGAAGGTTAACACCTTGTGAATAATTATTATGTTAATTTTGACAATGGTGAGCTTTATAATAAGAGAAAGGATTATTTTTCCCCCACAATTTTCTCACGAAGCCTGAGCAAATTTTCCAGTGGAAATATTCCTCTTCTTATGACCTGGGTGGTTGATGGGGTGCTTTTGGTAGGGTCTCCTTCTGTCCTATCATTCTGCCATATATTATAGCCTTGCTTTCTCCTAGCACAATATGACTGATATCGTGTCAATATGCTTCCTCCAAACTAAAACTGAAACTCTTCTTCTGATGGGCTTTCTTCGGTATTTGTTAGTGGTACTTTTACACCAGGATGTAAGTCGCCTTTTAGGAAAAAAGTAGGAAATTCCTGAATGGGAATTTGTATGCGTAACTGCTGTGTAACACAGGGGCAGTGAACTAGATCAACATTCTCTGGAACAAAGAGCCACTGAGATGAAAAAAAAAAATTTAAAGTGGAAAACAGACAAAAATCTGCAAATCTACACTCCTATTCGCAATAATGCTGATCATATTTGAAACAAATCCATACTGCAATTTCAATCACTCAAGCTATAATGAAGCTAGAGGGTGAACATGGACACATCTAAAACTCTGTGACCACATGACCAAGAATTATGAAGCTCAGTGTACAAATTCAATTTCTGACGATAAATTACATGGACACATCTATTTTGGATGACATTTGGTCTTTAATATTACTTATTTACAATTTTTTTAGCCATGGAAATAGAGATGCAATTTCGTAGCAGAAAAACGGAAAAGTACGACTGGAAATTTCATTGCAACTTCGTAACCAGCAAATCAAGTAATAGCATTCTATCTAGTTCTCCAATAAAACTTGGGATGTAAAGTTGCCTATGTATTTCTTTTTTGCAGTAATCATGCACCGGAAGACAATGTTACCCGTGATAATATCTCTATCAGTCATCCTGCGACTTACTTGAGCAATGGTATAGCCCTTTCTTCTCTCCAGTGTGCATCTCCACAGCTCCCACCCAGGTACACATCATAAACCTCTTCCAGGGCTTCTATTGGACGACTGAGGCCTCTGAGTCGGCCTACAATAATAAAAAAAACAACAACTAAATAAATCAATCTACATGTACATAATAAAAATACTCACGGGATTTTTAACAAGATCTGCTGTCGCTCATACAGCCTGGATTTATGTGAAATATTACAGGTGTCTTCCTTTCGATGTGTAGAAGTTTCTTTTTTAGATTTGGAGACTTGAAATGGTGGGGAAACTTTTTTTTTTTTTTTTTTATAATTTGCTTTCAGTTGATAGCAGCAGCGTGCCCCCCCCCCCCCCCCCCCACACACAATTTCATTTCCAAGAACACATGAGCCCCTGATATCAAGACTTCCTGCTGCTAGACCATCCACACTGAGTTGACATGCCTTCATGAACTAACATTAGGCCAACTTTCATTCAATCACAACAGAACAGATCACACCCTCTGCCCAGTGCTTGATATGGACAATAAGTGAATATTAACAGTTAAATAATCACATATTATCACTATTAAAAAAACAGCTATATCAAGAGGATCTGAAACATAACCAAAGAGAATCAGAAGAAATATGATGGCAAAAAATATTTCAATAACTTGTGAGAATTTGCTAACAGTTTATGAGCAGGTCATGATCCATGGGAAATCATATTATAAAGTAAGTAGGGCCTCCAATGTAATCATGGAAGGCTTTTTAATTGCTGAGCCTTACATTCAACAAAATATCACATTACACATAGAAAGACGTAAAACTGCGAGGTCATATTTTAAAAAGGTCTTCAAGTGGGCTATCTTTTTAATACTTTGTTCATTTTTTGAGCCACAACTGAGTTCAACAGAAGTAAGTCACCCGACATTTTGAGCTGGAAAAAAAAAAAACTTTTTTTTTTTAAAAGCAAAATTAAAAAGTATGACAGGAAATTTCATTCTGTACCTCAATTTCACGATGGCGACCAAAACTCAACTTTAAAAATCACATCTGTGTACTCCCAACTCAGTGGGCCAACTAATACAATTTAAGAGTGACCTTCTGACTTGTTTGAGGAATTTGGACAAAACTGAGCCCTGCAGACTTGAAGTTTTACTTACCTAATAGCCATGACACTGGAGACAGCAATTTTGAAGCCAGTGACGAGGCAACGGAAGGACGCTGCAGAGAAAATGAGCACAAATCAAGAATAAAGAAGAAAATTCATTGGAACTACATAAACATTTCTGTTTCCACCATGAGCCTTCAAACTTCCTATGGGCCAATCTTCGACAATGGAACTGAGAGGGTTGGTTTTTTTCTAAGAGATGACCACAAAAACATTCCGGAATTTCCTATAAAATTCAGCAAATTAAGCTGATAGTGTACACAAATTATGGGTCAGAGAGACCGTGGCTGGCGTAGGCGCCAAACTGGTGTGGTGGCTCCCTGTCTAATTATTGTACATCACACTAAAACACTAATCACAGTATGGGCAGTGCCTAGCATATCAGTGTGATGCATAATAATTATGTGGTGAGCCACCAGTCTGGCACCTACACCAGGCTTGGCCCGTTTCATCCCTAACTTCAAATATATTATTACAAAGTGGTGACATTCTTGCAATAGACATTTTGTTCTCACTCAGTTCACACAAATAATGACAAACTCAATACCAACTATCTGAAAGGAACCATAACTCTTGCCAAATTTGATTTACCCAGTTTTGGAAAAACGCTCTTCAATTATAATCAGCATTTTATACTTTCAGATACATGTAAAGAGCTCCAAAATGTTGGTAAAAAAAAATAGATTGTAAATATTGCGAGATGAGAACGTTCAGGTAAATACTTCCGGAATTTTTTAGAATTGCCATTTCAGAAATGAAAATGTGAAGAAATTCTCCTAGTACCTGTTACATGGAAAACACACTGTTACCACTGATATTGTTTATCTTGCACACAAGCTGCAAATGGTTCGTAGGACACAGCACCATAATTATATTAACAGTAAATTTAATTTCACAAAAAGTCAAACCTTATTAACCCGTGCCATGTGAGTAAAATTAAAAATGTCTCAAATTTAGCTGCATTCTGACTATTCTCTGTGCAAGTCAAGAATTTGGGGTCAGGAATTGTTTCTCATGAGATTTCAGACTGGCCTTTTAGAAATTCAGAAATAAATCAAATGAAAAATAATGATTTTTTTGTTTTCCCTATAAAATTTCTAGCTCTATCCAGCTTCATCGCAAAGTCTTTACGTGTGTGATATTTACGTTAATCTTGATAAACTCTTCTTGAAGTTAAATACAGACAATATAACTGAACATGTACAGCATCCTGCATACGACTGTGCCACCACAAAACAGCCATACCAGCCTTGCTCGGAGTAGAATCATGTGCACATATGGTGACCTTAGTTCTTGTTTGTTCCAACTCCACTTTGTGCACAACTGAGAAATTTGATGTTACCCATTTGCAGCTTTAGTACTGTGGTAAGGAGTTAGAATAAATTAGATCTGTAAAATAGCTTGGTAAGTGCCACAATCCGTTTTAAACAAGTGTCAAAGTGTGCATTTGTTATATCTTTTCTACATACTAAAAGATCTCCAGCTTTTCAGAAAATTGATATAGAACAAACAAGAATTAAGGACAAGTTATGACATTAGACTAGAAATCCACACGTAAGAGAGGTTTATAGTCTTGAATCATTCATGAGGAAAAAGATTTAGATTTGTGAGTGAATCAGTATTGTGGGGACAGAAACTGAGAGACTGGCCAGAGAGAAGTGGAGAGAGGGAGAAAACAACACCGATGAAAACAAAACTTAAGGGTGAGCAGAAATTCAAGTTTTGCCCTTGGCCTGTAAAATCGCAGGTTCTCTACTAGTGAAGAAAAATAATAGTAGTCTTCACATTGGTAGGCACTGTTGCATTGTTGACATCGATGATACAGGCACCCGTGTGGTTTGGGGACGGAATATCATGAGTTGATTCGTCTTGGTATCCCATGTCTCGGGATCAAGTATGAAATACTGTACAGAGCACTGTTGTACATTGTCATCAGTGTTATCACACAATTTTCTGAAGGCATACCTGAGACATAGGAGTTGGTGAATTCTGCCTCTCTAAAGCCTTCTGAAAATAGTCACGAGTTCCCAAAGCAATTTTACTCCCTTCTACAAACATGTCATTACCTTACTGCCAAGCGAAATAGTCACACAGCTACTCATGATCTTGTAACAAGGTGCAGTAAGATGCAATGTCACCAAAGTCACAATTTAATAAGCAGCCTATTTCATTTGAAACATTTCTCTTAATATTTAACCAATTTCTCATAAATTTCTTTTCTTTTTCTTTTTTTCTGTCAATCACAGCTTGTACTACTACTACTATTTCCTGTTGCACCCACTGGTGCTTAGGGCAGCAACAAAGGATCTCCAGCCCTGTCTGTCCTGGGCCATCTTTGCGAGAGTTCCCCATGAGTGATTGAAGGATTTCATCTCTGCCTCGATTGTTCTCCGCCAGGTTGCCTTGGGTCTGCCTCGCTTGCGCCGTCCCTCCGGTGTCCACTGAAGTGCTGTTTTGGTTATAGAATTTGCTTCCTTTCGCAGCACGTGTCCAAGCCATCTCCATCGTCTCTTCGTGATGATGTTGGCTATTTCTTCCTGCTTGCATCGCCTTAGTAGTTCCTGATTAGAAATCTTGTTTGGCCAAAAGATGCGGAGAATCCTACGAAGACATGTGGTGTGGAAGGAAGACAACTTGGCGAGGTCACCTTCTGTCATTCGCCAACACTCTGATCCATACAGGAGTGTGGATAGGACACAGCTTTGGTACAGTCTGATCTTGGTGTTGATGCCGTATTGTGTCGATTTCCAGATGTTGCTCATACTTTGAAAGACAGCCCTTGCATTTCCCAGCCTACTTTGGATGTCCTCCTTTGTGCCACCCTCTGGTCTGATAATGCTACCAAGGTATTTAAATTTGTCCGTCGTGGTGAGGTTCTTGTCATCTACTTGCACTGGTGCTGGAGTGTCTACATTTAGGGTCATAATCTCTGTCTTCTTCTGGCTAATCCGAAGGCCTACTTTGCATCCAAAATTATGTAGTCTCTGCGTCTTATCTTGCATGTGTTGGTGACTATGTGACAATAGCGCAAGGTCATCCGCAAAGTCCAAATCCTCTAGGTTGTCGAAGAGTGTCCATCTGATGCCTCTTGGTGCATCCTCTGTAGTTTTCCGCATAATCCAGTCAATCACAGCTTGTACTGCTGAGTTAATTATAAACATGCTTTGGAGTTGGTTGCGCCCATTTCAACAGATTCGGAAAATGCGTCTTTGAGATGTTACATGCAACTCATTACAGGTGGGAAAAAAACACATTAAAAAAGCAATCCAATACTGTGGAATAGAATAGTGATGTTAACCCTTTGTGTGCCAATCACCAATACATCGGTTCTTCTGCAGGTCAAGTTTATGCCAATCACCGATATATCAGTGCACAAGAATGCTAGGCTATTTTGTTTTGGGAAGAAAGAAAGTCGACTTTCTATTAATAGATGTTGCTGTAGTTAGTCTTCATTCATCTACCTCACTATTTTCTTTCTGAATTGGCAAACGAGGAAAAATTCATGGCACACAAACAGTTAAATATCGTTAGTCAGCTATAGGCCCATTGCACATATCAGCCATCTTTGGTGTAATCACCATGGCGACTGTAATATTGATTTTGATTCGTTAGCTGATTTGCTCTGCAAGCACTTCCGGCGTCGTGAATCAACCAGCAGCAAGCTAAAAGTATTCACTACAGTAAACAATGGCACATGTGTACATGCACATGGGAGACGTTCGGTCAATTTTTTCACTTCCTATCCCTTATTTACACGGATGGTAGGGAATGCCCGAATCTGACCAGCTTGGATCCATCCTTTCCATCCCTATCATAACAGTCAACTGCAATGCAACCAGCAGGCATTTTAACCGTTTAGACATAATTATCTCGAAGTTACACTCATTAGCTGATCCACCAGCCATCTTGGATGTCCGAAGAACAAAACAAAAACACTCTGTGACATCATGCGCAGTGGGCCTATTGGAACTACATAAAAACTAAAATCAAAGGTTGCTGACAAGGAGCCATAGTCAAATTCCGAAGCCAAATAGACAAAATACTGAATTACCTTCACTGCTCAGCAATGGCTTTCCATGTACCATTCTACAGTTCCCTAACAAGAACCTTTGAGTTTAGTTTTAAACAAGGTTCCAACAGCCAACCGACAAAATGACAAATGTGAGCGAGCCTCACTAATCTCAACGGAAGTTGCATTTTTTCAGTTTTGAGTTACGAATTTCACCATAAAGTATGAAATCTCATCTTTAATTTGGTGTAAAAATTAATGCAAAGCTCCTTTTCATCGCAAAGTTATGGCTTTTTAAAGACACCTACCTCCCAGTCAAAAACAGAAGCAACTTCTGAGAAAATCGCACAAAGTCAAATCTCGTTCTCGGCGAGATGGGTGGCCTTACTATCTCTCTAGCAGTGGTACTTGTAATTAACCTATGGCTTTGACATTTTGTATGTCCTCACCTAAATCAATGATACAAGGTCTGTAAAAATGTTGTGACAATAGGTTTATTAATCTTGAAGTTATTGGGAGTTCAATGAACCCCATTACTGCTGTGATATTCGATGTCACAAGCAAAATTAAAGGCATTAAAAGTAGTATTTATCAATTTACAGGCTGATCTGAGACGTAATATTTTCACAGAATGTAGAAAAATGGTTGAACTTTAAGTATCAACCAAAATAAAAAAATCGTCAAAAATCGGATATTTGTGTTTGATTGCAAATTTTCTCCATTTGGTCCAGTGCGACTTCCGTTGAGGTTAGTGGGGCTCGCTCACAAATACATGCTGGATAAATTGGTGCAAAAATTGACTATTTTATAATATGAAGCGAATAAAAAATCAAAACATGCTACATGCAAAGTTCATAATGTTGACAAAAATATCCACACAAACCACTGCTTCCTGTCTTTAGTATTCCAATGTGAATTTTATCTGTATTTTTTTTAACACTTGAGTGCTGCTGGTTTTCAACATTTTGAAGGGAGAAGTTGCTATCTGATACCTATTTTCTGAAGCTTCACAAACTGCTAAAAGGTTCAGGTCTGCACTTTGACAAAATGTGAACCACAGAAAATCACTGATGGGTGTGCTGCGCTTCAAAAATCCAAGTCTAGACTCTTAGCTAGGTAATCGTATTGGTTTAACGATGCACAATTTTTTTTATTTGTTCAATTGTTTTATTGGTTTCAATTTTCTATCCTGTTACATGTATTCCTGATGAAGACCAATCGACAGAAATCTTGATGTGCCATCTCTTTTCCTCTGTGTTTTACTGCACTGTTTCTGTATTGTTTCTTGTGTAAGGCTTTGCTATATAAAACTTTTTCTTTTTGTCATATTATAACAGGTCAGTATTTTGCATTTTATGTTTCCTCAATGTAAAACCAGCAAAACTATCAAGTTTTCTTGCATAGTTGTTTTTTATTCTCAATATCATGGGTGGTTTCACTACCTTTCTTTTATATTCCGTGACTATCGCACAAAACTCTTCAAAAGTGAAAGAATTCTGGGATGGCCGTTGATGCTGCAGCCAGGAGACATTCAAATCTTCCCTTGTGTAACATTTGTATCCTAGACGCACCTGATGGATAAAAAAAAACAACACATTATTCATTTGTATTTCTTTGCTGCCTTCTGTAAAAGTTTAATAAATATATCGTCAGTCAGCTGATGGAATCTTGTTAAAACTAGCCTTTGAGGTTGTTGATAGGAGACTGTAGAATTTTACATAGAAAGCTATAGGTAGAATGCGCATATCCGCCATCTTTAGTGTAAGAACAAATGCATCACCATGGTGATTAAGGCATTGATTTTGATTCGTTAGCTGAGGCACTGAAGGCAACATGAACCAACCGGCAGCGAGCTAAAAGTAGTTCGCTACAGTAAACAATGGCATGCGTGTACATGTTCAATGGGAAACAATGGCATGTGTGTACATGTTCAATGGGAGACATTCGGTCAATTCTTTCACTTCCTTTCCCTTGTTTACATAGACGGTAGGGAATCTGAGCAGCTTGGATCCATCCGTTCCACCCCTGTCATAGCAATCAACTACAATGCAACCAGCACACATTTTAACCGTTTAGACATTATCTCGAAATTACACTAATCCGCGGATCTGCCGGCCATTTTCATTGTAAGAAGATCAAAACAAAAACGCCCTGTGGCGTCATGCGCATTCTACCTATAGCTGAGCAGTGAACACAACCCAGTATTTTCTCAATTTGGCTTTGTACTTAGACTACCGTCCTCAAACAACAGCTTCAAATGCTAGTTTTAGCAAAGTTCCAACAGCCAACCGACAACATTGTTTCTAATTCTTTTGTGTCCCAGAAAGAATATATTCGTTTCAACAACTTAAATATAGAGAAAATAATATTCACAGATAGAAAACAAAATTTCCTTTGAATCACATCTGGGTAACAGTTCACTGACATGACGTATCAAACTGACCACAAAACATGAGGTTTAAACAAATGAACAAGACAAGCAGATGTTATAAAAGATATCAAGGAAGCCCATTAGGGAGCCCTTTGAGGGCTGTGAAAGAACTTCAAAAACAAGGAGAAAAACAGCAACAATACAACAAAACTAACAAGTAGAGTGAGGTGTAAATGCCAAGGCAGCGACCCTCCTAAAATAAAGACCTAAACAACAATGTTATAAACGACACAACAGAATGACTCTTTTCCAGCAAAAGTATAATGAATAATGCAACCAGAGTTAAATTGTCTTCAACATGAATATATTAAAGTTTGCAATAATTAATCCACTGATAACTCATATTGCATGACATATCATCCCTGCTCTACGATAATAGTATATGTCAAACTTGTGCCAAAAGGCATTCTGGAGCATGAGGGCTATCAGATAATATTACAGAAAAAGAAATGTGCCAATAGGAAAATGTAGTAATCCAACAGAATCATAATGGCGTAAGTCACCAAATGACAGGAAAAGAATGTAATCTATTATCATAAACTGACATTCACATTAAGTTTTCTTTCATTCATTTAACAAAGAATAAGAATCACGTTCAGCCAAGACTGACGAGCAAAACTTACATCCTCCTTCGTCATACGACCAACTGAGCTCCCCGTGACTGAATTAAAGGATTCTCTCAGTTTTCTAGAGAAAAAACAAAGGGGATATAAATGGTAGATTCAAATGATTGAATGCAGAACCACCTGCTTACCATGGTGAAAGAATACATATTGCTGCATCATTTTAAAATTTCATAACTACCGTCCTGAGAATGTGAAAATGCCGATAACTGCCGGCTCAGGGCATCTAGAAACAAAGATCTACATCTGAAAATGCGAAGACTGTTTTTACTACAAATTGTCACCACTCCCCAGGATTGTAGAGGCTCAAAAATATGAAAAATCTATTTTTATACATATTCAACAACATTCCAAGCAGCTAGAATGATCTTGGTTATAGACTCCTAAGACAAAAATAACTGAACGACAAACTTTCAAAAAGTCATCTTAACTAGACCAGTTGTGCTAAAATAAGACGGTTTTTTGCTTCTCCTGAAAAGTAGCCAAAAATCGATTTACTACAGATATAGGGAATGGTGACGATAATTATCACTATCATCCCAGTTAAGCAAGTTAAAGTATTCAACATCTGAAAACTGAATATTGCGACCAGTTTCCATGCTTTGTACAGAAACTTTCAAACATGCTTGATATCTTTTGAATAAATAAATAAAAACTCACGAACCTGCCTTATCAAGCTAATTATCGTTATTACAATCTGAATTTATCGATAATGGACATCATAGTATTCATAGCACAGGGTTCCTGTACTGCTTTGAGACTGTCTTTTTCACGGATATTCATGGGGTAAAATGTTAAACATTAGGGGGTGCTTAACTGCATATAAAATGACAATATTTTTTTTCATTCACACTAGTTGATACTTTTTGATTTGTTTATTAAATCGAAAGGAAAGCCAGCGCTATTCCAGGGCTAATTCATTATTTCCACAGCTTTTTTTTTTTTTCAAACTTTTTGAAGTCTAGGACTTTTTCCAAGGAACCTCGAAATTCTAGGACACTGTAGAAGCCCTGTCAACAACATATCGTCAGACGGGCTATTGGAATCTCATTAAATCTAAACTCAAAAGTTTTTATTAGGAGATCATGGTATCTTAAACAGAAAGCTTTAGCTGAGCAGTGAACACAACTCAGTATTTTTCTCTATTTGGCTTTGTAATTGGAGAGCGTTTTTCCAAAACTGGGTAAGCCAAATTTTGCATCAGTTATGGTCCCTTTCAGACAGTCATTCAAAATTAGAGTAAGGCACTGTGAAAGTGTTCTGTTAACACTTGCTATGTCCAGCCTATAACACGGGATAAAGATGGGATATAGCATGTGTTAACTGAACATTTACACGTCTTACACTAATTTCAAATGACTATCTGAAAGGGGCCATAACTGATGCAAAATTTGACTTACCCAGTTTGGAAAAATGGTCTTCAATTACACTTCTGTGCCTTAACAACAGGCTTTGCCTTGAGGTTAGGTTTAACGAGTTCCAACAGCTGACTGACGATCTATATATACATATATATGGTTCTCTTTATCATGATTTTATTCTCATAAAACTTCCTAGTCAAAACAAACAATGCGCTTGCTACTCACAACAAAGCCTCTCCTACTAACACATGACCATGTTTCACTGGAGCTGCTCCATGACTGAGAGTTAAATCTTGAATTCTGACACCCTGAAAAGTAAAACAATAAATCTGTACACTACTAAGATTCTCATTCTGGGCATCTGTTTGTATCCCTAATATGCAGCTATCTCTGCACTGATTTTAACTTATGTGCAAGTTCCTTTTGGTCTGAAGTGGTGAATTTTGAACAACAGGCGCCACCAGGCCATTAAATCTTCCACATAAACATTGGATTAGATTATTTGACACCGGAGAAAATTAATTTAATAATTTTTTAAACTGTTATTCAGGCTGCAACGTTCAGCTAAAAAAAAAAAAGAAAAAGAAAAGTGGCCAGATTGCAGCACAACAAAATAATCCCGCCACTAATTTTTTTTATAAGACTGAGAAATGAACTACGATGGCTATTAACTGTAGTAATAATAAAGCCAAAGGCAAATAAGCTAATTATGAAAAAAAACAAACAAACAAACAAAATGACACATAAATCTACTCAAATCTTGCATACACATACCTGTTTAAGATGTAACGCAGCACACTTTAAAGCCACTTGTAAGTCATCAAAGACAGGTAAACTATTTCTCTCAATGATGTCCATCAACACATTCCTGGCCCTTGCAATGTCTTGTCTTTCTCTTTACAAAAATGACAACAAAAAGAGATAAGCATCATTTTCAAATATCAAGGCAAGAATAAGAAATGGATTAGTTGTCACTGTCTGGAATACAACAGAACTCAAATACATGGGATGCCCTCATGCAGCCTGTTCCTGGCCAGTTTTGAGTTTAAGTTTCGGTTTTATGGTGTGTCAGCAAGATAACAGCTACTTTGGGTCTTTCAGATCTACTTGGGTACTTTACTTATGTTTGGTATTTAAATTGCACAAATACAATTAAATTATTCCTTATAAACTTTATTACACTGGTAAAATTCTCAAAAAGTATTTTGCATGAGGACAAGTCTCAAAAAATTTTTGCAAATGTATATTAAACTTTTTAAATCAAGTTATAGATCTTAGCTTCTTGCGGGAAGGAATTTTCATTAAAATGCAACACTTATGTGTGAAGCAGTTTTTCACAATGTGCCAGCACACATTTCCATAGCTAATGCCTGCCTGCTGCCAAAATGTCTTTCTCCAGTATAAATTACCAATACTAAAAAAGACTCGGGCGAATAAAACGTAATGACATACTTTTCTGATGTAGTCTCTGAGGCCACCTCCTCTACAATTGAATGGAAGCCTTTAAATACAACTATAATATGCCTGCCACAACCTGAAATAAACAAAAGGACAATGATTACTTTTCACAACATATACACTTTATTTCAGGTACTGTCAACCCTCTAGTGCCTGGTGTAACATATCTTGGAAACCTCACTCAGTGCCAAATGTTCTACAAGCGGGATAAGTTCTAATTCATCAATATATTGTGTGGGACACCGCAGTCTAGAGGCAAGGTGCTCGCCTCTCATGCTGAAGGTACCGGGTTCAAATCCCAGTCGGTGCAGGCATGTTGGAATTTTGGGATTTTTCTCATATTTTCCTGTCCCTGATCCTATGGGAGGTAGGATCGAGCACCTAGTCTTCTCGGATAAGGACGAAAAATTCGGAGGGCCCATGTGCACATTAAAGATACCTTGGCAGTTGGAAATCGAAAACAGCAGGCTGACCAGGCCGCTGCCTGGGCAAAATTGAATAAAACTAAATAAAATTCATCCCTACCACTCCCTCTCTCTCCCCCTCATCTCCTCCAACGCTCCCCCACCTCCCCAAAAAAAATGCCAACCAGTGCTGCACTGTGGCGACTATGCGACGTGCCTGCTCCAGTTGTAAATGGGCTGGGCTGCAATGACACAAAGTCAAATCTCCCAAATGGGATTAAAGATGTATGTCAAAAAAAAAAAAAAATTCTTCACTTGACAACATCGTCTTTGAAAGACTTCCTTTTTCCATTCATTTTAAATATATTTTGTAAGTTTCAAAATTCTTGGACATTGCACTTCACCTCTGGAGGCTGGATAGTTAAATCGATAAATTGAAGATTTGATTTGGTTGTGCCCACCAACCATTAAAACCGAAAATTTGTATGTCCACATACTCATCTAAAGCTCAGGGTACTAGATTTGTTTAATAGATCTCATCTCTTCTAACTCTCAAATTACATCTATGCTCTGGTATTGAAAAAATATTATAAAAACACACAGAAAATCCATGGGATCACAGAAAGGCTTAAAGCAAAGCCAAAATGCGGCTACAACTTTTTCTTTTTGCCTCATTTTGGGTCTGGCATTGACCATACTTTATCACTTTTCAATATCAGATCTACAGAAACACACTTATAATAACTGTACTTTGCAAACATCAACAAAACAATTCACATGCCATTATTTTACAATTCATCATTCTAGGCCCTCTCCTTGCTTCATACCAAAAATACATCAATATTCTCACATGAAGAAATTTTAAGATATCTTCGGTTTCAGGATGAAGGGGCAAGCAGATGACAACAGCTGTCCAACAAAAAGGCGAATGCCTAACTTCTCTGTTTGATAAAGATGAATAGGTCAAATCTGAGATATTTACTCTCTTGCGATTATCTACAGTATATTGCGAGGGGCTTTACCCAACATGAGCAATTTTGTTATATTTCATTTAGTTTAGTGTTATGCAGTATGACAAGCTGAGGGAAAATCAATTTCCAAAACTGAATTTCTCACAGTACTGATTTTGGCGGTCTGCCCCTTTATCGCACAGAGGCATTAAGCATCGCCTTTTCGTTGTATAACTACTGATATCTATTCGCCCCTTCGTCATGAAACCGACCATATATGGTCTTTCTACTGATTTTGAATCATTGGTATATTATATTCTCGATCAAGTGAATATTCTTCAAGAAACAAACATTTACTTTGTCATGACAAGTTGAGAAAAACCATAGACTATGTAAGCCCAGACAAAAAAATGCTTTGATCCAACTTGTGTTTAAAAATACAATCAACCCAAACATATCTTCAAACTAATATCCAACAGAAAATGCTACCTACCCACTAAGTATGCAATTTCACATAGGGAAACCACAGATCTGGTGTTGTTATCTATGACAAAAAACTGCAGCTCCGCAACCTGGAAAAATTGGAGACAAAATCTGTTTTAAAATTCCTTTCCTTTAAACCAGTTCAAAATTGATGCAATATCTAATCTCGCTCTGCTATTAATCTTCATAACAATGTATGGCAATGCCAAATAACAGCCATTCACTGACAAACAGGATATCTGCATTTTATTTCTTTGGACCACAGTAAAGAATATCACAGTATCAGACAGGTGAACCCTGGTGACTTGTATAAAATCTCTGCAAAATTATACCAGCTTGGTTCTTTTGCAAAACAGTTACCCACTGGCTAGACTCCACTATTTATTAGCACTGCATCAAAGGGTACAATGTTTATATCTATTGCTGCTTACATTTTTAGCTCTGTCCTCCAACTCCACCAATTCTGGTCTCCATGTGTTTACTTGCTGTGATGACAACAAAATGACGAACAACGTTAGTCAACAGGTTATAGATATATAATTGTATACACTGTATATTCACCTCTGAATTTGACAGCCATTGAATGAAACCTACTTACGATATGAGACAGAGGAAATTAAATGTATCAGATTTTATCTAATAACACGACAAGAGGATGAAAAAGAATTCAGTGTCTTTCTTACAGACCACAGCGTCACTGTCCCCTAAGACTGTAGTAACTCAAAAATTCGAAAAATCCATTTCTATATATATTCAAAGCCACATCGAATGATCTTGATTATAGATTCTTTAAGCTGAAAAATAACTGAATAGCAAACTTTCAAAAACCACTAGACCAGTTGTGCTAAAATATAACAGTTTTTTTGCTTCTCCTGAAAAGATTACTACAGTTTCAGTGGACGGCGACGGCACAAGGCATGAATATGAACTTCGTGCTTCTCCTTTCTTTACAGCATTACATTACAAAGCTCCAGCTTCTAATCACTTACTGTCAAAGGCTACTGAGCTTATCTCATTGAAACATAAATTACAGCAATTTCTGATGAGCAACCACCTATGAATGTTCACAAGAACGTGAAATTTTGCACTGCTTGGGCACAAAGTTACATATTTGCTATGAATGTAAACTTAGCTGTCAAGTATTTATGTCGACGATAATGACGGAATATATCAGGGGATTACAACCAGAATGTTGTATGTGTCAAATAGTCAAACTGAAAAAAACGAGTCTGAAATTTGTAGCTTTAATGAAAATTCAAATAATTGCAACAACTTGAACAGAGTCACATGAATACTTTTATTAAGTTATGAAACACTAAAGCCACAAACCTCGTGTCTAGGATATTTACAGGCATTATAAAGCAATGAATGAAATTCTACACATTCTGGTTCATAACCCTTGATATGACTACACTCTCACAGTACTAATATGGGACCGGGATAATTGAAAACACAACCCAGCTTGAGATGCAAATGAATGAGCATAGTTGTTTGTATTCCAAACTTGTCTCATTTCTGGTTAAAACTTTAATTACTAGTATCACATTAAAAATTGGAAGTCTTACTGGATTGTAAAAGGTGATGTTTTGGGACTTGAGGTAGGGTATTGCTATGTCATGTCGCCATGTCGACGGCTGGTTTGCACATCCACACGAACCACCCAGAAATACTTGAAAGTTGGCCAAGCTTTCTGCAAGTCAGAGTAATTTTAAAAGTCAGTCTCATTTGTCAATGGCAAAAATTTTTGAATATGATAAAACTTGCTTCCTTTCATATTCAACGAAATGTACATATTGTCTCTGCTCTACAATAATGGCATATTAATTATTTTTATGTCAGACTTATGCCAAAATAATATGCCAGACTTATGCCCAAATAGCAATTGATAGGTCACTGCATTCCTAAGCATAAGGGCTATCAGATAATGTTACAGAAGAAGCAATGTGGCAAATTGGAAAATGTAATAATCCAGTGGCTCACAATGGCATAAGTCACCAAATGACAGGAAAAGAAACAAGTTTTCTTTATATTTCAAAAGTGTCAAAAAATGACTTATGCCATTAGCTTAGAGCAGTGACGATTTATGCAATGCATGTATACTCAAGGTGCCAAAATCTTTGAAAATTGGAATAAAATAGTTTCAAAGTGTTCTGACAACTTTTAACATTACATTTCCATTGATCATGGACATAAAAAAAGTTCCTCTCTACCTTCAGATAATTATGACAATGAGGATTATTCAATTTCAGGATAAGACAAGATGGCACAAAGATGTCTAAGAAGGACAACATAAAAGGAGTGTTTGACAATCATCCACAGAAGTTCTGAGAGAATGTTTGGCAGCAAAGTAACGTCAGAAGGACAGAAGAGCAATCTTCATCTTATGTTATGACAGGAATTACCTTTCCTAGCTCTACGGGCAAGAGTTCCAGCACTTTTATTTCTGATGATTGATTTTGGCAACACAACTGGCGCTCTGTAACCAACATGTAACAATATTAAATTCGCGCTGGCAATACAAAAGGTGCGCTACAGCAAATATCTGTATATTAAATACAGAGAACTTTGGAAACTGCTGATGCACTGGAACAAGTAAGGACCAATATCGGTACATTCACATGCGAATGGTAGAAAATCAAAACGTATTAAGATGTAATCTGACCGCTTGGGGCATTTGTGGCCTTCAGAAAGTTAATATAGAATACTCATCATCATCATCATTGCCTTTCTCACCCTGGATCAGGGTATAGGCCACCAACAAACACTTTCCATCCCTCTCTATCATGGGCCAGTCTCTTTACATTATTCCAAGTCTTTCCGCTTCGTTGCACATCATTTTCTCTGGCTCTTCTCCACGTTCCGCGCGGCCTTCCTCTTGATCTCTTGCCCTGGGGATTCCAATCCAATACCTTCTTCGTGATGCTGTTTCCTGGCCTCCTGAGAGTGTGGCCGATCCATCTCCATCGCCTCCTACCAATTTCCTCTCTGACTGGGCTCTGTCTTGTTCTTTTCCATACAATTTCATTGCTGACCTTGTCTGTCCATCTGATCTTAAGTAGCTTCCTCAAACATCTGTTGATGAAAACTTGGATTCTCTTTATGCAGGCCTGGGACGCATTCCAAGTCTCACATCCATACAACAGGACTGACTTCACGTTCGAGTTGAATATCCTCAGCTTTGTTTTTAGAGATATATCCTTGGTTCTCCAAATCTTGCTTAAGGACGTAAAAGCTGCCTGTGCCTTTCCAATTCGTGCTTTGACTTCTGCCTCTGTTCCTCCCTTATTGTCAATGATACTACCAAGATAGCAGATGGACTCTACATCTTCCAGTGGTTGATCTCCTACTCTGACTTGTGCGCTTGGGGGTGCAACAATTTTTAGGACCTTCGACTTCGCAGGATGTATCCTCAATCCAATAGATTCTGAAATTTTGTTTAGAGCTGTAGTCTTTGCTTGCATCTGGTCGTGTGTGTGCGACAATAGTGCCAAGTCATCTGCAAAATCTAGATCGTCCAGCTGTGTCCATGGGGTCCATTGTATGCCATTTCTTCCTCCACTGGTGGTTTCTTTCATAAGCCAATCAATCACCAGGACAAACAGAAATGGGGACAGCAAACAACCCTGCCTAACACCAGTCTTGATATCAAAGCTGTCAGTAAGCTCACCATCGTGTACGACTCTGCAACTTGTCCCCTCGTACATGCTCTTGATAAGGTTCACCATCTTCTCTGGGATTCCATAATGTCTCAATATTCTCCACAGTGTTTCTCTATCGATGCTATCAAAGGCCTTCTCGTAGTCAAGGAAGTTCACTATCAGTTGGGAGTTCCACTCTAGCGACTGCTCTACTATGATTCTCAGCGTGGCGATCTGGTCGGTGGTTGATCGATTACTCCTGAAACCAGCTTGCTCCTCACGAAGTTTTGGGTCTGTTGCATTCTGTATTCGCTTGAGAATAATCCGGTTGAAAACCTTTCCTGGGATGGAGAGAAGTGTGATTCCTCTGTAGTTACTACAATTGCTGAGGTCCCCTTTTTTTGGAAGCTTCACGAGGTGTCCTTCCTTCCAGTCCTTTGGAAACTTGCCTCCGATCCAAATCCTCGAGAATAGCGAGTGCAGACCCTCTGCAGCCCCAGCAGCATCTGCCTTCAGCGCCTCTGGTGGGATCTGATCTGGTCCAGCTGCCTTGCCTCGATTTAACTGCTTTATGGCATCATTAATCTCTGCTTTAGTCGGAGGGTCGCAACTGATCGGTAAATCATTTCTTGCGGGTAGAATGTCGGGTGGGTTGCTTGGTGGAGGTCTGTTCAAGAGGCTGTTAAAATGTTCTATCCATCTTTTTGCCTGAGCTTCCTTTCCAAAAATAGCCTTCCTGTTGTAATCCTTGACAGGAACTTCAGGTTTTCCATATTTTCCAGCAAGAGTCTTTGTAGTCTGGTAGAGGATCCTCATGTGTCCTGCTGTTGCTGCCTTCTCTGCTTTCTCTGCTAACATTCCTATGAACTCCTCTTTGTCTTTTTTAATTGATTTTTTGACCTCTTTAGCTGATGCTCGGTACTCTTCCTGGTTACCAACTCTTGAGCTTCTTGTACGACTTGCATTTACCTGTTCTTTTAGGTCTCTTCTTATCCTTATCAAGTCCAGTGAATTTTGACTGATCCATTCCTTGTGTTCCACTTTCTTTTCCCCAAGAACATCCTGGCATGTCGATGTAAATACTCCTTTTACCTTAGCCCAGTGAGTCTCCAAATCTACTGTCTCTTCGAGGTCAACAAGGGGTTTGAATCTATTCCTCAGTGTCAGCTGGAACTCTTCCTTCTTGTCTCCATCCAGAAGGCTCACTTGAAACTTTCTCCTCTTTGTTCCTGCTCTGGTACCTTGTTTCTTGAGGCGGAGTTTGAGTCTTGCCAGCAGCATGTGATGGTCAGATCCAACATCAGCTCCTCTCTGTACTATGACATCCTCCAGTGAGCGTCTGAATCGTCGGGTGATGCAAAAGTGGTCAATCTGGTTTTCAGTTACTCCATCCGGTGAAATCCAAGTGGCCTTATGGATCCTCTTGTGTGGGAATACTGAACCTCCAATCACATAGCTGTTAAATGCGCAGAAACTTGCAAACCGCTCTCCATTCTCATTCATTTGTCCCAAACCATTGCACCCCATAATGTCCTCATACCCTGTATTGTCCTGTCCTATCTTGGCATTGGCGTCTCCCATTATAATGTTCACATCTTTTCTTGGCAATGTGTCAACTATTTCCTGAAGCTGGTTGTAGAATTCGTCCTTGTCCTCATCGGTTGCTTCATTTGTTGGGGCGTATATCTGCACAATGTTCATGTTGATGTTCTTGTTCTTTGTAGTAAATGATGCCAATATAATTCTCCTTCCGTAGGGTTCCCATCCCCTCAGTGACCTCTGGGCGTGCTTGCTCAAGATGATCGCTACTCCTTCTGTATGCTTTTTGTCCTCCCTTCCAGAATACAAAATCTTTTCCCCAGAATTAAGTTGTTTCAGTCCGGACTGTATCCAGCGGGTCTCGCTAACTCCAAGTATGTGCAGTCTGTATCGCCTCATCTCCATTGTAACCTGGGCACTCTTTCCTGCTTCATACATGGAGCGGACATTCCACGACGCAATCCGGAGTGACTTGTTTGATGAAGGAGCAGTCAGGCCAGTGGAGTCCTTTCGGCTTTGTCCATTGTCCTTCATTGAATCTACAGGTGCAGATGCTCCCCCTTCTCCCAAGATAAAAGACTGATTTAAAGTATTTGCTTGTGTTTCTGTAACTGGTTTATTTTTACAGGGTGGGTAGTTGGCCCACCGCCAACTGGCTCTTCTCGGGAGACCAGGACCTTTGCACCTTTAGTCGCCTCTTACGACACGCAGTATCACGTCAGATGTATTCTTTGCTGTCCCTCTTCTGCAAGAGGGCCCCGCATCTGCACGGGCGAATATAGAATACTACATTCCACTAATCAGAGGCACATAAGTGTTTAAAAAAAACAATGGATAAAATTCTATATTAGCCTAAGAAACCATTGCAAAACAGCTTTATTTTTCTTAAAATATTTGTGCGAAGTTCAATTTGATTTTCGGTCCTCATACAAATGTGAGAATGGGGAATGATAATCATCATTATTCAATTTACATTTCATGCAAGTCAATATGTCCTTTAGCATTGCATGCTGCGGTTATTGTATTTCTGGAACTGTTTCTGTGAAGAAATTAATAATGGGAAATAGAATTTATATAATGCTGACTCTTCCTGAAGCAGACTAAAAATTCTCAGAAGTATTTCGTAATTTATTTCAAAACCAGGAATGTCATAAGGAATTATTTATAGGCAGATTATTTAAAGATTATCTGTGATAAAATAATAATAATAATAATCATAATTTTATTACTTTTGTCTTTGTCAAAAACGAATCAGCTAACTTCAGATTTTACTTGCTGGTAAAAATAAGAATAGAAAATGCATGTTTTACCACTTAAAATGCACTGTTCTTAAAACATCACTACTTTGACCAATACCATTGGTATGTTGCTACAGTAGCTAAGAATAAAACACACAAATTCAAGATTTTCTGAGTTAATTTGCGATTATGTACCCACTCACCCTATCTCATAGTGATGTTGAAGTTCATCAACCAGAACACAAAACTCCCCAAAAGTTACAAAATTTGCATCACATGGGCTGCCATACTCCACAGCACAGTGGACCATTTCTTGTACTAAGAAAAAATAAGCAAATGTTTTAAAATTTCACACAAGAGAGACTTTAAAAAACAAAAAAAGGTTTCTAATCCCGCCATAACTAGGTTTGAAATGATAATAAATGTTATGATAAATTTCACACAAGTGAGAAATTTCACGAAAACCATTTCATGTATAACAAGCAAATCAATTACTATGGTAGAATTACTGTGCCTTGCTATGGGGACTTCCACTGGCCTGGAATCTAGGAAAAAAAACAACCACATGTACATTTCCCCAAGGCTGTTGTTAGCAGGGCATCTATGGTATCTTACATAGTAAGGTATAGATCAACAGTGACCACAACTCTGTATTTTCTCTGTTTGGCTTTGTAATTAGACGACAGTACCTTCACCCCTTCGAAGCCCAAAAGTAAACAATTTATTGTGCTGGGCTGTACAACGTACGTCTCAGAAGAAACTGAAACCCCATTTCCCATACACCTATAGGACGTACGTCGTACTGCCTTTCTTTGAGCAGTTATAACTCTTCTGTTTACAAGTTTATGACTTTGGCTACAAAAATTAGCGAAACCCCCTATGTAGTGAAAGGGTTAACAACAACTTGTCCAAGAAGCTGATTTCATTCCCTTTGGCCACACAGCATTGAAAAAAGCAGTCAAATTATTCAGCCACGAGCACTGCTAAGACTGGCATGTTCAAATTCAAGTTCAATTTATTACCGTTCCTCTAATGGCCAATTCAAACTTACACAAGAAAGATACATGCCAAAAGTTTGATAAAATCCATGCAACATATTATAACTCAACCTGTCACTGTTCCCTAGCACTGTAGTAATCAGTTTTGGCTGCTTTTCTGGAGACGCAAAAAACCGTTTTATTTTAGTACCACTGGTCTATTTATGACTTTTTGAAAGTTTGCTATTTGATTCATTTTCGGCTTGGGAGTCTATACCCAAGATCATTCAGTGTAGCTTTGAATGTAAGAGAATATTATATCTATAAAAAAAAAAATTTTTCCAAATTTTTTATTTACTACAGTCAATGGAATGGTGACAATACAGTACTAAAGATCAGAATGCCAAAGAAATAGAACATCAATTGTTATAAATGACTTTAAAAGCAGCAAATAAAACAGGACTTACGTAATATGCTTTTAGATGATGCCAAGATTTTAACTTACCCTGTGAGTGTGACGGAAAAAGGTGAAGATCATTGAAAGCTTTCCGCAAGCTGCAGATCTGAATTCTGTCATTGTCATCGAACTTCTTGAAAACATGATACAGCTCACTGAAACAACAGAAACAAGAAGACTGTCAAACATTCACCAAGTAAAATTAGGGACACGGTGGTCTAGAGGCAACGTGCTCGCCTCTCATGCTAAAGGTACCGGGTTCAAATCCTGGTCGGTGCGGGCATATTGGAATTTTGGGATTTTTCTCATATTTTCTTGTCCCTTATCCTGTGGTGGGTAGGATCGAGCACCTGGTCTTCCCATACATATATTACACAACACACAAAACAGTGCTTACTAAGGAAAAAAAAAAATCCAGAAATAAAGAACTCTCCTGAGGATTCCCATCCTTGGTATTTGACATGGCACAGACAAGTGCCCTGACTGTAAGTTAACATGACTCTTGTAAGGTAGAATGCAACATGGTTTTCTAAAAGTGCCAATACCTTACATGCATTCCTCTTTATACATCATTTGTCAGAGCAATTTGATATACTCTGTTAGCAAAATTCATGTCTTTTAAAAATCATAAACTAAAAGAAGAACCACAAAACAGCTTGAGATTCAATGGTACACTTGTTGTCATCTGTGAATATGAAGATTTATTGAGACTGACTGTGATTAACATCATGAGATTAGTCGCAAGTCTATGATCAGCTCTCTAAATGGATGTATAATATATCAAGTTCCCATCAAATAAAGTGCAGGAGCAAATTTTCAAAATCCTTGTTAAATTGTTTGCTTTCTTACTTTTCCTGCTCAAAAACGTTTCAAAATAAGCTGGGCTACATTTAATCTTTGTTCCCTTATACTGTCGTAATTCAAAAACTCAAAAAATCTATTTTCATATAATACATTCAACTATATTCAAAGCCATATTGAATGATCTTGATTATAATATAGACTTCTAAGCCGAAAAATAATCGAACGGCAAAACTTTCAAAAATTCATTGCAACTACCGTCTAGACCAATCCTGCTAAAATAAAACAGCTTTGTTTTTTTTTGTTTTTTTCCTACTCCTGAAAAGTGGCCAAAACTGATTACTACAGTTTTAGGGAATGGTGATGATACATAATCACAATTTTTCTTTATCCAGTGGAAAATAACAGCAACACAAAATGTACATACATAGATCAATTACTCTTAATATACTGTAACCCTGTACCAAAACTTACTCAAAGTCCAAGTATGGATGACCTGTTATTGTATAGGTCTTTGTCAGCCATGCATAAAATGAACGAATGAGTGATCCCATGCTGCCCACCACTCCTGGCCGAAACAGTGTCACAAACTTCAAATAATTAATTCACTCAAGGAGCCCTCGGCACTTGACAGAAATGTTTATATACTGCTTATATCTTATCTAGTGTTTACTTTCACAAACTGCGCGCGCATCGCTGAAAACTCCTAAGTGGGTCGCAACCAAGTGTTATCCTGGAATTACACTGCACCGCATTCACTGCTATCTGAAATCAGGTTGTAATGCTGCCGCTTGATGAAAAAACACCGTAAATGCCAAAAAGAAATCTTTACAAGAGGCACACAAAAAAGCAACAAACAAAACATTTCACTCTCTGTTCACTAATCTTTGTTCAATTACCATTTTATGATATTCAACAAAAACAATTAATCGTACAAAATTACAACCGAGACAGAAAAATAAGCATATTTCATTTTATAAAAGGGTGTTTACCAGTGAATTCGACCTGGTTTGACATATACGGTCTTTTGCCGTAACACGGCAGAATGTGTCTCTTCTGACCTAGTAAATCATATCGATGTTTATCAGTACTGTATTCATGTAAAAAAAAAAAAAAAACGTTTAAAGCGCTCAGAACTACAGATACCGCCTCTACTTAAAACAACGTTTTCAAATTATTTTATAATATATTATTTTATTCTGTTACAGTCCCATTTTCTATTTTTCACTCTTTAAATTTACACGAAAATTCGCTATTAATTTCCATCTAAATAATTAAAGGACACCTTTACGAATTAAATTACGGTGGTTTACAGAAACCCAATCTTTCTTCTTGAACACCACTGAAACATCTTGCGGTACGCAAAAACTGATACTTTCGATGAGACGACAAAATACAGCCTCTTATACACGCTGGTGAACTATTTTTGGCTCTAACATCATGACCTATTTCTGGCGGAAGTAAACATTGCGTGCCGCGCGCGACTACGCGGATACATCTCGGACGAAGTACGGCGCACAATGTGATATTTTTAGTGTAGCGTGACCATCTAAATAGTGGCAGCAAAAAAAAAAACAAAAAAATAAAAGCATCATATCTTCAGTACAAATAAAAAAATTCATTCGCTTTGATTCTGACATCATATAGATCTAGAATACAGTGTTGTTGTTGTTTTTTTTTTCTTAGGAATTTACACCAAGATGTGGCCCGTTTCAAGGCAGAACTACCCATAGTTCAAATCGCTGGTCCAGCTACCGTTCATACGCAAATATTATGACGTCATTCAGGAAAACGAGTTAAAAAAAACAAAAACGAATACAGTTAAAACACATTACGTGGCAAAATAAACAAAACTGATGTTTGAGTTTCACTACCTCAAGATTAATGATGATGTCAGTCGATGTTTCGCAAGAAGACGCGGCCGGTGATAAAATAATGATTGAAGGAAACGGGCCAATGTTCGTGGACACACCTCGCCATATCTGAGACATTGACGTAAATTACAAATTACGTCCTACTCAACTTTCTTTTTCTTTGTGCATGTATGTGTGACCGCACGTGTATTCGTATTTTGGGAAGGCTGTTTTTATAAATACGCACGAAGGCTACCTATCCTTAACCCTGTCCTTATCCTCACTTCTGAATCTTATCGAATCCCTAACTATGCCCCCCCCCCCTATTCTTTCACCCAAAAAGCAGGAGGAAACCCCCCCCCCCCAAAAAAAAATCTGAAAGAATAATTAATTACGGATGTTGTACGGAGTATTTCGGGAGGGGCTCTCTAGCTCTGAAGTCACAAAAGGCTTTAAAATACGTACCCCTAGCGCAAAAAAAAACAACAAAACATGGGGGGGGGGGGTGGTGGGCGTGCATACTTGTAACAATAATCTTTTGCAAAACTTCTCCCCGCGAGTTGATCAAAAGAAAAACAAAGTAATGACATTAGGACGAAATAAGAATGCTAAATTTGACTTTCAAAAACTATTGACAATATCTGGAAATTTTTTTCACAATTTTTCAGAGCCACACAGCTTTTTTTTTTTTTTTTTGGGAATTTTTACCAGTGTAATAATGTTGTAACAGAACTATTTACTTCTCCTTGTGAAACTTAAAACTGATGCAACACAATACACCAACGTAAATAGAGTATCCAAGAAAGACCGTGCAAGGTACAAAGTGACCGTTATCGTGCCGATGTGCTGTAAAACCCGGAGTCAAAGTCAAACTCCTTGATCCCCGACAATTTTCAAGACAGAACAGCTGGAAATCAAACAGCATCGCGCGTTCCCACATGGAAGGAGACTAATATTTTAAAGCACTGAAAACGATCTCATTTTGCTAGAGGTCTTCAGCAAATACTGGTCTTACGGCAGTGCCCCCACGCCTTCTTACCTTACACACGCACAGATACGATTTTGAAATGTGTACTTCAAGGGTAGGCCTCCAGCATTACTAATTTATTTATGTTGCACTGGTTCAAAGCTAAAGACATCTGAAGTCTGACTTACGTAGTTGGGCGGCACGTTTTGTATTACTAAGAAAAGTGTAAAGAAATAATAATTGGGTAGCGATGTCCCTACGAATTAAAATTAGGCCTTGCTACCATCCATCTTTAGGCAAAAAAATTCTATAATATTATAGTGGTAATAATAGTTTCTACACTGAACACACGCGTATACACACACACAGAAAAGCGAATTGAACAAATCAGTTAGTGTTCGCAATAGTATGATTATGATCTGTCCTAACACTCAACACTGATGTGAATGCTCCAGTTATAATATTTATATTAAAAAAAAAAAAAATCATACGCAAGAAATCCCTGTGCGTCTTCGTCTCAGTGAAGCTATCAAAGAGACGTGGTAAGTCTAGTCGCGACCTTAGTCCTTGTGTTCCAATTCCACTTTTTTCACAACTGAGAAATTCGACGTTAAACGGTTGCAGCTTTAATTATTATGATGAAGAGTTGGAAACATTCGGAACTGTGAAACAGCTTGATAAGTGCCACAATGCATTTGAAACAAGTGTCAAACTGTGCATTTGTTATACCTCGTCTTTCAGAAAATGGAGCTAGAACAAACAAGAACTCTGGCCGCGAGTTGCCTTGGCATTTCAGTGTAGTCAACACTTTGACTGATAAGCCAAACACTTTCCCGAGACCAATAAGAAAGGCGGACGACACAAAATCCATCGTTCCCAAACAATGCTTCACGAACAAAAACTGAACTGGTCGATTAACTGAGAGTCTTGTTTTTGCAGAGCGACCCAGAGGTGTACACATGAAGGCCACAGGAGGGGGGAGTGCGAGAGTGACATTAGCGTCGCCTATAAATCTTATAATTTATTGCACCCTTTCACGGCAAAGAAATGTATGGGTGAATCTGACAAAACCGGGCTACAGGTGAAATGTTTTATATCTCTTTAAAAAATAAAAGTAAAATATTTCTAAGACGATATCAAGCAAAATATTTTAACCGAATGCAGAAAAATGTCCAACCTTTCATATTATAAGCAAATCTCAATTTCCATGTAAAAATGCCCCGGTTGGAAGGGTTTTCTCAACCCTTTGGTCTTTCAACTCTCGATTTCGACAGACCCACTCACATTTGGTGAGAGATAGAAAGACGTACAACAGACAGACAGACAAGTGGTGCTCACACACTGCCGAAAAGTCTGCGTTTTAACACTTAAAATCCCAAGAAATTTCTCACGTTGGACCACCCCCCCCCCCCCCCACCTTCGAGATTCGAAACTGGATCTCACGCAAGAGTTACGGTCAAGAACCTTTATTTACATTTCCTGAGACTGTAATACAATGTTCAATTCTCGTACGGTGATATGACCCCTGTCTTACTGCTAAACATACCAGATATGATGCTAGGGACAGAAAGGGGAATATGATGAAAAGGAGGGGGGGGGGGGGGAGTAAAAGAGAAGCTACTGACGCAAACTGAAATTGTAAGGTAACAGTAACACTCGAGTCATGGTCTCTTCTTGTCAACACAGATTACATTTACTCAACGGGCACGTTGATCTTTGAAAAAATGGCCGCGGACGAGTTTAAGGCAAGGTACACACAGGAATCTTACACTATAGAAGCCAGGCTGACAGATTCTCTCTCTGTTCTCCCTATCTATCCCTCTCTCTCTGTCACACACGCACACACACTTATTCACACTTCCTCCCTTCTTCGCCGCACTCTGCAATTAGAATGCCCCATGAATACAAACATGATTGATGCAGAGGCGCAATGGGATGGCCACAGCAGCCCTGGGGGACAATTAATGTGCATGTTTTCAGTGCGCCGCCTCAATGACACTGCTTACAGTTACACACACAAAAAAGCGGAAGTTTGCGTTCCATATCCAATCTGCCCCCCCGGATAACCCCCCCCCCCCCCCAAATCACCCCTTTTGGTTACGCCAGTGGATCAAGATTGATCACAAAATAGCCTAATGTTACCTAATATTACTGTCTAAGCAAAAAGTCACCGCCCGAACATCACTAATAGAGTATCGAGCCGACCCGTTCGTCCTTTTTATCGTTTCCTACATAACTCCTCCATTCTCATACTGTTCATCTCTCCCTGCGGGAGTCAAACCCTTTTCTTGCTTTCTATCCTTTCCATTTTCCATGGGGCTATAACCGGCTAATTGCCCGTCATCGTGTTGATGAACTCTCTTTCTCTCTCTCTCTCTCGTGAGAGACGCAAAGTGGCCGTTATCGTGCCGACGCGCTGTTAAACTCAAACTCAAGCTCTCTCTCTCTCTCTCACACACACACACTCTCATCCTCTCTGAAATATTTATAATCTATATGCTCATTTGTCGTTTTACTGCTATCAAATAAATAAAAACCTATAAGAAAATAGCAATAAAACTTGACTCTACTAACTAGAAATGCCGAGCAACCAAGCAAACTTTAGTACATCATCACTGCTTTACGATGATGTCTTATGTCAGACATAAGCCAAAAGGCAACTGACGGTTCAGTGTATTCCTGAGCATAAGGGCTAGCAGATAATATTACACAAAAAGAAATGTGCCAATAGGAAAATGCAATAATCCAATAGAATCATAACGTCATAAGTCACCAGATGACAGAAAAAGAAACAGTTTTTTCTTCATATCTCAAAAGTGTCAAAAATGACATAATATGCCAGTAGCGTAGAGCAGTGACGGCAGGTAGTATTATTTGTTCTTTAATCCTATAATTAGACCTTAGTCACGTGGTTTCTATAACAATGTGCAAACTTTCTATGAAAAACAATGTAATTCAAAATATTGTACTTTTTCCCCCCAACCCCATCCAAAAAAAGTTTTGGTCAACCACTAGCTTTGTGAACACACCTATGTACACTCAGATAAAGTAATAGCACAAGCAGGAACTCGGACGAAACCGGTCGATGAAATAAGTATTTCTGGAAAACAGCAATGACATAAGAACAGAATTTTATTGGCTTTCTCTCAGGCCATTTCCACGAATGAAAAGAATCTATATTAAAATTTCATTGTGCCTACGGCGGCCAAATAAGATTCTCAACGGTCCTCAACCTTTTTCATGAAATCGACCTCTTTGGCTCCAATAAAATTGTTCCCCCCACCAAATCCCTACCAAACCCCAACAGATGCATTTCACAAGGAGACATACTACATACAGATTATGATGTTAACTTTTTCAATGCCTTATTAACCCTCTTAGCACGTGACATCCGATATATCGGATGTGGATGAAGTAGCGAGAAATACCTGAGATTCGATATATCGGATGTCTTGTTTCGGGAATTGTGTACTAGCTCCAACTTTTGAGCTAATTTACATAATTCAAACCAAATGTTTCCCTGTTTCAAATTCATATTCTCATTCTCTGTTCTATTCCCATAAAAAAAACTATAAATATGTAATGGGGTCTGAGAACTCCTTTTGTGTGAAAAGTGTGATTTTCTGTGACTAGCCAAGTTTCTTTTCCCTGTCTCTACAAAACCCCTGCGTATTCTTGGGAACAGAATGCTTAAATAGGTCACGTGCTAAAAGGGTTAATGACAGTAATTATTCATTATAAAACAGAAAGCATTCTTTACCAAATACACTGTCACTAGTTAATATATATTTTTTTAAAAAGGGGTTTCCTGTTCATAAAACCCACCTTTAAAGCATGTTGTTGAGCAAGTCGGTGGCTGCCTTGTATTCACCCTGAAATTATCCCCCTTTCATGTTTTTATCCCCTTATCGTCTCCCTTCGTCGCCTTTTCCTCCGTTTTCGCCCCCCCCCCCCCTCCCTTTCTCCTCCCATCCTGGAAATCAAACTCGCCCCCCTCTCCCGAGGGACCAAATCGCCAACGCTGAGAACCACTGACATACACGATAAACATGACACACCGTAATCTCCGGCCAACTTGAAATGGAAAGACAAGCTCACGGAGTAACTGTTTAGAACTGGAGAATAGCAAAGATTTTATAGAGGAAACTGATAAGATAAGACAGCTAGTGCTTTTAGCGTGCACAGATTTCGCCCCGCCACGTAGCAGCAAACGCAAGGAAGTCGTGAAAAGTGCCGTATTTTACCAAGCCAAATAGGGAAAATTGTCGAATTTTGTTGACTGTTAAGCTATTGCTGTAGACCTTGATTGACGTCACTTATTGTGGAATTATAACCTCAATCGCTGTGGGGAAAACTCGCCTTTTTTTTTTTTTAAGTCGCAGTAGCACTGTCACAATTTTGCATCACAGATTTACCATTATATAATCAAGCATTCTTTTCATTTCTATGCGCCATGGGCCCCGTCCCCGATCAGCGTGCAAATTGTGTGCACGTTTTTTTTTTTTTAGTGGTGCGAAGAAGACAGTGTCTCATCTTATCGTTTCTAATATCTTGAGAATAGCGGTGAAGAAAGAAATTTCCAGCAACATCAAAGCAACTCTTTGCCCAACTCTACTCCTACGATTAAGAAGCGCCATTGCATTAAAACTGCATGGTGTCTATGGCGACCAAATAACGTCACATAAAAAAAACAACAACGCCATGTAACAATGCACTGCCAATTTGAAATGAAGCGACATGCTCAAAGAGCACGACGTATCATTCAAATTTGCCCCCCCCCCCCCCCGAATGTAGACGGACACCAAAGAAACTTAACAACAACAAAAGAAAGCAAATACCCACAAACTACCATTGTCATTTCAAAATTAAAGACTTACGATAAGACAATAACGTTTACCGGAGTTATTCAATTTTAGTTTAATGAAAGCCAGGATAATTATGTAGATAAGCACCAAGCAAAATCTAGCCCAAGTGACATTCCTGAAACGTGTACAAGCAATAGCTAAACCAATGGAGCAGCCGTGTTCAAGGCTGGTGACACGCTGGGTGAAATCTGTTCCGTTTCGGTTTTCGCTTGATAAGATGTGAACCATGGAGCCAAATCGGGCCTCGCGCATTGGCGATACTGAAACCAAGCTTGCCTCACTGGTTTCGGGTACGTCAAAGATATCTTGTATCAGTAGGCCGAACGCGGGCCTTCGCGCAATGAATCAAAACAGACGCAAAATACGACCTGATTCAGTGTGTCACCAGCCTTAAAAGCACATGTATATTTACAACGCGGTTCGTTTCTGTCCTCATCCAGCACATTTCCTCCGAATTTCCACCTAGTGACGGCACTATCAGAATCACACGTACGCCGGTACGGCAGTGTTGAAATTGCTATCGCTTTACAGTCGCAAGTGTACTCGGGTATATTGATTATCTACATAGTAAACACAGTACACAATGCAGGTTATCTGATTACTACGTTGCCAGAGTTGACAGTCCCCAAGAGATACATTCAACTTCCAAGTGAAGCCAGGTAGCTAGGACTCCATGTGCTGCCTACTGATAAAGCAAAGACTCGCGAAAACGAACATATGACATTTATCCCAGGTATGGTTAAGCACGGAGTCAGTAACATTCAAGTTACCTTATCATATTATAAATGTCATCTTTGGTCCAAGGTGTAAGACCCAAACGTGTTGTTATTATTATTATTTTAATCCTTAAGATAATAGGATGACGCCATTCAGTCACGACCTTAGCCGATAAAATAGACTGTTCAGCCAAAGGTCCTACACAACTACAGGTATGCTGTCATGACAAAGAGTTGTCCAGGGATATTCTTCGTATTTGCAGGGGCAAATGTGTAATTTGCAAGACAACGATGCTTGGATATAATTTCCTCTTTCCTCAGGTAGGATTCTTTTTATACATGCATTGACTTTCACCACAATTATTGTACTACATGTGTAATAATTCGTATTATTGTTATTAAACTATTGTCATTAATTCTATTTGCCTTTCTGTAAATAACTCTAAGTTTTCAAACTGCCATAGTAATCCTGATAAAATTTAGGTTATCAGTCATTAGCAAAGGTTACATATGAACAGACACGCTGTGATAACATATCTCTGTATCCCTGACATAGTGAAACAAGGAGCTCGGAGGAATACCCACAGTATCTTTGGCTTCTTCATGACTGAAGTTGTGATACGAAGTGCAATGCCATGTTACAGAAAAGACCGTTTATATACACCCTGTGAAACAAAATTTTGCAGGAGGAATAAGAAAAAAAATTCGCAATGTACTTTACGTCCTTGCCTGTTCAGTTGCATTTTTAACATGACCAAAAGAAATACATAAGTCCTACAAACTAATAACCCAAACAGAAAGATGAGCATATTTCTTTCCCTAAAATGGTATGAAAAATTGAATTGATCTAAATTGGCATATTCCATATCATAGCAATGCACTCCTGTCTATATAATATAATAACAGCAGCCATGTGTTACAATATACAGGGGCCGAGATAATTATTGCTCTCATGGAGTCCCTATCAGCCAAGTACTACAATACCAACTGGCATGCAAATCTTAAAATAGCTGACATTTCTTCAGCACCCTTTAAAACAAAGCTCAGACTACATACATGTATTTTCCCATAATCCCAAGTATTTCAGGACAGGCTGGTAACAACAATTTCCAATTTACCTTTTTTTACCATACCAATTTTATAGAGGACACTGGCTATGCATCTGGAGATGAGAAAATGGGCACACATCTCATTTTGCACCCTCCTCTTATCAGGAATGACAATGCAATGTCTTTAATTAGACATGCCTGTGGTTTCTGTGGTTTACCACTTAATGATATGACAAAAATGCACTTTGACGTAATGCTGATATGGTTAGGATAATTATATTTGTAACATTGGCGTTGTGGTTTTTTTTGGGGGCTTACCAACTTACTGATACCATGATAGCAAATACGCAGCATGACATAATACAGATAGATCTGTTCAGAAATGTAAGTACATGTAGTTGTCTATTCTAAGTACTTTGTGTGACTGGCAATTATGTCAATGACTGAAATAACTGAACAGCTGAACTAAGAGTTTTCATTTATAAAATATGCTCATTTCTACAGGTAGGATGCAGATTTCATTTGCAAAGGAAGCAAGATTGGATTGGGGGAAAAGGGTGGAGGTGGGGGCACTCCAATTTCATTTGTCAGGGCGTGAGACGAGACTGAATTTCAAAAACTGGAAAATCTGAACACTGTATGGTGTTAAGTCAGTTATGGGTAGAAAATGTGGATCTCAGTTTTCATTTGTACATCAACATCAGCACCATAATAATACATGTACATGTAATCATAAAAACAAAAATAATAATAAAACACTCTGGAGTAGACTGATAAAAAAGTTTTAGACAACTGTCCTCACCAGGTGTAAAGGCTGAGAGCATTGAACCTTCTCAAATAAAGGCCTCAAACCCGTATACTGCCTGAATCATAATTACTGTAGTAGAGCTGACTATCAGGAATCACAATGATCCATGATGTCCAAGGTACATAACCTGATTTAAGGAACACAATGACTGACTTGTACTTGAAGAGTTATGTGGCCTGAAGTGCCACTTGACACTGCATGGACAATGATTATAATCAACTCAAAACAAGTTCAGTTTATCATGTCCACTGGGAGCCTTTGCCATGGGGGTCCACTAGTATGCTCAGCTAACCAAATTTATTTGATTGAAATGTACATTTACAAGCCCATTTATCAGCGAATACAAAACTGATAAGTACACAGTCTGACACATTTCTTTGCATCCCTTCAACAGTTGATAGTTAATCAAAGGAGGTCAAATGTCACTGATTGTCAACAAATGTTAATGGAAAGCAGGACATCTCTGAACTGGGGCCTGCTTGTTTCAACAACCATTTGGCTATTGCATACCCTCACACTTCTCAGATTTTAATCACCATTTGCTCTTCAAAACTCATCAACAAAAATCAGCAGAGAAACTTATCTAAACTCCACACTTAGATAGTTCAAAGAATATTAATTTCAATAGTCCCTTTCACCAACACTGCAACTGTAACAGTGTGACACTGAACACAGGCACACACATGGTTACTTTTGTTTTGGGGACCAATGCGTGTGTTTCCTTTTAAATCAGCTTATCTGTAGTCCATTACAAGTCAAAATAGCTTGTTATCTAATAAGTATTTATATAAGTGTATAGAGATCCTCAGGGATCCTTCATGTCGTACTCTTAGCCTCCACAGTCAAGATATGCCACATACCTTTAGGTTGTAAACATAATGCTACATGTAATTTTTAAGGTTATGCAGCTTAGGAGTCATGCAGATTTCCAGTACCTAAAGTGCAAACTGTATCTAGATAGGGTCAAGATATCTTTGACCACTTATGGAAAGGACAGTTTGACGTCTTGAAGCAAGATTTTAAACATTTGAAAGAGAAATGATACCATCTAATAATCTCCTGAACATCTTTTCTTTTTCACGCAATATAAAAACATAATGTGCAAAAATCCTTTACACTTTAGACACCCAACGCCCCCAAACATATTTTTCAAGTATTCATTAGAACTAGAAGAAGTCCCTCCCAACCATTCCATGATTATATTTCTTTTAACAGTATTTCTTTTATTGTATCGTTCCTGTATTATTTCTTACACAAAGCTTTGCAACATACAACCTTTTCTGCTTGCCACATTTTGACTTCACTTCCAGCCTTGTTGCAACCCCACAGATTTTCTGTTTTGTTTTTTTTAATAATATTTTTATTTATGACATAACATTTTTGTCAAAATCACCTTTGAATACTGTAATGTGAGTGTCACACAATGAAAATGTTTTGGGCGACCTTCAAATAAAAATCATTGCCAGAAAAGGTTATAACCAGTCATTCATGTTGACTTCAAATTTTCTTTACACTCACATTGTATCTAGAACTAGGACTGCATGTAAACAGAATGGGAATATGAATTATAGTAATTTATAGTCATTAATAAATTTAACAAGATGCTAGGATTGATTGAAACTGAAATTATCGTGAAAGATGTGAAATTAGCAATTCTTCAAATCTATTTAAATTTACCTACTTTTAAATTTAAGGGGTCAACCTGGGTAAAAAAACCTTCCCCTCCCCCCTTTGCTCCTAGTATGAACCTACAGTCAGTACAATGATGAAAACTGGTCATGACAAGGCCTGGAAAGAGTTCCATAATAATGCCCCCACCATCTAGACAAGATGCCCTAGATCCCTCACCCTGTCCTTATCACTAACCCTAAACTTTCATTTTCTGGTTAAACGTGGAAGGGGGATAAGAGTAGGTTTAGGGCTAGGGACAGAGTTAGGGATAGGTTTAGGGTTATCTTGAAAGTGTGTTGGGGGCCTATGGAACTCTTTTCGGTAAAACTTTACCATGACCTGCCTAGATATCAAATATATTATATAGCAGAATTGTTTGCACAAGTACAACTACAAAGTTTGAGTGTTTTATTACATACATAGTCCATAAGCCATTTTTATGCAATCCCATAACTTGTTTAGTTGAAAAGCAAAACAAATTTACAAATAAAACAAAACTTTAAATTTTAAATGACAATAAAAGGATCAGTATAATATTAATCATTTTTTTAATCAGTTTCCCAGAAACCCATTAAACTTCTTCCTGTTGTTGTTCAACAAGTCTTAGACTTTTTCTTCTTCTTTTTTTTAGTGATACTTACCAATCTTGAGGTCCATCTGACAAAATACACAAATAGGCCTACAGTCATAGCTTTTACGGATCACTAGATGGATTTTGGCCCATTTTGGGGTAGTCTAACTAAGCAGTGAGTGATAGATTATAGAGAGGTGAGATCTAGATCTAATTGTCAAATAAAAATTTATAAATGCTTAAAGTAAACATACACGGTTTATTGCATGAATTGTTGCAATAAGTACTTCCAATTTAAGACAGATGTTATAAAAGGTAGATCTATTGTGAAAGTTTCGCAATTAAGCCTTGGCTTCGTGCCGCCTTTTTACTTTCTCTCACCTTTGATACGAGATCTCCATCTATTGTCATTTACTTACCGGGTGTACGATCCAAATATCCTGTAGTCGGAAACTTTTCCTTTCTCCATTTTCCAGCCGTATGTAGTACTGAAGGAGGACAGCCGTAAACTGCTTTGTCAGGGTTGGGTAATGAAGGCGAACCCCGAAATTTCTTAGTATGGTGGTTTCAGATTTTCCCCATTATCTTCAATCATCACAAAGTACCCGCTCTTTTACAGGAAAAAACAGTTATTACGGATAAAGGGCAATAAATGATGTTTCGTTCGTGGCGTAGTTACCCCTCGCTCTTTTGTGCCTAAGGTCTAAATAGTTCGAGGTGAATAGGTCATGTTGTCATTCCGACATTCAGTAGGCCGATGAGAGGATTATGAAAATTTAATTTAAAAAAAAAAAAAAAAGATGACAAGATTGAGAACCGGTTTCAGTTGATTAGCCAAATACACATATTCACAGATAGGTTAAGTGGAGACTGTTGTGAGACAAATTTTCACGTGAATTAAATGGGATCAACGAGGCAAATTTTCACTTAATAAAACACATTCTTTTCCTTACCTTGTGGAGATTTTTGCTTTAGAGCCTTTTGGCTGCTTTTAATATTGAAGTTCAATTTGAACGAAAGAAATAGCTCTAGGCGCTTGGGATCATATGCACATCCACTATCATTGGTTTTTATCAAAGCTGCACCACCTATAATTAAAATAAAAGAAGGTGAGTTAATTGATGTTTATTTCCTCCATTTAAAAGTCCTTTCAGGCACCACCCTGTCGATCACTCCTCAAATTATTTTACTTCTTCAATTTAATTTTTTCAATGAGAAGATCTATTTCCTGTCACACCTAGATCTATTCTAGATCTAGAATCTAGATCTACGACAATTTAAGCAAGGAGTGGCTTTTCTCCGCAGTAGGTCAAATTGCAGCTAGAGGCCTTTTTCATTCACATTAATGGTTTGGCAGATCATAAATTCTTCTTTGATGGTGGAAGAATCAATTTAGTGAGTTTTAGTGAGTATACATACATGTCCATCATTCCATGTTTCGGAAGGAGTACAGCATCACAATGGCTGGGCACATTTACTGTAAAAACATCCATCTCGAAGACTAACTCGCCTACAACCCCCCTTACTCAAGGATGCTCCTAAGGCCACACCTATTTTGTGATACTCAGGTGGAATCCTCTCCTTTGTTTGGATGTTTTCACCTTTTGTTTTATCCATTTGATGTTCAGTTTATGAATCGAAGTGCTTATTCGCAGACGTTTAATTATAATTAGATCCCGATCTAGCATCAGCGGCTATTATTACTATTAGCCAGAGACTATAAGTTCAATCCATCTTGGGTTCAGTCCCTGGTAGTTCGAAGCATTTTTTTTTTTAAACCTAATACTGCTACTTATTGAAGGATTTTGCAAAATTGATGTCGTGGGGAAACTGATCATTACTAGTGTGCTTCAGATTACTTCTTTTATTTATTTCTATTCATTTGATTTATTCCTGTTCATTGAATGGGACAGTTGCTAATTAGAAATAAACATGTAACTCAAATTTCAAACAGCTAAATGATTTCTTGTAGCCAGTGTGAACTGAAAATTTCGTCTCTCTCTGTCGTGACAGATCTATCCTGTATTTATTTTGGAGGTCTTCTGCTTCAGCTATTTGTCATGTTTTGTCTTATAATTACTTTTTTGTTTGCATGGAAGTTTCATTCATTTTTATCTGCTCTATGACTTTCTCTGTGATTTCACACAGACCTGACAAAACTGGCTAATAATTCGGAAGGTCTTCCGCCCGTCCGCGCCAGTCAAGAAAACAACTACCCCAGCCCCTTTTCGCCTGATTAGTCAATCTGACTACCGCCCATTGATACAAACTGACTAGACCCTCACGCCCCCAGGTCCATCTGACCATTCCAATGCAGGTTGTTTAAGCTAATATCTTAATCATATTATGTTTGTTAACTTTTTGGTAAGTGGCGCGGACGGGGGGAAGACCTCCCAATAATTCATCTACAAAAAAAAAATATAAAAATCCTAGCCACAATTTTATACTCTGGAACAAAGCAGTGATGATCAGTGTGTGGAAAAGCAAAAAAAAAAAGTAACAACCCCCCAAAAAAATGTCAGCTCTTGCAGGAATTCCAACCCCATTTATCAACTCAGCAGGCGGGTTTACTTAGCATGCCACTGGGGAATCTGAGTAAAAGCGTTACTAAGCAGGGTCTCTCTAATGCTACCGGGGACACGATAACCGATTTATAAGTATCACTAAAAAAAAGACAACCTTGTGCATCATTACCGTAAGAAACACCATGGGTTACTCCGAATCGAGTCATCTTGATCTTACCAAGTTAAGAGCCTAATATTCAACAAAATATGCCAGAATTGTGTTTATAATTTGAAATATATAATCTGAAATGTTCCTTGTAGATTCAGTAGCTGTTTTTTATATGAATCATTTTAAAACGGCTAGAAGAGAGCACAGTGACAAATCATCTGTGGTTGTCAACTCATGTCAGTAAAGTGTCGGGTGCACGATATGGTATATTTCTATCATTTCTGGTAGCAGAATAGGAATTTCTCTTTCTCAAGTTTTTTTTTTTTTTTTGTTGTTTTTTTTTTGCAGCATGAAAGTAACCCTGGGGGAGAGAATCTATCAGTAGACAATTTTTCTTTTTGAGTGAAAATGATTTAGATTTCCTCTCTAAAGGTTTCAATGCCTACCCAGCCAGCAGTCCTTTGTAGGAAATCTGACACGTGAATAGTGAATGAATGGTTCCTATAGATGTATCCACCAGTTACGAGATTTCGTTGCCATTGGATTAATATTGGAAATCCGCCCGTATGGTAATCCTACCAATCCAATCCTACAAAAAATCCATGGTCAGATTGACGTAGGAATGCAGACTGGGTATGATGCGGAAAAAAAAAAATCGGCCAATCTTAAAGGAGCCGCAAAGGCGGAATTTGAAACTATAATAGAAATAGGATGAACATAAAGCTTTAAAAAAAAAATAGAAAAATCAGTTGTTTTAGTCGCACCACTTGTGCGAGCCCACAAATTACAGTCTCTCTTGCACCCCCTGGAACATTACATTCAAATACTTAGTTCTTACTTTGTCCTTATCTATCAGATCCAGTAATTATGGTCAATCATGAATAGAACTACATTGTCATTCTTTCTGGTTGAATCTGTATTTAATGCTTTATTTAATTGCTGAGGCCTTTTTCATTATAATGGCCTGGAAAATTATAAATTCTTCTTCGATGGTGGAGGAATCAAAAGTGAATGTGTCCAGGTTTTGGAAGGACAAATAAAAATATGAAAAATAAGCCTGCCTTACTTAGATTCCATTATTATATCTTTCACAGTAAAAAGCGAAGTATGAAATGAGTTACTCTGACATTACTTTTATTTAGAATTTTTTTTTTTTTTGATTCAACCTTGTGGGTTTGTGAGGAGCTTCACTGCCAGTTGTGTAGGTTTTATTTTGTTGTTGTTTTACCTGATTTTTTTTTTGTATTGTTTTTACTCAACAGAAATGGCTATGAGAGTTTTGAAACTCATTACGGTGGATGTCACAAATACTCTCATACGTGTTGCAAAATCTCCAGGCTACCAGTATGCTTACATAGCTCGCAAACATGGCCTTTCAGTGAATGAAAATGTCCTCACTGGTATGTAATCTGAATTAAGCAAGGAGCTAATGAACCATGCATGTTAGCAAATGAAATGTATGTTTTCATTAGTGTTGAATGACACAATTAATTAGCTCAGAGAAATTAGAAGACAAATCAAGGCTTGGAGTGAAAACATGAAATAATCAGTCTTTTCAAGGCTGTCATGGGTAACCAGGCAAAAGCCCAAGTCTGGTCACATATCGCATTTTGCTGAAAAATGATACAATACATAAGAAATTCCCATTAAGAAATAAATTTAAAAGGACCTGTGTTGTTCAAGTGGCAACCTATACTTGATGAATAGTCATGTACATGTATGTATTTCCTTGACAAGAAATGATGTATTATTATTATAATGTATACAGTTCATGCTCGTATTTAGATTCCACCCACACACTCACCCAATTTTTCCCTTCTTATCATGTCTAATGTGTAGCTTTCATATTCACAGGACTTTTTTTCAAGTATTACAAGGAATATTCACAGAAGTATCCAAACTTTGGCGTAAACTGCATGATGCCCGCTAATATATGGTGGGCAATGTTAGTGAAGGACTGTTTTCGAAGTGCAGATTCCAGAATCAGTGATGACATGTTAAACAAACTGGCCAATGATTTGTACTTCCACTACACCACCCCTGACCCTTGGGAGCTCCTGCCTGGGGCCCTTGATGCAATAAAGGTAACTATCTGAACAGTTCAGACAGTATTTGCTGCCAAGCCCAAACACCTTCCCTTCCTTTAGACTACCAGAATAATGGAATATTGGATAGAAAGACAGCAGAAAGTAGTATAAAATTGGGAGTGCAAAACATGCCGGAATAGTGTTCATGTATCAGTCTTGTAGCAGTTTTAGCATGAAACGGTTGGCCAATATATCAGTCGTATGGCAGTCTTCCACAACATATGATGGGCTGATTTATATCAGCCCTGTGGTAGAAAGAGGGTTAAGTGATGTACAGCAGATTGGTCCATTCTTTAAAACTAAGCCAAAGAGAATCACTCAATTAGTATTGTCCAGTCTGACCTCTGAAACCCTGATTACGACTTTTGTTCAATCTTTTTTTGAGGCAGGATTTCCAATTCTATGTTCATTTTGCATTTGTCATTTTAATAGTATTAAAGTCTTATTGCCAAGTATGACCACTTTCAGTGTTGCAATTAGGCCTTGCCAGTAAAGCATGTAAGATGCAATGAAGCCACTTTCAAGGGCTGTAAAATCTGTACTCAGACCCATCTTTTATACATTGAGATAATTTGTCCTGCTTCTGTATCTGAAGCTTACATCATCACACTGCAGATTACTGTGCATGGCAAAGCAGCAGTGATTTTAATAAATGTGAAGTGGCAGTACATGTGTTTGCAACAGTAAAAAATTTCACCTGTTTCATTCAGTATTTCAGTGTAATGAAAGACAGGTCTTCATGATTCTCCACAGGATCTACGTCAGTATCCAGTGAAGATTGGAGTTATTTCCAACTGGGATCATAGGTTATACAAAGTCCTCCTCGAAATGAAGTTGCGCCCTTACTTTGATTTTGTTCTACCATCATATGTAGTCGGAGTGGAGAAGCCAGATAGCCTCATCTTTCAACAAGCTTTGCAGGTTAGAACTTCCCGGAAATGAACAATTTTTTCTGGAAATGAAATATTCTTTGGTTTCATCATCTGTTTAATCAGTGTATTCCCAGTAGCAAAAATGAAAGTTTTGGTGTTGGATAATGATGAAAATTTTTTGCAGATCCTGTGAGAAAAACAAAGATAAAGCAATCTTGTTATGATGGAAGTTTGCAGTGGATTCTGAGTTGGATCTATGAGAAAAATCTGTCACACGAAATATAATTTGCTCTGTATATTTCTTAGTCAGGAGAAATGAATGTGAGATTTCAGGAAAAACGTTAAGATTGTGTTGCTGAAATGTTATGAAGAGATTAATGTAACAGCTGAGGTTGTTCTAGCACGTTATAGTAGGGGGGAGTTAGTTGATCTAACTACAACCTTTTAGAAAACGAAACTATTACAGCTGTAAAATAAATAAACACGAGATCCGACGATAGATTAAATAATACTAAAGTTTAATAACTGTATAGTGAACAATAAATTACTAGGAAGACACCAGCGAAACTAAATATCTACGCCACACAAAAGGAAACTCACTTACTCACCCCCCCAACCACTCACACAGGTCTATATATATAAACATTCCTACAGAAAGTTCCCGAAATAAACGTTACCTTTGCCCTCGCACAAACTAACCAATCACGCATCAATACGTTATCAGGTTACATCACTCAAGGCCAAATCTGGCGTAAACATCCTTATCCACAGTGTTATCGAATGTTCGGGAACATACTAATATTTACTGAACGAGTCAAAACACCTGACAACAAGCGGGTGAGGAAAAAACTACTCACTAGGAAAGAAGGTCAGGTCACGGAGTACAGTACACTCTGGCGGTTGTCAAGAAGAAATGAACACATGCTCACCAGTGTAACAAGAAAACGGGGGAGGGCAAGGGATAGCTTGCAGATGCTACAATTAAGTACATTTATGTTTTGGTCCCTAATTTCAGAGCCAACTGTCCCAGACTGGGCATTTTGACTGTCTTAAAAAGTCATGGGAATTACCAAAATTAAATGACAGGGATAAAAATTGGCAATTATGACAAGCCAAGCCTTCATTGATCAGCTTTATAAGTTCCGAAGTAATTTTGCAGTTGAATTCATGTGGGTTTCTTGTTATTTTTTTTAGCCATGATTGTGATTTGCACATTTGTTGGTGAAAAAATGAATTAATCTGTGAATTTGAAAATGAAATCAAAACTTTTTTATTTAACTGGATTGGGCTGATGGTGGATAGAAAAAAAAAATCAACATCTTGTCTACTATGGCTGTCATTGGTCCTATTTTTCTATTCTTTCCACAATTAGAATGGACTTTGTGAACCAGAGGAAGCTTGTCACTTTGGAGACAACATTGAAAAAGATTTGATAGGAGCACGCAATATGGGCATGAATGCATATCTGCTGGCCACTCAAGGTGTAGAGAATGGTTACCTGGATCCAAAGTTCGTAGTGTCGTCTGTACAAGAGTTTGTGGATGCAATCCGACCACATCTTGGAGACAGATTAGTGAGAGAACTAGTTGATGCTAATGAAAATGTTTGATGATCGTGAACTTGAAGGAAAGAATATTGCCTGTGCCTCTCATGATATATCAAATTTCTAGAATAGTTGTGTTGAACCTGTGGTAATATGGCGCCTTTGTATAATAATATGATTTATTTTCTTGACATAGCTTAAGACTTTATAATAAAATCACATAAAATTGAATGCGATTTATTACCCCTCATATTGAGTGGATTTGTAGTGGGAGCATTGCGGCCTTATTGTAGTGATGGCACGCCCTTTTTTTGTCAACAATTACTGGTAAACCTGTTGGGCTTGACTTCAAATTTATATATATTACATATCACAAAAGATTTACCCCAAGCTGTTATGTGTGAATGTTGATGAATGTCTATCTTTGATTTTCTTTTATTTAAGATTTATCAGTATTAGACTGATAAATTATTTTTTTTCATAAGTTCACCAAGATAAGTATAGCATTTCCTGGAAATTTATTGGAAACTAGTGGAGAAATTGATAAAAAGACAACATCACAAAGTTTACATGAGGCTCACTGCTTCCAGGAAAAAGTCAGAGGACCATGAAGGGTGCATTGTTATAACAATGTTATAATATTCTTATCCATCTTCAAATTTTGCACCTTCTGTTCAAGATTGGAGACTGACTGACAGTGAATATATTTTTACTCCCATTTTGCGTCCGTTGTTATTTATTAGTTACATGTCAGTGTGATCTTATGTTCAAGGTAAATGTATCACATTCGAGTATTTTTTTTTTCTCAGTAACTGTTAATTTCTGAAACTCTGCATTATCAGAGAGAGCTTATGTTTTGCTGTCAGCAAGTGAACTTATGGGGGCTGTGCCATGGAATATTAAGTTTGTTTGCTTTTTCGGGATAAAATAAGCTTTGCTTGTAGGCCTAATGCAACCTTGACAGAGATGTGTAAAAATGGTGTGAATGCATGGTTAAAATATCAACAGTAATGTTCTTGTGCACTTAAGTGGCCACAAATCAAGTATATGTATTGTTAAAATACTCACTGAAATGTTGCAATCAGAAGTTGTCATCTGTGATATCAAAGGATAGATCTGATGACATTATTTATACTACACAGCAACAAGAGCATGTATGATTTAAGTGTTTGGTGAATTACTGTGAGAAGCTGTTCAGTAACAATTTTTCAAATGTCTTAAAAAGTTTGTGATAAGATGTGTTTGTAAAACCTTTCTTGTTTAATATTTTGTTTTTGTAAGCTTTTTATTTAATTTGTCGTGAAGGCTTTGTGTGTATGTGTACGTGTGTGCATGTGTGTCTTTTGTTTACATTAAATCAACTTTGTGAAGGTAGTTAAAAAAGAGTGATCCTGGAGATAATTATCAAATTTATTTGAAAGTATGCACAGTATAAATTGACAACCATCAAAATCTGAGCAAGTAACATGATGAAAATAATTTGTCAACTGTGACGTTTGCAATTGACATGCATTTCATTTCATTTTGGTGTCTGAAATTCATTGGCATTGCTTTTAATTTATTTGGCTTTGCCCCCTGCCACTATTCATCGATTTTAGAGGACTGCAGTTGTTGTAACTTTAGTTTAGTAGGCCAGTGTCCCTTTGTGACACAATGGCTAAAAATGATCATTTTAAGTTATGAGAAGGTTGAAGCATAAATGCTGCTGTCATTTTAATATATATTATCTTAGTTTATTATAATTTTATAATTTTTTTGTTGTACTGCTGCCTTAAAGATGTTGCCCTCATCCTCTCTTAGGTTCTTATCCCTTGCATCCTAGGTAAAGTGGAAAGTGATTAAATTTGATTACCAATTATAACCATTAATAGCTAATATTTTGTTCAGATAGTTTGGCAGTTTCATAATCCAGACTTCAAGTTATTATTCTGTTCATATTCTGAATCTTAGAATTAAGCCAGAACTGGTCATATTCCATTCTTCTTATATTTTTAACATATCTATGCCAAAACAGTGTCACTCAAAGAAAAGTGGTGAAAATTAATGAAGTAGCTGAAATACCAGAATTAAGATTTTAAAATTAAAATTGTCTTTCTGTGTTGGTGTTTTAATTGTACAAAAATTTTGGGTCAAGCCCATGCTAGAGTGGCAGGCAGGAAAAGTTAATTTGAAAATGAGATGAATGATGTGTTTCAACTGTCCAAAAATAAAACAAAATTCAGATAGTTAGGTAATGTTCGAAGTTCATAAATTTTTGGTATTCTAGGCACACAGCTATTTGATACAAGATACATGAAAAGTAAAGGTTTGTGACATTAAGAGTCAATCAATTCGTTATGATAACCATTGTAAGTGATATAGTTTCTATTTCTTTAGAGATTGTTGGGATATGTTATCTGTGTAATAAAGTCACTGAATTACATTGAATGTGCATCATTATAGAACTTGCAGTGTTTTTTTTTGTATGTTAGTTGCACCTCATTATTTTCAATTTCCTATTAATGTTATCAGTATTTGATTTTTGGGGTCGGGGAAATTATTGGGTACAGTTTAAAATGTTATTTTTTTCTTTCGCTTTGTTTTAATTGATTTGTTGTAAATGGTGCTCAATGTTGAATTTGATATTTTAAATTTTTCAAATGTTCTATTGTTTTATCAAATGAAACAAACCCTTATCAGTCCTTTATTGTGGTGAATGTGTTCATATATTTGAAAAGATCCTAGCCAGCCAACGTATGTCAATCTGAAGAGTAGGATTAAACTTCAAGTACGCTCATATGAATGACACTGTTCCTATGTAGATCCACTAGTTGCCACATTGTGCTAACATTGGTTTGATATAGGAATTCTGCCCTCAAGATAATTCTGTCAACCCTGCAGAAATCTTCTTCAAATCAACAACTGATTGACATAGGGATGCTGCCTAAGATAAATTGATATGAAATTATGATGTGCAGTAATGTTAATTATTGATGTTTCTCTGTTGAAAATGCATATTATTTCAATCAAAGATTCTTATGGAATGTTTGTCTGTGATATCAGTCTCATCGTGAAGGGATCATATCTACGGTTTGTAATGTCAGGGTTTTGCACATGTTTGAAAATTGATAAACAGGTTTACTTTTTTTTAGCTAGTTGCATAATTAGTTGCTGTGCATGTAAATCAGGACAATCTTGGAAGAAATGAAGAATACACTTGATTCTTTTTTACTCCAAGTTTTGTTATTGTTGTTGCTGTTTTTCTATAATTTTTTAAACATAATTCACGCAAACGAGGCATAATTACATTTTTATTTTAAAACTGAAACTTTGGCAATGTATCATTTCCTTTGAAGGGTTGAGAAATCCAGAGATTTCATCTGCCGAAGTTAAAACATCATCAAAAACTATAGCATATTGGCTAAGAGTTACTTGAATTTGCATCATACATTCATCTTTTTTATTCACTGTTTGTGATCCTGAAAGCTTTTGCGTCATGCTCGCTTTCATACATTATCACTGTTGTTTATTAACTATCTACATGTATTTTAACATTTTATGTCCATTGTGGTCATTCTTGTGGCATTTGAAGGACCAAATTGAAAATTTCAGGGGCTTATTTTTATTTTTTTTTATTTTTTTTATTTTCAAAAACTGCAAGGAAAATACATTCTGAGTATTATAAAAAAAGTATGGAAAATTATATATAATTGCATAAATAGTATTCAACATGTATTGTTTAAACACATACATTTATTGTGCCCTCAAACATAAGGTTATCATGTTTGTATGAAGTGTTAAAACAGTAAATGCTCATTAATGTTTGTTTTAAACAAAAGCTAATTCAGTTTCAGTGAACCATGTCTTTCCTATTCTATATTCAAACTGTCATAAACTGTGAATGTATTCCGAATGCCTGTATTCAGGCAGATCTTCTTCTTCTTTCGTTCACCAATCTAAATCTGCAGATTTGTTATTTTAAAAAAATGTACGGTTTTCTGCAGTTCTGGCAGAGCACCAAAGAATTTGACATTTAGTTTGGTGGGTTTGGGCCGGTTTGGCCAGTAGCATTCCTCTCCTGTCCCCCTCGGGCAGTCGAGAGGGACCTCCAGTAGCTTGGGTGGGCCCCTTCAAGGCTGGGGGGCCCGACACTGCTGCTGCCTGGGGGGACTTCACAGGGCGAGCACCACGATGATAATTAACCGCAGACTTAGACATAATGTTGAAAAGGGTGCATGGTATCTTGGTTAGGAGCCCTACTCTCTCCAGATACCTCCGTCTTCAGCTTATTTTGCTAGAGCAGAATTTGCTCATGCTTGGCGAGATGGCTCGGGCACATTAGTTTCACACCCCGGGTGGTGTTACAATGTACTAAAGCCCCCTCACCAGCGGCAAGGAGTGACCTCGAGGGGGATTCAGGCAGATAAGTAGTGGATTCATTTGCAGAATTATAACATAAAAGTTCAACCTGAGACACATGCTACAGAGATGAACCTTTTTATAGTCAATATTGTTTGCATTGTTTTAATTGGTGTATTTTATTTTAAAATTTTACTTTATTTGCCTTTGTGCCATGATTTTATTCATATCTGTTGATATTGTTTCTTCTTCTTTAGGCTGATTAATGCCATTCTGAAGTAATCATACAGAAGCACCAGTTTGTCCTTGAGTATGAAAATAAAGTCATGTATCAGTTTCAGTTGAAATCCAAATCATTTCCAAAAATGTCAAAAAGAGACCCAAGTTCGTGTGCAGTTATGTTTATCTGGTAAACTTCATTGATGTTACTAATCATATAATTCTTTCATGGCTCAAAAAGTTATGTTGAAGGCACATATAATATGTGGTAAAGAGAGCATCAGTTGGTATTTTCTGATCTGTCAAGAATCTTAATGCATCTTGTTCTGGTCAAAGAAAAAATGTGAATGGTTAAAACTTTTTTGGATAATCAGGAAAGTGATTTGTCTGTTGCGTTTGTAGGGTACTCAATTTATTTTATAGATAAAAGATAATGATGTCCTTGACTTTTTTGGATGGTATACCTTGAAACTAAATTAAAAACCCCATTTAGATAAAACTTCATCAGAATATCATACTATTTCCACAAGCATGTTTGCCATTTCAAATTTTTAATTTATAAATAATTCCAGTTGATTTAGTTTCTCTTTTTTAAGCAGGTTTTCCTCAATGCTTAATGTGCAAGCGGGTAACAGGGACAGCCTTGTGATTTCTGTCTTTGGTCAGTTTTCAAGTATGACAAAAAACAATGGCAAAAAAAAAATAATGATGATTAAATTTGGTGATAAACACTGATTGTCTGTGTTGGTTTTCTTTTTATTTGTTTGTTTGATTTGATTGAATGGTATTTGATCAATATTGATAACAACCAAATGACATTGTTAATTTTTTGTGGAGTTACTAGTATGTGGAATTTTTGCATCAAAAGAAGTGTATGTAAAGTTTCTGTACATGTGAAAAGCAAGAAAGGGAATGGAAGAATGTTGGTATTGTGAGGATGCCTGGCTATGGGGATTGAAAAGAAAAGACAAACAAGGATAGTGACTGAGATACAGGTCGGTTTATTAATGAGCATTTTAATATTCTTCATGCTATTAAACTGAATGCTTTTTGCTTGTTTAAATGCAGATCCAAGCCAGATCAAAACCATTGTTCTTTGCTGCATGATAATCCTTCAAATTTCATAAACTGTTAGGATGAAGATAGAATCAATTTGTCATATGGGACACTGCTAAGTTTTCAAGACTTACTGCATTTATCATATTCCCAATGATGTTTTGAAATGTCATATACTCACATTTTCGTAACTCACTAACTGTCACTTCAAAAGGCCTGTTGTTATCTTCAAATGAGAAATTGCGGCACAACAGCAAAGGGTACCGAGGCCTGGGGGAAAAGAAAAATATTAGACTAAGACTTGCATAATATAATAGAGCTTTGACTTAGACTACATCAGATATTAAAAAAATCATCATAAAAATTTTTGCTAGCTACACCAGGACCACTTCTTACACGCTTGCTGGCAAAAATAGTATAAAATTTGTTGTTGATTGTTGTGTTTAACCTACGAAATAGTTCAACAACGATGATAACGAAGAGATATATTAAAATCGAGATCGGACCAGATTTCTGAAGCCCGAAATTATTGACCTGCAGACGATAGAAACGGAGGTAGGTTGAACTTCATGGGTGCGGTTATCAACATAAATCAGTGAATTGGGAATCACTTATATTCTTTTCCGTTTGCGGATTCTTCTTGGGAATCCCGGCCAGCTGAATGCCTCACATTCAGTCCTTCTCAGTCGTTTGCAGTCACAAGCCGTCTACTCTGACGTCTAGACGTAATTTATACTATAGGCCTACTGATGTAGATCTAGATCTAGATCTAGGCCTATCTGATCTAGATCTAGAGTCTAGATTGATTTGGATGCTTTGTGTAAATATATTTCGTTTTGTTTTGAGGTCTGGGTTGATGCAGACATGTGCCTGTTCGAATGATGACTGCATCCATATCCAAAAACAATCCAAAGGCAAAGCAGATCCTAGAATAAAATTAGGTCACAGATCAAGGTATGACCCTCTACATCATAATTAGATGGTCATTAGACCGCCGATCACAGAGACAGACACAAATTTGCCCCAGGGAGTTGGGTGTAGGTCTGTGGGAATCAAGACCTCTAAGAAACAGTCAAACATTCTGTATAATTTTTAGAGTCTAGGCCTAGGCATAATAAATACGTACATTTGCTGGTTTGTTTGATCACATGCTGGATCTACAATGCATTTCACAGTCATCATTAAAAATTTCAAGCTGAACAGTTGGAATAGATCTAGCCAAGATTTAGCCCAGTGTATGCCTGGCCTTGCAAAAAATACAGCTATGTGGTATGCGTTCCTCAGCATCTTGATTTGTGTCTGTAGAAACTATTTTCAGAATATTCCCTGTACTTTTGAGAACTTTTCAAAAACATTTATGAGAACAGTAACAGTTCATGCAAAAACGTTAAAACTAACCACTTCTTTTACAAAAATTTCAGATGCCTCCATGAATTTTGGCAGATCTATAAGTACTGTATGAAATTTCATAATTTTTAGTCACACCGTAGTCACATACTTTCAGGTGCTACATTCAACCTTCAGCTCCATTAGTTTGTATGATGTCATAATTAATGTTGTAATGTTTACTGTTCAACAGATAGTAAAATGGATCTGGGAAGCAGCAGAGATATCTCTTCTAGATTTGAAGGGCGTCGAATCATTGCTGGCGGACCAAGAACTTTAAATACAAATCAGTCAAGTAATGCTGCCAGGGAACAGGTCTGTGACGTAGAATCTGTAAATTTTACACCATTATCAGACCACTGACAGACAGGTTAATCTGCTCCTTCCCGGTAATTAATGCAGCCACCCGTATCAACTGAGTTAGGCAACTGGGAAATGACTTGTAAGCTTTATACTTTAAATACCATTTTGACAATTTAAAAGCAAATAATCCCCAAACTGGGATTTATTTTTAAAAGGAATATTTTGTTACAGCAAAAATTCATTTTAGACTGAAATAAACTGATGTCCCTCAGATGGCTTACCTTGAAGATTATCTCCCTAATCCCTCTGTACCTTCTCCACCCATATCATTAATATCAATGCTAACTGTGAGAACAGTATCCAATATCTTTATTTTTGTGAGAATTAGTTGAATGAATCTTTAAGAAAGATATTTTGTACTTTTGAAAATTAAATGGCATGGTTTCAAAAGTTCCTCGTTTATTTTATATTTTGTTGTGATGGATTATTATAATCAGTGGAAGTCGATCAGTTCTTGAATTCATTCATCACATATTTATGAACTTTCACCAACTTTGTTATTGATAAACTCCAGGGAGATGGAGCCCCATTTATTACACAAGCGGGTGAGGGATCCAGTTCCAGTACATCAGAGGATGAAACAAAGCCTTTCACTGTGAAGACAGAGATCGACATCATGCAGGTTCTACTCACTGTTTTGTCCCTGCTGACAAGGACTTGGCGGCTTGGCATGCCAAGAGCTGTGGTGTGAGTATCATTTATTTGTTGATTTGTTAGGTAATTAGTGTTTGTCATTTTTGTGACTGAATTCCATTTATCCTTTGTAAAGCTGGAATGATTTCAGTTTGTGTGGTGGACTGTCTTTGACTGCAAACTGACAATCATATCTACTGTTCAGAAAGACATAAAACATTGAGAGATCTTGGCTTTCAATTTTCAGTAAAATTATCTCCAATTTTCCAAGTTTGTCACGAGAGTTAAATTCATTGATTTTCACACAAAAGGAGATAATCACTGGTGGCACTGAACGACAAAGATGTAAAGGAAAAGCTTGAGCTTTATCATTTGTGTGTGCCATGATAATGTAGGTGATTAACAGCTTGCATTTTTCAGTGGCTCCACCTCACTGCTTGTTTGAAATGCTTTGTCTGCCTATCTTATTTTCAATTGTAGGAAGTTTTGTATTAAATGGTAGTTCCTCATTCCTCTCACTGTATTTCTTTGATTTTGGGATGTTAGCCACCCTCAGTTAGTGGTCACTTATTAGCTAACTACTGTGCAGATCCTTGGTAGTCTGTAAATAAATTATGTGTAACTTATTGTATGTAGTTAAACTGTTTTTTTTTTTATTTACAGCAGTTGCAGGTTTTCTATTTCAGTTTGTTTACATGGGAATTATCTGTCTTTGGTGTCCGGTGCTATTTCTGTTTTGGGAATGATGTAAACTGAAACATCAGTATGACATTGATGACTGACTTCTTTCAAATTTCCAGCTTTGATGAGCTCCACTTTGCCAAGTTTGTTTCCTTGTATTTGAAGCGCATATTCTTCTTTGATGTCCACCCTCCATTAGGGAAGCTTTTGCTGGCAATGGCAGGTAAATCTATCTTGGTCAAATGGATGGCACAATTAGTTTCATAATGTGTCTTACCTTTCTAAACAGATTATTTAGCGCTTTATGTGAGAGTCATACTAGATCATATCAATTGTTTCAGGCACAAAGTATCAGAGTCTAGAAAAGTTGAATTTACAGAATGAATGAAAAACTATACAAGATTGAAGTTAGATCACAGTTTGATCACACTGTATTTTTTGTTATACCTGCTCTGTTTTGTGGTGAGAATAAAGTTCTCTTCATTTTCCATGGAATGAAATAAACAACATTGCAAAATTTCAGAATCAGGCAGTTTATGTCCATGATCATTGATATGGTATACTTACTTTTAGCATATATAAAATAGTTTTCAGCACTGTTTCCATTTTGAAAATATACAGCTTAGTGTGATGGTAGAAAACAAACCTTTAGACACCAAGAAAAGCCATGGGTATGGTATTACATTACTGCACTCAAGACTTTTCTGAATGTTTATTAGGCATCTTAATTTTTACCATCCCATCATTCATTGTCCTTTTCTTGGACATGTTGTATGCACAAGTCTTCCTTGATTCATTTTCATAATACTGTTACATATTTTACTACATGCTTGCTACCATACAAGTGATCTACAGGTTTAAAGCAGCGGAGATCTATCTGAGAATCAGTCTGTTGAATTGTATAATATATAACATTCAGCCAGAGTGATTTTGCCAGAGGTTAAATGACTTACATAGGAAGAGAGAATACACAGATAGGTGAAAAATCTGATTTCGAATGAAGACATCTGAGGAAATATTGTTCCAAATTTGCCAGGGCTCAAAGATAGTGTTCCTGTGTTGAATTCTTTTGCATTTTTTTTTCTTCATAATCATCACAATATAAAGAGAAATTCTAGCATATGTTACTTATCATTTTAGCATACATATTTCATTGTGCTGTTTTTAATTACAAAATCAGTACCGACTAACATAAACTTCACAATTGCTTTATGTTTCACCAGGAAGCTATGCTGGTTTTCAAGGGGATATCAACTTTGAAAGAATAGGTGCAGGTAAAAATTTCTTAGATATTTGTTTATCAAATAGATGAACATATTATCGGCCTATCATGAAGCTTCACAAGTGTAATCAAACAACTGCTGATGGCAACTTGTTTTATTAAACACTCTGGACCTGGCAGAAGGAATATTATTTTTTTTTTTGTATTAATGAAGTGTGAGTACAAAATTTTAGATTTGTAACCATATAACTAAACATGTATTTCAAACAACGAATACATTTCAAGTAAAGCATTTTTTTTTCTCTCTCCTAAAAAATTAGGTCCTCAGCCCTTATGTGCTTCCATGGTGGGCCCAGTGACATAACAAGACCTGAGTTTTGTTGTATTGATGAAAGCATTATCATATTTTAAGAAATGGTCAAGATTGTGAAAAGAAAATTAACGATTGATTGGGCACAGTCAGTCTCAAAATAAAATTTGAAACTCTTGACAGACCGAGACTAGAAGAGATCTTTAAAGAAAGAGATGATTCATGAGCTAGAGGTCTCAGTGTCAAATCCTATATTGGGTCACTGGTCCCATAACCCGGCGGGGTCATAGGGGCGCTGCAGTGATGAACGCTGCACCAGCTGGCTCTATTTGTGGTGGTTGTGGGCGAGTGTCTGGGTTGCGGGAAAGCTCATTTTGGTCCATTCCACAATGTTATCTGCCCTTTTCTTCCTCGGTCTGCCTCGTCTTCTCTTCCCCTGCACTGTTCCTTGTAGTATGGTCTTAGAGAACCGATCTGATCTTGTCACATGCCCGTACCATCTGAGCTTCCTTTTCTTGACTGTGGTCAGCAGGTCTTCATAGTGCCTTATTTGTCGGGTGATAGTTTGTCGGACTTCTTCATTGGTGATGTGGTCCGTGTATGAGATGCCAAGAAGTCTTCTGAGGCATCTCATCCCCACTGCCTGGATCTTCCTTTGCAGCTGTGCATTCAGTGTCCAGAATTCGCATGCATACAGGAAGATTGGGTACAACTTGTTTAATTTTGTAATGGGGATTTTAAGGGATTCTTGTGTTGATGCATAATGTTTTATCTCTATAATTGCATCGTTGTGTCAAAAGGGATTTAAAATCTCAACAACAAATCAAGAAATTTTAGCTTATGATTATTTCCTTATTTCCAGAGTTTCCACCTTCAGTGCCTGTAGAGATGCTGAGGGCAATCCCTGCTGTTTTAGGCAGCCTGATAGTACCTGTAGTATACCAGATCTGTGTGGAAGCTGGACTCAGTAGATATGCTGCTGCTGTGGCCAGCATGCTAGTTCTACTAGGTTAGTGATAGAGTGCCATAAGCATGAAGGATTGTGTGGGAAATAATTGTTTCACAAAAGCTACCATCATAGGAAAATTGAGGCTTCATACATGCTCATGTGAAAACATTGGTTAATTTCTCTGTCTCTCTCTCTCTCTGTCTCTCTCTCTCTCTCTCTCTGCGGGTGGTTGGCGGGCGCTTCTGGTAGGGTCTCCTTCTGTCCTATCATTCTTTTATATTCTGTCTATCGTCTTGCTTCTTCCTAGCACAATGTGACCGTTATCGATGTACTTTCCCCAAACTCACATTCAGTCTCTCTGTCTCTCTCTCTGTCTCTCTCCTGCTATATCATTTGATGTAAAAGTGGAGTATAAATAGTTTGTTCTACTTGTTGTTGTCAGTCAGGTGTTTCCTTTTCATCACCATAGTTTATTCCAGGTCGATGTCATTTCTTTTAATTAGACATGTTTTTATTTTGTGCACATAAGTGTCATATGCAAGAAGGAGGTGATAAATAAGATTCAGATGTGTTAGCTTCTGACTCCAAGGTATGTTTGCGAATGAGGTTAATTGTCTTGAATTTTTCCCACATTTTTGTCTCTCCAGACAATGCTCTATTGGTCCAGTCCAGATTTATGCTAATGGAAGGGATGCTGATATTTTTCTCCACTTTGTCAGTTCTGTCATATCTGAAGTTTCGTAACTGTCATAAGTATGTTTATAGTATTTGCTTTAGGCTGTGGTTTTTATCTCCATATTTTTACTAGAAGACAGAAATTCCCGTTTTTCCTTACTGTTACAAATATTCACTGAAATGTCTCTACATTTCAATGCTCAGACACATGATAATTGAGAAAAGAAGAAAATTAAAACCCAAGGACTTTTTTTTATTATTATTATTATTATTACATGGATTATCAAAATTTTCACTAATTTAAAATAGCATGCAGTATATGAGACTCAGTTTAAATTATGAACTCTCTGTATTTAATTTAACAAGGCAACTTCAGCTCTATAACCAATTTATGGCAGTTATCTCTTTTTATGTAAAAGTAATGCTGAAAGGATTGGCTTTTTCATACTGTTTACCCAGAGAATTCAGTGTATCTTGGTGGTTTTGGTTGAGCCTGTGTGGATTTTCAGCCACCTGCACTCTCAGGTAAGCTTTGTCTGACCTGTAACGTACTCTTTTGCTCCTTACTCCTGTAAACTTAATTTTGGAAATCCCTGACACCAAACAAAAACTGTAAAAAAAAAATCATATTTGTCATGATATGTTTATATTCAGAGGGGGCTTTCACCATTATCAAATAGTGAAATCTTCTATTTATGTTTGAGTCAGCCTCAGGTTAGTTAAAATTGGATGTGTAGGTCTTATACATGAGAGATCTTTATTATAAAGGTAATGTTTTTTAGTTGTTTTTTTCAGAACTTGATATTATGTTTATCAGCAGGACAAACTGTCCTTTCATAGAGAATGCACTTTTAATTTACGTTCTTGAAACTGTGGTCTCTGCCTGATTATGGATGTCATACAAGTTGAGAAGCTGAACAACTAGAATCATTGACTTCCATGGAAAGTTATTTACTGTGGATGTATAAGCTTTTCTTTTCTCTTACACTCTGTCTTGCAGTATCAAATACGTTGGGGTGTTTACCCTACTACTTCTGCTAATCTTGGTGGCAAGAGACTTCTGGAACATGCTGGATGACATTTCAAAATCAGATGTGAGTGTTAACTAAAGCATTGAATTATTGTTATAACTACATGAAGAAAGCCGTGCCTTTTTGTATTTTATAGCCTACACACAGCCGGGCATCACATTGTGAAATAACTCTTTTGAATAAGATAGATTTGTCATTTTGTAATAAATAACCACAAGTTGTTCTATTAATTTTTTTCATTTTTGGTTGATTTGTTTTCTATTTTCGTATTTTTTTCACAAAAGGACTTCACCCCGGAGTTGCGGGGGAAAAGGCATTGTTATAGAATTTTAATTTTAACAGTGAGAATTTTTTATCCAAGTCAAAAATGTCAATATGAAGAAAGTAATATAATTCATTGTGTCTTATATTTGATGCAGCTTTTATGGGCACTGATAAAAGTACATTACCTCTGGCATAAACACTACTTTGAAATGATAAACTTGTGATCCACTTTAGCCACTGCAGTGGAATAATAATGCTGGTGAAGAGCAGCTTACTTATAGGTTTAAGCATGTATTGGTAGGTTTGTTGTTGGTTTTTTTTTGCTTAATTGTGTACCCAATAATGTCATAGGGGTGGACAATGGGGTTTTAAAATTTCTTATTTGTTTTTGGTTTTTTAGTTGGCCCTGGTAAAGCACATGTTTGCCCGAATTCTTGCCATGACTGTCTGGCCAATCATAGTCTACTTAACCATTTTCTACATCCACCTGAGCATTCTCAGCAAGGCCGGACCACATGACAATGTTATGACCAGTGCATTTCAAGCCAGTCTTGAGGTGGGTGTTTCATTGCTACTCCTTCATCAGTATCTGCTAAAGTATAATTGCTCTATATTAGTTTCACTACGTAACCATTCAACTTCTTTCTTCTTTTTTTGTATTTGTCTCTCCATAATCCATTGGACTTTCGATCCATCCAACAGATCTCTTCATTCCCATATCCAATCCTAAGACTGAATGTTGACTTCAGAATGGATAAATTCTTTACCTATTCATATGGCCATTACTGATTATGTTAATCCCTGGACATTCTCTTTCATTCAGTTCGTCAAAATTAAGCTTTACTTTAATATTTGAACTTTTGCATTGTATTCATCTGATCTAAATCATCCATCCATCAGTATTAAGATTTGGTCCCTGGATTTATCTGTGACATACTGTTCCACTCATCCATTCTAAACCTTTTCACTTATTCCTCAGTATACCTTTCCATAGAATCTGTCTTATTTGTATTATTACGCCCATACACATCAATCCCTTATCCCTTAACCTAGTCTTCATTTTATCTTATTAAATCATGTGCCTAAATGTCTAGATGTACACTTGACTTCGCCTTTCATTCATTTATTTTCAACCATATATGAATTTCTCGCAAGCTAAACACTACTCCCTGGGCACACCATTCTGTTCAGTAGCAGTGATCCATCCCATCATTCATCAATTCATGGGTTGTATTTACAACTTTTGTTGTGCTTTGTGAAGTATCTTAAGCATCAGTATTTTTGTCATTCACCTAATCTAATGTTAAACTTCACCTAATCTAATGTTAACCTTCACAGTGTTTTGGCCACATTATCGTGTTTTCTCTCCCTGTGCACTGTCCACATTATCATGGTCCTCTCTCCATAGACTCCAGTTGCTAAGCCCGCAATATGGTGGTCGCATCTCCCTTGTCTGCCAATGAGGAGGCCATAGATTTGTATTACCAGGTCCCCTGGGCCTAGTTGATAAGCCCACAATATTGTGGTTTGTGACATAGTCTTATATTTTCTGTGCTTAACCTGCTGGGTTTTCCTGGAGCTTGCGCAGGCCTGTCAACTAGGGGACAAACGCAAGCATATTTTTGTATCGCTGTGAGAGTTAAAATATATTAATAACTATCATAAAATGAGTGTGTCAGCTCTACATTCATAGGCTCATCTGTCTCTCTTCACAGGGTGGTTTGGCAACCCTTACCAAAGGCCAACCCCTGAATGTAGCATATGGCTCACAGATCACTCTCAGACACACAGAAAATGTGGTCACAGGACAACCTTGCTGGCTTCATTCTCATGCCCACATGTATCCAGTGAAGTACCCTGACAAGCGTGGAAGTTCCCACCAACAGCAAGTTACATGTTACATTTTCAAGGATATCAACAACTGGTGGATTATCAAGCACCCTTTGTGGTATGTTTATCACTTGCTGACTGATGTACTAGTATAATTCATAAATCAAATCATCACTGCTCTACGCTAATGGCATAAGTCATTTTTTGACCTATTTGAGATGTGAAGAAAAAACTGTTTCTTTTCCTGTCATTTGGTGACTTTGGCCATTATGATTCTTTTGGGTTATTACTATTGGCACATTTCTTTTTCTAAGATAGCCCTCATGCTCAGGAATGTAGTGAACCGTCAGTTGCTTTTTGGCATAAGTCTGATGTATGCCATTACTGTAGAGCAGTGATGATGTATTCCTCATTATCAAAGGCCTCAATAATAATGGTGCAAGAGTTTTTAACCTGGGAATGGCAAATCCTTCCTTCCAAGGATATGTGAGCCGCATGAAACAAAACAAAAGTGAAAATCTCCAGGGCAAGTTGGGTTTCAAACATGGACACATTCTCAGTAATGCACAGTAAGAGTAAGATTTAATGAGGAAAAAAAATTACAAATATTTGTATGACAAAAAAATTAAAAAGTTACAAAAGATTGCCTCACTAATTTTTCAAAATGAAAATGCATAGATACTGGAATTAGGCAGTACATGGTTCTGGCGACTGTCATTATGAAAATACAAGATTGTCAAGTTCATAATATATTCTTTGAACTAAGGTATGCCAATGAATTCCAGGCATGACATGATGGTTGAAGATCCTCCAGTTCCTGTCAAGCATGGAGATATAGTGCAATTGGTACATGGCATCACCAGTAGGGCTCTCAACACGTAAGTCAGTTTTTTTATGAGCAAATTCTTATACTTAGTGTACACATGGAACTACATGGTTATATGCACCTTCCTATGCATATCATCCATGGGCTGTCGGAAGCTCGTTAAAACTAAAATCATAGCTGTTTTTAGGGGAGGGTAGTCTAAAGTCAAAGACAGATAGAGAATATACTCGATGTGTTTGCTGCTCAGTTATAGTTTTCTGTGAAAAAAACTATGGTCCTCCTTACAACAATCTTTGGGTTCAGTTTTAGTTTTAATGAGGTTCCAAAAGCTGACTGATAATTTGAAAGTGCGTGGCATCATAGCCTTGGTGTAAAAGATATACCAAGGATACGTTGGCTTGTGATTTGTACATTTCAATATTAGTTTATGTCACTGATGATTGATTCTTGACAGATTTCATGAGATGTGTGCTGAGCTTAAGCAGGGTACAGTGTGAAAGTTTCACTGTTGTTTAATGAAACGTGCATTCTACTGTAATGTTATGCAGAGCCTTTTGAATGGATTACAATTCTTCATTGAGAATGCAAAATTTTGTATAGCAACACATTCATTACATTAAAAGGTGTGATTCAAAATGAAAACATTCTTAAGACAGCATCACCAAATCATCTTCCCATCATAATTTTTTTGAAAGTACATATGAGGTCTCCTAAGTGATAAAACTGAGGGGAAAGGGGGGGGGGGGGAGTTAAGGATGAAAAAGTGCTATGGGTGGGACGACCTATTGTCACAGCCTCAGCTGAGTGGCGCAAGTCCAGTGACAGTCAACACCATGAATAGTTACTATTACTCCTTACACTACAGGCATGATGTTGCTGCTCCAGTGACTCCCAGCAATCAAGAAGTTTCCTGCTACATCAATTACAATGTATCCATGCCTGCACAGAATTTGTGGAGAGTGGTGAGTACATCAGTCAAGCTTTATGTTGTTTGAGAGAAAGAGGTTATTGACCAAGAAATGGTAGTTCAGGGTTCATTGTTAACAGCCAAACTTTTTTTAAAAAAAGGCCATGGCACAGGGCTCCAGTTTCAAAAGTTGAGGTGAACTGATTCAAAACTACCAACCTTTTATTAAAGTCTATTATGCTTTTCATTTTCTTGACATAGTATAGTTGAAAAACCACAATAATATTTGTGGAGTCGCAGCAGGGCTTGGAATAAAATTAAAATATTGCAGTGTGTCCAAGTCCCACAAAAATGTCTGTGAAGCACAGGTTGAAAGCTCCTGGTTTAAATAAATGCAGAGAGCAGAGAATTTCTGCAGGATTACTTATTGTGAATCTGGACTAAAAAGCCAATCAAATGCCCAACTTTTCAGAAAATTATGTTGTGTTTAATACAAATAATTACACTTCAACATGAGAAACGAGCACGGCCAGCCCTAAGCGCTAGGGGGGCAATGAATATAACCATTGCTGTTCTCTGTAAAACCTGTAGTGTTAGATGTACATTGCAATGTATTGTTCTGTGTATACTTGACTAGACTAGAGTACCTTAAAGCTCCTTCCCTTCCTCTCTCTCACACCCTCCCCCCCCCCCTCCCTCACCCATGCCTGTTTGGAGCAGTTGGTCCAGTTGGCATACAGCAGCCCTGGACACAGTGTATATTGAATGACATTAATTACACTTTGACATTAACACAATGCACATGGATTGACAAAGTAAAATTTCATATTCAGTTAGTTTTCAGTTCATTGGATTTATTTATTTATTTATTGGATTTATCCATTAGAAATTATTATAAGATTCTTTACTAGATGCAGAATTGCTATTAAATAGCATTAAGCACAGAGACAGGCTATGGCCAGTATCTGTACAAACACTCTTTGTTGTGTATAGTGTTTCCTCCACGATGTGCATGTGTGCAAGTGGTTGGTGGGTGCTTGTGGTAGGCTCTCCTTCTGTCTTGTCATACTGCTAGATTGTTGATGGTCTTGCTTCTTCCTAGCACAGTGTGGCTATTATTGTGTCAGCCTGCTTTCTCCAAACTCAGATTCAAAACCCTCTAATTTGTGCACATCTGCATGGGCATCCACATTTTACAACCACCACACGAACAAAACTAATGTGCACACAAAAAAGTTAGATACCAAAAATAATGTATATATTTATGTGGTAATTAAAAACTGTACTTGTTGAATATATACAGTCCTTTAACTATTAATTTCAAGTCTGTATGTTGGCCTTATTTAGTTCTCCATATTTATGCATTCTGATACAATGAGGTGAATACTATCTGTATCAGATGACAATTTAAAAACAAAAAAAGATCTTTTGTGGCTGCAACAATAATAGTATTGAGACAGAGAAGAATGAAATAGAGTAATTATTTGGAGAATTTCATTACAAATGGCACATTTAGAAGAAGAGAGTTTTTATTGCCCAAATGATGCCATTCAGTCTCTTCTCTGTGGCTGCACAATAGTCTTCCTTTGCTATTTTGACCAGGCTTTGGGGTGCAGTGGAAAAACAATAGGCCCCACAAAGTGACTATTTGGGCATGTGGTCAAATCTGGGTTTGTTTGCACAATAAATTTGGGGGGAAAATCCAAAGCTTGAGGTAAGAATTGGATTTAAGCCTACTTTTGGCTCTGCAGTTAAAAAAAATTTTTCATCGCCAAAATGAGAGCACTAACACTTTTGGAAATTGGCCATAATTTGCCCCACAAGAGTGGACATAGTATTGGCATTGGCAAAAAATCTGGCCGCGTCTTTCATCTGGATCACAACAATCAGCCTATTGTCAAATCAGGCGTTCATTTTTTTAATCCGCCGTTAATGTAGGTGTGCGTGTTTTTTGTCATATCCACTGAGACGCTGTTAGGTCACTGGTAATCAGTGGTAATGCCCCCACAAATAATTATGCCATAAAGGCTTTATTGCTGTCAAGCAATCATAAATAGAAGGCCACGTTTTCATGCATTAATTTCTGACCGTTCAGGCTGAAAACCAATTTGAAGTCTTTCTTTCTCTCATTAGTTAGTTAGTTACTTATGTTGTCCCTATCTGTTTAACGTTCGCCTAGTCTTGGAAGACTTCAATTTGGGGAAAACTCTGGCCTGTCGGGTTCTGTGTTCCGAACGCACACTGTGACTGTTGCAATAATATTTAATTTCACTCGTTGTGCACTGGTCTTGCCCCTTACCATTCCCACCCCCTCTCGTTAAAGTGAGGTGGTTAGTAGCGCTGAGCTAGTGGGACTGTTTAAAGTACTGTATGGGATGAGGTTCATTATTTTAGTGCTGATCAATGAGATAGTTTTTTTTTTAAAGTGGAAAGCACTTTATACAGTGTCGGCTCCCCAAATGATGATTATTTTCTTTAAGTGGAGCATCCGTCATTTAGCTAACGAGAAGGCGCCAGAAGGTGGAAATTCGCATTTAACGACCAGAAATTGTAAGTTATTAGCATCTGTCTGTCTGTCTGTCTGTCTGTCTGTCTGTCTGTCTGTCTGTCTGTCTGTCTGTCTGTCTGTCTGTCTGTCTGTCAGTCAGTCAGTCAGTCAGTCACCTGGATACCTAAGTACCTGTCGATACAGATGTTATATATAATACATTCTCACGGTTTTGAGTTTGATTTTGGGTTTTACGGCGTGTCGGCCCAATAACGGCCACTTTGCGCCCTTCGCGGTCTATTTGGGGGCACTTTCTTTATTTATGTTTCGTAGTCAAAGCTGCTAAACGATAAATATATGTATATAGTAGATAGATTAATATACTGAATTTGTCAGTTACTATTAATTTACGAAACTATAACATAGTGGGCGCCCATGTTGATGACACACAATTTAACTGTGATTACGACGGAATGTAATTGAAAGTGAACCACTAGCTTTCTTAACTAAGAGTGTTCCTCATCCAGAGAGGATGGGAGTTGTATGGCGATTTTGTACAGCAATACATCCTTTGTGTGAAAATTCATACAGTACTGAGGCAAAAATTTACAAGCGCGCTTTCTTTTTGTTGTTGTTGTTTTTCTTACACTGGATGACTGTTTCTTAGGGGTGAAGAAAGTACAAAATGATTTTACTGTTCATTATCAGCATTGGTTTGAAACAATCACAATCAGAATCTTGTTAAATTTTCTAGTCCCATCACTGAAATTACAAAAGTTAAATTACTGAAGAGTACAACAAATCAGTGGCTTGCCTGAAGAAATCACAGAAAAAGTAGAAATAACGGTAAAACTTCTTATCTTCCCTCCTTCCCCCCCCCCCCCCCTACCACCACCACCAACACCACTTCCTGTTTAAGAAAGCAAAATGATGAACAAAAAAAAAAGAAACGCAAAAAACGTATACTTAACTGAAGTATTTTGTCTGTTTTTCAGAAAAAAAAGAAGAAAAAAAATCGCAGAAAATTGTCTTCGGCATCAGAGCAATAACCGGTACTGAATTGACGAGCGATTTTCCAAAACTGGGTTAATCAGATTTTGCAAGAGTTATGGCCCCTTCAGATATATTCTTCAAAATTAGTATAAGGCTCAGTGTAAGTGTTCATTTGACACTTGGTATGTCCCGCCTTTGTCATCGGGTTAAGACGGGACATTGCAAGTTTTAACTGAACACTTACACCACTTCTTACATTAATTTTGAATTACTAGATCTATGTGAAAGGAACCATCACTCTTGCAAAATTTGACGTACCCAGTTTTAGAAAAACGCTCTTCAATTATAGTTATTCGTTTTTCCCAGCGCTGCTTTCTCCGATTAGCTTTTTAAATCAAATTTTCAAGCAATGATTCGAGCTTAAAGTAAATGCTTAATGGTTTCCTTGAGAAATTTCTTTTTCTTTATATAACGGTTCAATAGGTGACTGGCGAGGGTCTACAGCTGTGAATCATACAGTCTTACGATACGACTGGGGAGTTCAAAGCAAAACAAATTAATAAACAAACAAAACATCAAAGTTCCATAGTGTCCGTTGTCCCGGCCTAACGCTGAATATTTTCATTCTCTGTTACCGAAACGCTAATAAGTGACGCTGTCTCAGGCGAGGAATCAATGTCTCAAAAGGTGGGGAAAAGAGGGGAGAGAGCAACACATTTAGCATTATTCAGTAACTGATAGTGAAATTTCTCATCCTCAGGAATGCTTAGCGTTTTTTTGTTTTTTTTTTGTCATAAATATCCTAACTGTGATACTCTGACTGCGGGACACATAGCTGTCGCCCCTTTTTCCTGACACCTAGTCGACCATAACAGAAACAAACAAAAAAATTCTGACAGTAGCATCTGAAAGGTCCCATTACAATCTTTGTGTTCTTGACTAATGCGTGAACTCCGGTTGTTTGAAGTCGCACTGGTCTGACGGGACCAGTTACAGTCAAGACTGACTCAAAAACAGACCGAACTCTGTGAATTATCAGCCTAACAACAAAAACAAACAAACAAAAATGTATGATTCTCGGAGCGCACTAGTTACGCCGAAACAAACCTGTCTCAACAGTTGATTCAAAGAATGTTCAAAGCTGAGTTTTGAGTTTGGGTTAAGGCCCAAACACAGTGGGACCCGTTTTCTACACGTTACGGTGTAGTCTCGTTAATGAGAGGAGAGCTACAAACAGAATGGCGCTCATTGATGTCTTGTTAACGTGATGAAATTGTTATTTAATGATTAAGGAATTCACATTAAATCTTGTTAAATTGACAAAATAGGAGACAAATAAATACAGTGCTGCTTCAAAATCAAAGATCAAGATGTGAGGGGAGAGAAAGAAAGGTAAAAGGGGAGAGATACAGAGAGAGACTGAGACAGAGTCGGGAGGCTAGAGAGAGAAAGAGAGAGAGAGAGAAAGGAAGCGTGCGAGAAAATGAATAGATAAACAAAAAGATGGATTAAAAACAATGTCAATTACCATCCAAATTCAGTTTTTCTCCAATCTCACTCAAATACTTGTTCAAATACACTCTATTGCAATAATTGTTGTTTGTCTAGTCGACTACTGGCGGCTTTTGCACCTCTTCAATTCATCTTTCACACAAGTCCATGATTTTCTTTGGACTTGCCGAGAGAAAGACGGGAGGTTTTTAGTGCAGCCTTAAATAGCTCACGTGAAATTTTTGTCCCGTAAGGTACATGTAGTCGGGGGATGAGAAACTGATGCGAGGTAACCAATGTGGCACCAACGCATTATTTTGGTAGTGATAAATAAGATTTCAAGGGATCTCACGGGTACTCTCGTCAACGGGACGTTAGGTCACGTGAAAAAGACATGAGGTAGCCGTGTCCACTGTGTTTACAGCTTTATGGTTTGAGTTTGGAGAAGGCACGTCGACACTTGACTCGGTGAGCTAGTACAAGCCTAACATAACATCAACAAAAATGTAAGACCCACGGAAGGCGTAACCCCAGGAGATCCTGTGAGGATGAGACACATCCCGTCCAATGTGAACGTGTAATTACATGCAGTGTTGAAGCCTTGGACTTCCTTATCGTAACCTACGGGTTCGCCTGTTATATTTTTTCTAACCATGTTTTTATTTTCTTAGGACATCGTGAATAGGGAGAGCGATGATGAAACTTGGCAAACCATCAAGAGTCAGATCAGGCTTATCCATGTCAACACTTCCACAGCTGTCAAGGTAAAAGGTCCTTCCCTGCCCCCACTCTCTCTCTCTCTCCCTCACTCCCTCTCAGTTCTCATTTTTCTCCTATCCACCTCTTCCCTCTCTCAATCTCTTTCTTTCTCTCTCTCTCTCCCTCAGTCTTCCCCACTCTCTCTCTCTCTCTCCTCTCCCTCTCTTCCTCCTCTCTCTCTCTCTCTCCCTCTCTCTCTCTCTTTCTCCCACAGATACATGTACGCACACCTCTCCCCCGCCCCCCTCTGCTTGTCTTCCTCTCTATTCCCTGCCACCCCATTTTCTCCACATTTTTTTCTCGGGGGGGGGGGGGGGTGCTTTTTACATTCTTGTATTTTACTTCTAAGACCCATGAAACTGTTCCTAGCTCTTGTACACCTTAGCAAATTCTGTATCAAATTGGCACTGTGTGGCTTCCTACTCTATGTCACGAGTGGAGTGAGCGATAGTTAATAATTACGGGGGGAAAGGAGGTTAATAATTACGGGGGGAAAGGAGGAGAGTAAAATTAACGCACGTAGACAAGTAAGTTAAAGCGTGCTGTTGTGAGTTGTGGGGGGGTCTGAATGAGGCGAAAGCGCTGTATTACTATCACTGCAAGTTAGAAGGTCATACTGAACGGACGAAAGAGAAAGCCCAGTGGGCGAACATAAGGGGAGCAGTCAGAAGACTAGTGAGAGAGTCTTTCCAGTGATGACTGGTAGGTAGAACGTTGATTGATAATTATGATTGATGTATTATATTATATTCGTCTATTACCATGATGTAAATAAGTATATGTGAGGAATGTGGAAGTCCTTGATATTGGATATAGCAATGTGCGCCATGATCGATAGATGAAAGTTGAGTTCATGGATTAGTAGCGCGAGTGAGTAGTGTGTACTACGATGGAGGTGTGTTACCGTAAGATGTTTGGTGAGTGAAAGGTGAACTATTGTGTGTACGCTTCATGGGTTGTAAGGAGAGGTGGAGTGAATAGAAATGGTAGGGTATTATACCAATGTAATGTTATTCTTGTAGGTGTCGGGGACGGGCTAAAGAGCCGCCTCAGTGAGCACGGGGGATAGGCCAGCATAGGGCCGGGGGCCACACATAGGCCAAGAGTGAGGCTGTCGGTGCAGGACAGTAGAGGCACCTAAAGTCGTGGCAGTCAGGCCACGGACAGGGACGTAGATATGAGCGTGAATGTGATAATGTACTATTGCCATGTTGATGGGCTATTGAAATGATAATGTGCTACTGCCATGTTGATGGGCAATTGAAATGATAATGTGTTATTGCCCTGCTGAGGTGCTAGTGGAATGCTAAGGTGTTATGGCAATAGGAAGGTGATATTGAGAGACTGCGGTGCCGGTGAATTATTAATGTGCTATTAAGACCCTGAGGGGAGAGGCTGAGGCCGAAGTGCCTTTAGGAAGTAACTACCGGGTTGTGGATCCGAGGAAGAGTGCATGTGAGAATAAGGCCGTTGTACGGCAGTTAATTTCAATAATATAATGTATGTAATTGCGCTATTATCTGTATAATTATGTTTAATAAATGTGTGAGTCTGATGGGTTGTTCTGTTAAGTGTTAACTTGTTCGTTCGTGATTGTTGTCCTGTCATAACTTATTACATCTCCCAGTCATGGGATTTGTGACATTGGGGGCTCGTCCGTTGTGACTCGTCCATTTTCGTAATATTTAGTTGTAGTTAGTTAGTAGGGATTTTTCAGTGGGCATTTTTTACTTTAGTTTTTGTCCACGTAATATTTATCTTGTGGTAGGAATTTGTGCTGTCTTTGTTCGTGGGATGAATGGAAATTTCATGATGGTATGATTTATGTATAATTATGAATATGTATTGATGCATGTACTGTTATGAATATGTACTAATGTGTATTTGAACTTTCCAGAGTGTGTGTGCCAGCCTGAGGAGACAAGCAGCCAGAGCTCCGGCATACGTCAAGTTGAATAAAACGCTGATTGAAAGTTAAGTAAAAGTCAAAATTTTTGTGCCCTGGATTGTGGGCTGTTCCTTTAATCTGTCTTTTTCTCTGTTTTTGCTGTTTTCGTTTGCTGTGTTGAACCTAGTTTATCCTTTAAAAAAAAAGGTGTGATAAACTTGGAACTTCGTTCATCACGGTGAACATTCTGTAGGGCTTTGTTAGTGTTTAGTTGTAGCGTCGATATCTTCTCTGTTCTGCAGGAAGACGTATTCTCTTGTCCCTCTTTCTACCTATCTGTAGATACGTTCTTTTTTTCAGACTCTGTTCTTGTTCGTACCTTATAGTGTAATCGGCGTAGTTAGGTTGCATTTTTTTTCCCATTATAGTTTTTTTGTAGAAGCTTTGTCCTAGTCTGGTTCGTTGTCCTTGACGTACTTGTGGTCCTTCTTCTGAAGTTCTTCATTCTTGTCGTTTCTATTCTTTTTTATTATTAATAGTGCTATACATTTAATGAATATAGAATTAGTTAGGAAGTAGGTAAATTTCTGAATTGTATTTGAGACAATTGGGTATTGTTATATCTGGTGTGATCTCAGGTCTCTGTTCGTGTCGTTAGTGATCATACCGATAGGTTAGCCGTTTTCATAATATATACCGTAACCATAAATCTGTGAAATGGCGGAACTCCAACAACTAATGAAGTTGGGTAAGGAACTTGGCCTGGAGGGAGAGGAGCTGCGCGGCTGGATTAAAGAGCAGCAGGCAGAATTGCGCGATGAGCGTGCTAAGGACAGAGAGCAGGAAAAAGAGGCTCAGGAAAAGGAAAGAGAGGCTAAGGCTCAGCAACAGGAGAGACAAGATAAGGAGCAGGAAAGGGAGTTTAAGTTAAAGGAGTTAGAAGATAAGCAGCATGAGAGAGAGGCGCGAATAAGAATCGCGGAGTTGGAAATCAAAAAGAATACGCCAACGGAAACAGTTGAGCGGCAGGTACACAATAAAGGTGGCGTTAGGATTAAGCTCCCTACGTTCGACGACCGGAAGGACGACATAGACGCCTTCCTTTACAGGTTCGAACTGAACGCACAATTGCAATGGGGGGAAAATAAGGAATTATGGTCCACGTACCTGGCGTCTCTATTGCAGGGGCGAGCGTTAACCTACTTTAAAGAGCTACAGCGCGAAGACGTGCAAGATTACGATAAGCTGAAGGCTTTGCTGCTTCGCCGATTTGCGCGTACCGAGGAATATTTCCGGGAGCAGTTTAGGCGAGCACGTGCGGATACCAGGGAGGACTTTGCTGCCTTCGTCGCGAGATTGACGGAATATTTCGCGAACTGGGTAGACTTGGCGCATGTTGGCGCGGATTTTACTAAATTAAAAGACCTAATGATCCGTGACCAGCTGTACGCGTCGTGCCATAAAGATCTGGTGGCTTTCCTGAAAGAAAACGAACCCGCGACGGTGCAGGAGGCGTCTAAGTTGGCGGAAGCATACCGTACGGCACATCCGTCCAAACCAGTGGCGAGGGCATACGTCCAAGATGCTGGGTACGTCGCCGTTGTCGAGGGGTCGCCGACAGGACATAAAGACAGGTCGCGTCAGCGTGGTGCCTATAGTGGGCAAGCCCAGGGGCAGCGTAGGGGCTATCACCAATCACCTGCATATGGATCCGGTAAGTTTGACCGAGCAGGAGGGCTAGGTCGCGGTAATGGCCGGGGGCGATTTGTGACCTTTGCCGATGACCGACGGCATAGGGACTTTAGTTCCGGTCGCGATGGGTCACGGGGACCCAGGCCTAGTGCAGCACAGGGAGCGGAGTGTTGGACTTGCGGTCGCGTGGGTCACTTTTCACGCGAGTGTAGGGCCGCGAAGTGTTGGAACTGCGGAAGAGCAGATCACATCAGCGTGAATTGCCCTGCAGGTAGGATAGCGGCGAACGTGGACAGTGGCTCCAATCCATGTTCCCCTAATAAATTTCATCATGCGGCTGCGTGTGTTACATCGGACAACGGAGGCGGACAGTATTCTAAGTGTCCCAGTTGTGAGAAGTTATTATCTTCCGGTGTTTTACCTTGTGGGAGAAAGATCCCCGTTATAAATTCATGTCATACAGGAGGTGGTCTTTGGGTTTATCCGGGGTTTGTTGGGGACGAACCGATCTCGGTTTTACGAGATACAGGATCTACCGTTGTGGGAGTGCATAGGGACTGCATTCGGGATTCACAGCTTACAGGTGAGACTGTCCCGTGCATCCAATTTTCAGGAGCCATTGAGAAATTACCCATGGCAAGAATAGTGATAGATACACCTTTCCTTAGCGGGGAAGTCGAAGCAGTCGTTGGTTGTTTTCCAGGCGCCCAGCTCATCATTGGCAATGTATCACGGGTAGTTTCCCCTTCCGAGGAGAATGTGCAGGCATGGTCGCAATCAAAAGGTATTGACTTTTGTGCCGCAGTCGAGACACGTCGACAGGTAGGTGATAAGGGTAAAATTAGACCTTTGGCAACGCCAGCGGTCAACCTGGATATCACGCCAGAGCGCTTGGCGAGATTACAAAGGGAGGATCCATCATTAAACCCATGTTTTGGGGAAGCGCGAACCGAGAAAACGAGGAAATATAAAAATGGGTCATCTTCTTTTTTTGTCCAGGGGGGCATTCTGTTCCGTAAGTATGTGACAGTGGCTTCGGTTCAGAAGCAGGTAGTGGTGCCGGTGTCCTTGATTGCAACGATATTGCGTCTGGCCCATGATGTTCCATTAGCGGGTCATATGGGAAGTGCTAGAACCAAAGAAAGGGTTCTTAAAAATTTTTACTGGCCATCCATCGACAGAGATGTACGGTTATATTGTAAGACGTGCATGCGTGCCAAAAGACGACGCATAAGGGTCGTACACCTCGGGCTCCTCATCAGAATATTGCAGAAGAAGCTTCTAGTATCGCTTTGAAAAGAGCAAAAGACTATAAAGATAGAGGGTCCAAACTGAGAATTTTTAAGCCAGGAGACAAGGTTCTATTGTTATTACCTGCGGACCATAATAAGTTATTGATGACACGGAAAGGTCCTTATGTTATTGAGCGAGTTGTTTCAAAGGTAGATTACGCTATCCACATTGATGGATCAGTAAAGGTTTTCCACGTTGATAGGCTGCAGAGGTTTCATGAGAGACCAGAGTATCTGTATTCTCATACTGGTATTAAAGGACATACCTAATGTCGTGTCACTCTTTGACGATATAGCGTGTCATACGTCGACATGGTCTGATCATATTCAGACACTAACAGTAATTTTTAAACGATTACGTCATTTTGGGTTAACTGCTAAACCCGCAAAGATGGATTTGGCATGTCCAGAGATAGTGTTCTTAGGACATATCGTGGGTAGAGGTGTTCAGAGACCTGAAGTAACAAAAATTGACAAATTAGTAGGGTTGCAAATCCCAAAAACAAAGAAACAAGTCAGAAGCTTAGTGGGAATTTTAAATTATTACAGAAAGTTCATTCCAAATTTTTCCTCCTTGTCATCTTCTCTTACTGACCTTACTAAGAAGGGACAACCCGATAAGGTCCAGTGGACGACTGAGTGTCAGACAGCATTTGATAATTTGGTGACAGCATTATCATCGTCACCCATTCTGATATTACCCGATTTTCGATCTAATTTTATCCTCAGAACGGATGCGTCGGACTCTGGTGTCGGCGCTTGTCTTCTACAGGAGAAGAACGAATGTCTCCATCCTGTATGTTATGTCAGTAGGAAGTTATTGCAGAGAGAAAGAAAATATTCTGTGATAGAGCGTGAGTGTCTTGCCATTGTGTGGTCCGTCCAGAAATTAGGACGTTATCTCATGGGACGAGAATTTTGTATCCAGACAGACCACAAGCCACTGACATTTTTGTCGAAGAATCGTTCGTCCAGCCCACGCTTGTCTAGATGGGCATTGGCCTTGCAGCCGTATACCTTCGTTATTCAACCAATTCCAGGAACCAGCAATCATATCGCCGACTACCTTAGTCGAGCCTAGGGGAAGAGTTCAGGAGCTTATACATCGGAGGACAGGAACATTGACAGGATCTGTGTGAATGAGTCGACTTTAAAATATTGACATTATAAATATGATATGAAGAATGGTTGATAGGTTGATTGGTTTTTGATTCTGTATTAGGTATTGTGTTTAGTTAGCTATTGATGATGTGATACATATATGCATAATGCAGGACATATTGATCCCCATATTTTCCCCTGATTCCGGTATTTTATGTGCTAGGGGCATTGGTAGGTCATTTTTATGTAGGTATTGCTCACGCTCACTCGTTGACAGTCATCTTGATGCGATTTGAAATTAATTGCATTAATTTTTTTTGGGGTGGGGGATGATGTCACGAGTGGAGTGAGCGATAGTTAATAATTACGGGGGGAAAGGAGGAGAGTAAAATTAACGCACGTAGACAAGTAAGTTAAAGCGTGCTGTTGTGAGTTGTGGGGGGGTCTGAATGAGGCGAAAGCGCTGTATTACTATCACTGCAAGTTAGAAGGTCCTACTGAACGGATGAAAGAGAAAGCCCAGTGGGCGAACATAAGGGGAGCAGTCAGAAGACTAGTGAGAGAGTCTTTCCAGTGATGACTGGTAGGTAGAACGTTGATTGATAATTATGATTGATGTATTATATTATATTCATCTATTACCATGATGTAAATAAGTATATGTGAGGAATGTGGAAGTCCTTGATATTGGATATAGCAATGTGCGCCATGAGCGATAGATGAAAGTTGAGTTCATGGATTAGTAGCGCGAGTGAGTAGTGTGTACTACGATGGAGGTGTGTTACCGTAAGATGTTTGGTGAGTGAAAGATGAACTATTGTGTGTACGCTTCATGGGTTGTAAGGAGAGGTGGAGTGAATAGAAATGGTAGGGTATTATACCAATGTAATGTTATTCTTGTAGGTGTCGGGGACGGGCTAAAGAGCCGCCTCAGTGAGCACGGGGGATAGGCCAGCATAGGGCCGGGGGCCACACATAGGCCAAGAGTGAGGCTGTTGGTGCAGGACAGTAGAGGCACATAAAGTCGTGGCAGTCAGGCCACGGACAGGGATGTAGATATGAGCGTGAATGTGATAATGTACTATTGCCATGTTGATGGGCTATTGAAATGATAATGTGCTACTGCCATGTTGATGGGCAATTGAAATGATAATGTGTTATTGCCCTGCTGAGGTGCTAGTGGAATGCTAAGGTGTTATGGCAATAGGAAGGTGATATTGAGAGACTGCGGTGCCGGTGAATTATTAATGTGCTATTAAGACCCTGAGGGGAGAGGCTGAGGCCGAAGTGCCTTTAGGAAGTAACTACCGGGTTGTGGATCCGAGGAAGAGTGCATGTGAGAATAAGGCCGTTGTACGGCAGTTAATTTCAATAATATAATGTATGTAATTGCGCTATTATCTGTATAATTATGTTTAATAAATGTGTGAATCTGATGGGTTGTTCTGTTAAGTGTTAACTTGTTCGTTCGTGATTGTTGTCCTGTCATAACTTATTACATCTCCCAGTCATGGGATTTGTGACACTCTAATCTCATCCTGTCTTTGTAGTTTTACAAAATCTTTTTTTATGCCTATAACAAATAATAAATCAAGTTGTCTATATGTTTTGGTTTGTCTTGTTGTTTATTTGCAAACTGACCGAATGATAAGGCATATGGGATTTTGGAGGAGCAAAAGGAGTGTGGGAGTTGAAAGCATTACTTGTGATATTCCTGTGAATGTGCATCACTTGTAATATTCCTGTGAATGTGCATCACTTGTAATATTCCTGTGAATGTGCATCACTTGTAATATTCTGGTGAATGTGACTGTACTGGGAAAACAGTAATGATCATATTGCACTGATTGTGTTAAATGGACAGACCACAGGCAAAAATCTACCAGAATGGGGATTTCATCAACTGGAGGTGGCAGCAGACAGGCTTATCAACCAGAAAGCCACAGTATGGAATGTCGAGGAGCACAGGTACACAAGAAGTAAGTATTTTTGTGTGCTATTATATTCAGATCTCATTAGATCTACTTTAACTCTCGATGGACAAACGAACACAAAGAAATAAATGAATGATGCCTACACATATTCTATATGTACATGTATTCATATATTCTTTTATTTCTTTATGTACTATACTTCACAATGTAGTAATTATTCTATGTCTAAACGCATTTCAAGGTTTAGCTCCGTGTGGCCAACCCCTGAAAATTTCATGGTATTTGACATAATTAAATGTTAAAATCTGGGGACTCGTAAAAATTTAATTCTACCCATCCAGTGCCCAGTGTTTCATACTGGTTTCAAACTTCAAAACAACTGACCATGTTCCCAGTGCTGTATTTTTTAGAACACTTTCTAATTTATCAACATTTGACCATTTGAAATAATTTATGCATGCTTCAGAAGTTTTAGTTGAGGCAGTCTATGTATGAGTGCTGGAGTTTAATGCCTTTTGACTGTTCCACACCTTAAATGTAAAGAAGTGATTAGAACTAAAAAAAAAACAAAGATTTCTTACTTTTAGTATAGAACAACTGATGCCTGGATAATGGACATAAAGTTAATAATTCATTCTGCAATTTGTTAAATTTGGTCACTGACTGGTGTCGTCATCTGCAGCAAGTTTTTCTTTATCAATTTGATATTGAGTTTAATTAAAACTGTACAATGTATTTTGTTTCAGCTTCTGAAAAGGGCAAGCAGACAGCTGAACTTCAACATGCAGAGTTGATCCCCCTGAAACCTACTTATCTTTCCTTCTGGGCCAAACTGTATGAGTTGCAGGTAAGTTGGTAGGACCCACACAGAATATTGAAACTGAAAAACCACGGACAGTTTCACATTTAGAGATAAACTTTTCAGAATAGGACATATACCAAAAAGTTTGCACTGTTTCAAAGTGCCTTTAATATCTGCAGGTGGCACAGGTAAAGTATTTTGTCCGGTTTTGTCCTGTCTCAGAATTTGGTTGTTATCATTCTCAGAAAAAGATGGTGTTCAGTACACAAGATGCCAAACTTGAACATAAATACAGTTCTGGCCCCAGAGACTGGCCCTTCATGATTCGGAACATAGCCTACTGGATGAGCCCGTCAAATAATGTGAGTAGGAAATGTCTCAGTGTTATCCATTATCATTTTATTGAAAGTCAGAGCAATTGTTGCAGAGATCATGAAATGGAATAGAAGTCTTCCGAAGATATTGAAAGCAAAAATAATTGTACAATGATGTTAACACATTTGTTTACTTCTTTTGGAAAGGATATCATCAAATATTAATCAAGAGGAGGTTCTCAGAAGGACTGACAATCTATTTCCTTTTTAATTTCAAATTTCAAGGGTACTCACTTTAACTCCTAACATAGCAGGACTATTAATATGTTTTACCTTCCCTCTTAACGCTCTTGTCTCATAGTAGTTGTTCCCTATATATGCAAGAAACAATATGGCAAATTTTATCAGTGTATAGGATATAAAGAGTAGAAGATAGGAATGTTTTTGTTCACACATGTTCATGGTGCAGTTGTGATGTGAAACGTTGCAAACTCGAATTTATTCGTCATGGCGTGAGAGGTGTGGTTAAGAGTCAACTCAGTTGTAACAAGCTAGTTGGTTGTAAAATGGTTTGCTCACCATGGTGCATGGTGATATGAAAATGTTAAACTCAATTTCATATCTAAATGTTACATGTTGTATCTGGTATTTTACACCATTTTGTTACAAAGTTTGTGACATTGTGATTTGTGAATGACTTTGATATGTGCTACTATGTGGTTTTGTTTGTTAACGTCTGTTGTTTTTCGATCACTAGGCCCAGATTCACCTGGTGGGTAACATTGTTATATGGCAGTGTTCAGCTATTGCTGTCATCTGTTATATTGTAGTGGGAGTCTTCTACCTGTTGCGGAGACGTCGTGCTGTATATGATATTTCAGAAGGTAATGGAATGAATGATTAAAAATTAAGAACGCAATGATTTATCATTATGAAATGATCAGCTGTTTGGAGCCATTAACTCTAGTCCTGCGGGAGGCCATTATTTTGTCCGACACACTTAACCGTGAGTCCTGCGGGAGGCCACATTTTTGTATAGCAATGGTGCGCCTCGCGCCTTGTTTATTCAGTTGCCGCGGCTGTCGTTTTTTTTGCGTTTTTTTTTTCCAGACTATTTTCGCGTGTTTATCTATCCTATCACCCCTATCTAACAAAATGGTATCATCCGATTATGTTTATTACAATGCAGCTATTCGTAACTATTCGTCATACTCATGTAATAGTACTGACGGTCTGAAGTTCGAACTGGGGAAAATCTTGGGGCAACTTTTACTTTTATGCTGGTTGTCGTCCACATATGAGAAATGAGAAGAAAGGGGCCAGGTGCGTATTTAAGACGCCGTTCTATGTCTGTAATTATGAATTCCGATGTAATATTAGGGGATGCTGCATAAGGGCGTATGTCGGTAGGTTTTTCATCTGGGAAAACTGGGAGAAAATGACCGACTTTGTTGTTGGTCGTTGTCTTTATTTGATGTGGTAATTAGAGAGATATTGTGTTCCTTCGATTAAACCGCTTTTCAGTATATGTATGACTGTGCTCTATGACCTGGAAATCAAATCTCTCGCTAAAACTAACATTATAGTAAGTGGAAGCTTTACATAGTAGAGGAGGGAGAAGGCAGTGTCACGATACATGTGGTTAGTAAACTAAGCGAATGGCTTAAAAAATAATTTGTTCACTTGATTGGCCTGACTTAGGGACAGAAAAAGTGCAGAGGTCTTGGGAAAATGATAAAACGCGTGTTAAACGGCATGTAAATGCAGAAAATTCTTGATTTGGGGGCCTTCCATTTCACAATAAAACTTACTGCATATCATCACAAGTACTTTATCCAAATATCATAGGGGTCACTTACGATTTATCCACCACTATTGTTGTTATTGCGTCCTGAAGTATACGCGATACACGTGTTCACACGGACCTGATTGACCTGACCGCCGAGGTTATCGGCAACACGCAAACGATCGGCTGACTGGCCGCTGGCCATCCCCGCACGGGACTTTACGTGGACTAGTTCACTCATCGTGGGACGAGGGTTAACATATTTTTTAAATATTTTGTTTTATATTTGTACAATGTTCATTTGCAGGTTCAGTTTATTTTATTTTTTTTTACTTTTTATTTTATTTTGTAGCCTTCGAGGGAAAAAGTGGCACCTCATGTTGTAATTTTATGTCACTCTGGTGATACAGCTGTTGAATTCTTCTACATGAGAGAATTGGTAGTTTGCGAAAAAATAAAGAGGTTGCATGTATGGCATACAATAACAGAAGCAGTACACATAATTTGACCCATTGAAATGGAACAGAATTCTTACATGTTTCTTTCTCTTTTGTCTTCAATGTGTATCCAGCCCAGTGGCAGCACTTTTTATTCGTGGGAGAGCTGACAGTTGGTGCATACTTATTTCATTACCTTCCCTATTTCCTGGAGGATCGCACACTGTTTCTACACCACTACTTGCCATCAGTGGTTTTCAAAATGTTAGCTCTGGCTGCTCTAGGTGATCATCTCTACACAGTCATACCAAAGTGAGTTGATACTCGAATTCCCATTTAATGCCTGAGTAATTCACTATTCAGGTTTCTATACATTGCTTCAAATTTAAGGAGTAAATTTTATGGTAAGGCTTATTAATTAAACATTTTCCCATCCGCATGTTAGTGTTTCAATGGACCTACATCTCATCCACATCCAAGTCCTTTAAGAAAATCAAGTTTCTTTGCATATCTAATGGCTTAAATTGCTTCAACTGACATAAATTAAAATTGATTAGGAAATTATATATGTATTATTGCCTATGTCATTCATAATTTGTGTAATTTGTGGTATACATACTTCTGAACTATTTCAATGTACAAATAGTAATATTAAACAATAATCTCTCAGGATTTAATTCATGCACTCTCAAGGGGTAAAGCATAACTATCAATACCACTAAAGTTGGAAGGATTGCATACAGGAGCTCTGGAGTAAAATGATAGTTGTGAAGTAATAGACTTGATCCTCAAATGAAGTATGGGTAATATATAATGATCACAATCTTTTCTTATCTTCTCCCTATTGCAGGTCCTCCATCATTTCCATGGTCATCAAGTACGGCTCAGTGGTGCTGATTGCTGCAGCTGTTCATGTCTTTATCAGCCTGTCTGTGTTTAGTTATGGCAGTGAATCTCTTTCACCACAACAGATCAAATCCCTGATGTGGATTGACTCTTGGGACTTTCTACATCACTGATCATCATGGCTTAGGCCACCTTTTTCATTCCACAATTAATGAATGGTTTATGTGTTTTTGCTGAATGGCACTGACCTCTGTTATGCATGTAATTGCAGTATGGCTGTGTTGTGAGTTTACAAAGAGAGGAAAAATCTATTTAGACCCCAGTAACCCTCACAGTGTTTGGGCCAAGACATCATGGTTTGTTTCTCCCTGTGCACCACTGATAAGACCTCAATATCATGGTCCTCTCTTCCCAAGCCCCAGTTGCTAAGCCCAAGATTTCACAGATTGTAACATTCTTCTTTATTTAGTGCTTGAGATGCAGGGTTTTCCTAGAGCTTGTGCAGGCCTATCAATCAAGGTACAGCCAGAAGGAGATTTCTGTATCACTGCAAGGATTAAATGTACACTAGAACACTGAACATTAAAAGTTCAATGAAAACCATGACACATACAAAGTACAGTGGAGTTTGCTTAACTTGAATTTCAAAGGACAAGAGATATCTGGTCTTTCTCAAAAGAGATTCGCTTTAACCATTTTCAGTGGAAGCATATTAGGCGTCATGATGGAGATGTATAATATATAATCACAGGTTTATCTCCCCTCTTTAAATCTGACCACCTAATACATTAACATTTACTAGTAATAGAATTCTTGCATCCTTTGGCATTTAGTACTATCGAAGTTTTTTGTGTATTTGCGAGTGTATTAAATTTTAATTGGGTGTGCGTGTTTTTGTGTGTTTATTTCCACTGACGTGAACTTCTACAGGGCAGTTGTGGAGTTAATTTTAAATAAATGTTGATTCTGAATAGTTCATATTTATCAAGTATCTATCACCGATGGCAAAGGGGGAATAAATTTAGATCCAAACGTGTTCTTTTAAACCAAGTTTTCAATGTAAACAAGTTCACTTGAGGCATACTCCACTGGACCTCAGTGTTGGACTTTATCATCATCATCATCAAAAAGTCCAATAAATACTTCAAATTCTTGTGCATGTCCACTCCTGTAAGGCTCTGTCATTTATGTACATCTGTTTCCTCCTCAGTGTAACCTTGCACTTAGACCTGCTGTAACCCACCGCCTATCAGTGTCCATACTGCTGAGTTATGTAACATTCTCTTTTGGAATTAATGAAAGTGATGTTTTTTCTGTTTTGTTTTTTTAAATTTTAGACTTCAGATAACATTGAAATCCACATTAGAGCATTGTATCATTACACAATAATTTGTTTTTGTCTCTGTTGCAAGCCAACAGATTTAAAATCTGGTTTCAGAATGAGTCAAATAACTTATTTTGTAGCTATATGTTTGCATGATAACTTAGATTAACACAGCAGAAACATTCCTTTGTTGAGCATGGTAGAGAATACCGTCATATTGTGTTATTTGTCATAATAAGGGCTTTCTAGTCAAGTTCTAGGTTATAAATTACATTATTTACAAGTTTTTGTTGAATGAACTTAAATATGGCTGAGGTACAGGGCCAGATTTAGAGGGGTTGGGGCACTACAGGTTTGGTGGGCCCCTCATAATTGAAGTACACGGCAAATCAGAAATCCAAGTCTGGACTCGCAGATAAGTGCTCGTATTGATTTAGTATTCCAATTTTGTTTAATTGTTTTATTGGTTCAGTTTGCCAACATGTTATCTTTTTTTTTTTCTGATGAAGGTTTGGACACTGAAAGTTTGATTTGTTGTGTTCCCTTTTTCTTTACGTTTTATTGTATCATTTTTGTATTATTTCTTCTTCGAAATTTTGCTACATACCACCTTTTCTTTTTACTATATTTAGACTTTGCTTCAAACTTTCCTCACTCTTCTAGTAATGATAGTGGAAGTAGTAAGTTGATAGAAAAATTTGTAATTTGTAGATTCTTTTTTTAAATTTTAATAAAAGAAAATAATTTTTTCATTGTTTACCCCCTATAGAGCTGACCCAGCTGAGGTACAACTCAGTATGGCAAGAGCCCATTTTTGCTCAGTGTCCTGTCAGGATCTGTACATATATTTATGTTAATCATGGAGATAATGAGATTGCCATTACTGTGTCATATTAGTTATTGCTGAATAATTCATTAATAATTTAGTATGCTTCATGCAGGATGTCATTTTTTAATTTGTTTTCATACAGAATTTCTCTCTAGTCAAATTCATGTTTGCAACACAACTATCAGAATTGCTGACTGATTGGTCAGTGAATGTGTTATCAATTTTTGCATTTTTAAAAGTTTGTTTCGTTGGGTTTTTTTGTAAGTAATATTACCATGTTCTATTACAAAGCTTATTTTTCCAGGCTGTTCTATCAGTGTTATTTTAATGCTTTCTGTGTGACTACATGACTTGGTGAAGCTTGGGCTTGGTGAAAATTGTTACATATATATACATGTACATGTATACACCTTAGACATATTGGTATAAGCAGGTGTGGACACAAATATCATTCCAGTTACCACTTATAAGCTATAATTTTTTTTTTTTTTTTTTTTGGTGTGAAAGTGATTTTTAAAAGTAATAAAAAAAAAAAAAAGTTGAAATTTAAAAAGTTCAGGTCTGTGACATGCACATATGCTAGCAGGGTTACCACTGACAATTGTTAGGCCTTCTCTCTGCCACAGCCATGGGCATTCCTTCTGTTCTCCAATAATTCCTGATGTGAGTGTCTGATACTGTTGGTCAGCCTCTTCGTGGCTGAGGAAATGCCACAGGTTAATTAAACAAAAATGGAAGCAAGTTAATACATTAATTTATTATCTGCTTTTTTTTTTTTTAAAGGCCTACATTTATTACAAGATGGAAGCTGCTCAAAGGACATAAAAACAAGGATAGGAATGGCAAAACACAAAATGGTTCAACTAAACAACATTTGGAAGGATAGAGGCACACCAACGGACCTCAAAGTGTACATACTTAAGTGCTTGATCTGGCCAGTCCTACTATATGGTTGTGAAGCCTGGACACTCAAAAAGGCAGACATAACAAGATTGGAGGCAGCTGAAATGTGGCTTTACAGAAGGCTACTCAGAATAAGTTGGACAGAAAGGAGAACAAATACAAGCATCTTAGAACAGCTTGGCACCACCAGAAGAATAACACCTGAAATAAATAAAAGAAGACTTGCATACATCGGCCACGCGGCCCGAAACAAAAGCACGGCCCTTATGATATCAATCCTTCAAGGAAAGACAGAAACAAAGAGAAAACAAGGAAGACCACCCATTACATATCACGATAACATCAAGAAAGTCAGCCAGCTGGAAATAAGTGAACTAACTAGGAAAGCTAGGGACAGGATTGGGTGGAGGAGATTTTGTCGTGACATCCACTGTAGCAGCTAACATCGATGACGATGAAGCCGACAGGTGACAGGTGACATTTATTATGTTTGATGTCAGTACTGTGCATTTTTTTTTTTTTCTGTTAAAACCAAGTGTGGTTGTTGTTTTAATTCCAAAAATTCCCAAACTTGAGCGTACACACTCTATGGATGGCCCCTTCTTCTATTTCACTGACAGTTTAGAAGCATAACACAACATGTGAACTTGAACAGTGAAATAACATGAAATGTAAAGAAAATAATAATAATAATAAAAATGTAAATGTTGTATTGCAAGTTATCTTTACTCTCTCAGAATTTGATTATACCACATTTTTTTGCTATTACTCATTTTATAATTATCTCTCATTATCTTTATCACTTTAATAGAATATGCACACGCTGTGACTTAAGCGTCTTAATACAGATAATTTTGCTTTCATTTTCATACGACTTTATTAAAGTTATACTGATGAAATAGTTTTTTGCTTTTTGTGAGTTTTATTTTGGCCAGTGAGTAGAGATTTTTCTCTCTGGGGATTACTTTAATACTGCTCCAGATATTTGCATAGCCCACTTTTCTCGTTGGTTCTTATTTCTTGACTTGGCTTGGATCTTTTTGTTGTTCTTCCTTCCTTCCTGTTTTTTTTTTTTTTTTCTGAGCTCTGAAAAGGGCTGTTTATGGCTGGCTCCAACAGAGGCAGTAAGAAATATGCGTAGCAAGCGGAAAGTGTCACAAATCCCAGACTGGGAGATGTAATAAGTTATGACAGGACAACAATCACGAACAAACAAGTTTAACACTTAACAGAACAATCCATCAGACTCACACATTTATTAAACATAATTATACAGATAATAGCGCAATTACATACATTATATTATTGAAATTAACTGCCGTACAACGGCCTTATTCTCACACACCCTCTTCCTCGGGTCCACAACCCGGTAGTTACTCCTAAAGGCACTTCAGCCTCAGCCTCTCCCCTCAGGGTCTTAATAGCACATTAATAATTCACTGGCACCGCAGTCTCTCAATATCCCCTTCCTATTGTCATACACCTTAGCATTCCCCTAGCACCTCGGCAGGGCAATAACACATTATCATTTCAATAGACATTATCATTTCAATAGTACATTATTAGTTCACTAGCCCCTCAACATGGCAATAGTACATTATCACATTCACGCTCATATCTACGTCCCTGTCCGTGGCCTGACTGCCACGACTTTATGTGCCTCTACTGTCCTGCACTGACAGCCTCACTTCTGGCCTATGTGTGGCCTCCGGCCCTATGCTGGCCTATCCCGTAGGCGGCGCTCTTTGGCCCGACCTCGGCACCTACAAGAATAACATTACATTGGTATAATACCCTACCATTTCTATTCACTCCACCTCTCCTTACAACCCATGAAGCGTACACACCCTAGTTCACCTTTCACTCACCACACATCTTACGGTAACACACCTCCATCGGAGTACACACTACTCACTCGCGCTACAAATCCATGAACTCACTTTCATCTATCGCTCATGGCGCACATTGCTATATCCAATATCAAGGACTTCCACATTCCTCACATCTACTTATTTACATCATGGTAATAGACGAATATAATATAATACATCAATCATAATTATCAATCAACGTTCTACCTACCAGTCATCACTGGAAAAACTCTCTCACTGGTCTCTCGACTGCTCCCCTTATGTCCGCCCGCTGGGCTCTTACTAGCGTCCGTTCCGTAGGACCTTCTAACTTGCAGTGATAGTAATACAGCGCTTTCGCCTCATTCAGACCCCCCACCACTCATAACATGCACGCTTTCCTTACTTGTCTTCGTCCGTTAATTTTACTCTCTTCCTTTCACGTCTTTCCCTACGTGTCTGCCGTGAGCCCTTCTTACTCTACACCCGCTCTGTAGCAATCCCCTTAATTGCACTCACTCCACTCGTGACATCATCCCCCACCCCAAAAAAATTAATGCAATTAATTTCAAATCGCATCAAGATGACTGTCAACGAGTGAGCGTGAGCAATACCTACGCTAAAAAAAATGACCTAGCAGTTCCCCTAGTATATAAAATACCGAAATCAGGGGAAAATATGGGGATCAATATGCCCTGCAATATGCATATATGTATCACATCATCAATAGCTAGCTAAACACAATACCTAATACAGAATCAAAAACCAATCAACCTATCAACCATTCTTCATATCCTATTTATAATGTCAGTATTTTAAAGTCGACTCATTCACACAGATCCTGTCAATGTTCCTGTCCTCCGATGTATAAGCTCCTGAACTCTTCCCCTAGGCTCGACTAAGGTAGTCGGCGATATGATTGCTGGTTCCTGGAATTGGTTGAATAACGAAGGTATACGGCTGCAAAGCCAATGCCCATCTAGACAAGCGTGGGCTGGACGAACGATTCTTCGACAAAAACGTTAGTGGCTTGTGGTCTGTCTGGATACAAAATTCTCGTCCCATGAGATAACGTCCCAATTTCTGGACGGACCACACAATGGCAAGACACTCACGCTCTATCACAGAATACTTTCTTTCTCTCTGCAATAACTTCCTACTGACATAACATACAGGATGGAGACATTCGTTCTTCTCCTGTAGAAGACAAGCGCCGACACCAGAGTCCGACGCATCCGTTCTGAGGATAAAATTAGATCGAAAATCGGGTAATATCAGAATGGGTGACGATGATAATGCTGTCACCAAATTATCAAATGCTGTCTGACATTCAGACGTCCACTGGACCTTATCGGGTTGTCCCTTCTTAGTAAGGTCAGTAAGAGAAGATGACAAGGAGGAAAAATTTGGAATGAACTTTCTGTAATAATTTAAAATTCCTACTAAGCTTCTGACTTGTTTCTTTGTTTTAGGGATTTGCAACCCTACTAACTTGTCAATTTTTGTTACTTCAGGTCTCTGAACACCTCTACCCACAATATGTCCTAAGAATACTATCTCTGGACATGCCAAATCTATCTTTGCGGGTTTAGCAGTTAACCCAAAATGACGTAATCGTTTAAAAATTACTGTTAGTGTCTGAATATGATCAGACCATGTCGACGTATGACATGCTATATCGTCAAAGAATGACACGACATTAGGTATGTCCTTCAACACCAGTATGAGAATACAGATACTCTGGTCTCTCATGAAACCTCTGCAGCATATCAACATGGAAAACCTTACTCGTTCCCTCAATGTGGATAGCGTAATCTACCTTCGAAACAATTCGCTCAATAACATAAGGACCTTTCCATGTCATCAATAACTTATTATGGTCCGTAGGTAGCAACAACAGAACCTTGTCTCCTGGCTTAAAAATTCTCAGTTTGGATCCTCTATCTTTATAGGCTTTTGCTCTCTTTGAAGCGATCCTAGAAGCTTCTTCTGCTATAGTGCGCGCTGAAGATAATCTTTCTCTTAAATCAACAAGGTCTATCGAAACCTTTTTAAACGGTTCCGAAACCGTGGGGATCTTTTGAAGAGGAGTCTGGGGTGTACGACCCTTATGCGTCGTCTTTTGGCACGCACTGCACGTCTTACAATACAGCCGTACATCTCTATGTATCGATGGCCAATAAAAATCTTTCAGAACTCTCTCCTTGGTTCTAGCACTTCCCATATGACCCGCTAATGGAACATCATGGGCCAGACGCAATACTGTAGCAATTAACGACCGTGGCACGACGACCTGCTTTTGAACGGAAGCCACTGTGACGTACATACGGAACAGAATGCCCCCCTGGACAAAAAAAGAAGATGACCCGTTCTTATATTTCCTCGTTTTCTCGGTTCGCGCTTCCCCAAAACATGGGTTTAATGATGGATCCTCCCTTTGTAATCTCGCCAAGCGCTCTGGCGTGATATCTAGGTTGACCGCTGGCGTCGCCAAAGGTCTAATCTTATCCTTATCAGCTACCCGTCGACGTGTTTCGACCGCGGCGCAAAAGTCAATACCTTTTGATTGCGACCATGCTTGCACGTTCTCATCGGAAGGGGAAACTACCCGTGATACATTCCCAATGATGAGCTGGGCGCCTGGAAAACAACCAACGACTGCTTCGACTTCCCCGCTAAGGAAAGGCGTATCTATCACTATTCTTGCCATGGGTAATTTCTCAATGGCCCCTGAAAATTGGATGCACGGGACAGTCTCACCTGTAAGCTGTGAATCCCGAATGCAGTCCCTATGCACTCCCACAACGGTAGATCCTGTATCTCGTAAAACCGAGACCGGTTCGTCCCCAACAAACCCCGGATAAACCCTAAGACCACCTCCTGTATGACATGAATTTATAACGGGGATCTTTCTCCCACAAGGTAAAACACCGGAAGATAATAACTTCTCACAACTGGGACACTTAGAATACTGTCCGCCTCCGTTGTCCGATGTAACACACGCAGCCGCATGATGAAATTTATTAGGGGAACATGGACTGGAGCTACTGTCCACGTTCGCCGCTATCCTACCTGCAGGGCAATTCACGCTGATGTGATCTGCTCTACCGCAGTTCCAACACTTCGCAGCCCTACACTCGCGTGAAAAGTGACCCACGCGTCCGCAAGTCCAACACTCCGCTCCCTGTGCTGCACTAGGCCTGGGTCCCCGTGACCCATCGCGACCGGAACTAGAGTCCCTATGCCGTCGGTCATCGGCAAAGGTCACAAATCGCCCCCGGCCATTACCGCGACCTAGCCCTCCTGCTCGGTCAAACTTACCGGATCCATATGCAGGTGATTGGTGATAGCCCCTACGCTGCCCCTGGGCTTGCCCACTATAGGCACCACGCTGACGCGACCTGTCTTTATGTCCTGTCGGCGACCCCTCGACAACGGCGACGTACCCAGCATCTTGGACGTACGCCCTCGCCACTGGTTTGGACGGATGTGCCGTACGGTATGCTTCCGCCAACTTAGACGCCTCCTGCACCGTCGCGGGTTCGTTTTCTTTCAGGAAAGCCACCAGATCTTTATGGCACGACGCGTACAGCTGGTCACGGATCATTAGGTCTTTTAATTTAGTAAAATCCGCGCCAACATGCGCCAAGTCTACCCAGTTCGCGAAATATTCCGTCAATCTCGCGACGAAGGCAGCAAAGTCCTCCCTGGTATCCGCACGTGCTCGCCTAAACTGCTCCCGGAAATATTCCTCGGTACGCGCAAATCGGCGAAGCAGCAAAGCCTTCAGCTTATCGTAATCCTGCACGTCTTCGCGCTGTAGCTCTTTAAAGTAGGTTAACGCTCGCCCCTGCAATAGAGACGCCAGGTACGTGGACCATAATTCTTTATTTTCCCCCCATTGCAATTGTGCGTTCAGTTCGAACCTGTAAAGGAAGGCGTCTATGTCGTCCTTCCGGTCGTCGAACGTAGGGAGCTTAATCCTAACGCCACCTTTATTGTGTACCTGCCGCTCAACCGTTTCCGTTGGCGTATTCTTCTTGAGTTCTAACTCCGCAATCTTTACTTGCGCCTCTATCTCCTTTAACCTTATCTCCTGCTCCCTTTCCTTAGCCTGTCTCTCCTGTTGCTGAGCCTTAGCCTCTCTATCCTCTTCTCTCTGTCGAGCCTTAGCCTCTCTTTCCTCTTCTCTCTGTCGCTCTTGAGCCTCTTTTTCTCGCTCTCTATCCTTAGCACGCTCATCGCGCAAATCCGCCTGCTGTTCTTTAATCCAGCCGCGTAGCTCTTCTCCCTCAAGGCCAAGTTCCTTACCCAACTTCATTAATTGTTGGAGTTCCGCCATTTCACAGATTTATGGTTATGGTATGTATTATAAAAACGGCTAACCTGTCGGTATGATCACTAACGACACGACCAGAGACCTGAGATCACACCAGATATAACAATACCCAATTGTCTCAAATACAATTCAGAAATTTACGTACTTCCTAACTAATTCTATATTTATAAAATGTATTGCCCTATTAATAATAAAAAAGAGTAGAAAAGACAAGAATAAGGAAATTCAGTAGAAAGACCACAAGGACGTCGAGGAACAACGAACCAGACTAGGACAAAGACCTAAAAAAGAAAATATAATGGAACAAAATGCAACCTAACTACGCCGATTACACTACAAGGTACGAACAAGAACAGAGTCTGAAAAAAAGAACGTATCTACAGATAGGTAGAAAGAGGGACAAGAGAATACGTCTTCCTGCGGAACAGAGAAGATATCGACGCTACAACTAAACAAAAATACAGGTCCCTATAGAACTGTTCACTGTGATGAACGAAGTTCCAAATTTAGCCCACCTCCCGAAGAGGATAAACTACGCTCACCACAGCAAACCCGCGCCACCGCCCGTATAATCTATAACGACAAAAACAGCAAAAACAGGGAAAAAGACAGAAGAAAAGACAGCCCTCAATCCAGGGTACAAAATTTTCACTTAACTTTCAGCCTTATGAGTTTAAGTCCTCCCCTTAATCGGAGCTCTGGCTGCTTGTCTCCTCAGGCTGAACGCACACACACTGTCTCTCTGAAAGTTTAAGTACACATTAGTACATATTTATAGCAATACATGCATCAATACATATTCATAACTATACATAAATCATATCATCATGAAATTCCCATTCATGCCACGAACAAGGACACAGCACGAATTCCTAGCACAACAGAAAAACAACTAGATATAAGGAATACACAATGTCAAAATGACCACAGGTAAACAGGACGAGCCCCCAACGTCACAAATCCCAGACTGGGAGATGTAATAAGTTATGACAGGACAACAATCACGAACAAACAAGTTTAACACTTAACAGAACAATCCATCAGACTCACACATTTATTAAACATAATTATACAGATAATAGCGCAATTACATACATTATATTATTGAAATTAACTGCCGTACAACGGCCTTATTCTCACACACCCTCTTCCTCGGGTCCACAACCCGGTAGTTACTCCTAAAGGCACTTCGGCCTCAGCCTCTCCCCTCAGGGTCTTAATAGCACATTAATAATTCACTGGCACCGCAGTCTCTCAATATCCCCTTCCTATTGTCATACACCTTAGCATTCCCCTAGCACCTCGGCAGGGCAATAACACATTATCATTTCAATAGACATTATCATTTCAATAGTACATTATTAGTTCACTAGCCCCTCAACATGGCAATAGTACATTATCACATTCACGCTCATATCTACGTCCCTGTCCGTGGCCTGACTGCCACGACTTTATGTGCCTCTACTGTCCTGCACTGACAGCCTCACTTCTGGCCTATGTGTGGCCTCCGGCCCTATGCTGGCCTATCCCGTAGGCGGCGCTCTTTGGCCCGACCTCGGCACCTACAAGAATAACATTACATTGGTATAATACCCTACCATTTCTATTCACTCCACCTCTCCTTACAACCCATGAAGCGTACACACCCTAGTTCACCTTTCACTCACCACACATCTTACGGTAACACACCTCCATCGGAGTACACACCACTCACTCGCGCTACAAATCCATGAACTCACTTTCATCTATCGCTCATGGCGCACATTGCTATATCCAATATCAAGGACTTCCACATTCCTCACATCTACTTATTTACATCATGGTAATAGACGAATATAATATAATACATCAATCATAATTATCAATCAACGTTCTACCTACCAGTCATCACTGGAAAAACTCTCTCACTGGTCTCTCGACTGCTCCCCTTATGTCCGCCCGCTGGGCTCTTACTAGCGTCCGTTCCGTATGACCTTCTAACTTGCAGTGATAGTAATACAGCGCTTTCGCCTCATTCAGACCCCCCACCACTCATAACATGCACGCTTTCCTTACTTGTCTTCGTGCATTAATTTTACTCTCTTCCTTTCACGTCTTTCCCTACGTGTCTGCCGTGAGCCCTTCTTACTCTACACCCGCTCTGTAGCAATCCCCTTAATTGCACTCACTCCACTCGTGACAGAAAGGACGAAGAGTTTATTTTGCCCATCTATCAGTGCAGTATAATGATCATCTTCTACGTCAGTACAGACCCGAAGAAACAACTGTTTTGAGTAATAACAGGAACAAAAGTATTATTGAAGTCAACAGAGAATATTTCAATAACATCAGAGTCAGCAAACTACATAATTAAAATATGGGGGAAAAAAGAGAAAATAGAATGTTTTACAAAGCCCTGTGTAAATAACAATAGAGAAACGTGACAATGAATAAGAAATGAAAGAAAAAAAAAACAACATGCAATGTATTCAAATTTGAAATTGATTTTGCTTTAGGATTTTAGTCTTTTTTGTGTGTGTGTGTGTGAGTTTGTATGTGTTTAGCCCGCAAACCCCATAAAAATATCTGCCGAGGTTGAAAGGAAACAATTGAATGTCTTCAAGATTACTTACATTTTTGCAATGAATCTGCACTAAAGAGCCAAAGAAATGCCAAAATTTTTAGAAAATTATGTTGTGTGTATTACAAATAATTACACTTCGACATTAGACACAATGTATATATTAAAACACAAAACAAAAAATAATATATATATATATATATATATATATGTATATATATATTAAGGTACATGTAGTTTTCAATTCACTGGATTTATTTACATCCATTGGAAATCTTGACTGTTAAAAACTTGCCCGATTTAGAACAGAACCTACTGCCGCTCATATAGCTCAGATTTGCATGAAATTTTGAAGCGACTTCCATTCTACCCGAGGAAGGTTCTATACCCTGCGAGGGGCGACAATTGTCGGTATTTCCTCGCAAGTGCTCACGCCGCACGGGCGGCAAAAGTCGGGAAGGTCAAGCTGACCGCGCCACGCGGAAGCCGTATTTTCACGCATCAGGTCACTGACCTTTTTGAGACATAACCACCGTGTTATTGTTCACTGTATCTCTTCTAAATCAAACACATTGTGACATGGACATGTTAACCAGTGAACCACTTGTCGGAATCACAAAGACTAAGCTTTCAAAGGCTCTCCCCACACTTTCAAAAGATGTAACATCGACATGCGAACTGTTGCTCAACAAATTTGCAATATTATCTCATTTTCTCACAAGCTGACCACCATCTGGAGTTGTCTGTATCTAAGAACCAATCAGAAACAAGCTCTGAAATAATCTTTGCCCCAAATGCCCACATTGGTTTATTAGTATGTGTCAATCAGGATGAAACCATTTGTGTAGGGCTTGGGAGGGCGTGGCTAGTTATCATGCTTTGTTCTCACGAAAACTACAGCTGTCAGTTTGGAATCATAAGTCAGATCATTGGTTAGAAACTGACAGACTAACATTTTGCTGGTTAATTCATTATCAAGCGTGATAAGGCATAGCAGCGAATGTTTTCATACCGATCAATAAAAACCGAACCACGTGGACAGCGTTTGTGGTCATCGCATAGCGGCACGGGTCAGTGACCCCAGATAAGATTCTCCGTGAGTAAGGTCACTGACCGTGCAGCGGGCTTTACGGGTAGCGCGCGGGGTATGGGTTAACACAGAGGCTTGAAATGTTCGGGATTTTTTTTTCAGTTGTTTTATGCCGCTGATTTCGCAATCGATCCATTCTTGTCCATGGCTGAATGAACCCATGACGCCATCATTCGAATTTAGAGAAGCCCTCGCTCGCTGAGTCGACATGCTCTGGTGTGGACAATGTACTATCAGCGTAAGGCCTATACTTTCTTCCGTCCACTTAGCTCTCCTTGCCTTATGGGACAGTTACTGTTTATTATATAAAGATTCTTAATAAGATTCAAAGTCGCTGTCATTAGCAGTAAGCAGATAGACCAGCCATGGCCAATTTTTTGACAAACGCTATCTTGTCCCTTCTAAGTTGTGCGTGTGTACAGTACACGAGCATTTTGAAGCCAGAGCACAAAGGAAATTAATGTGTGCACAAGAGGCTAGATACCTAAAATAATGCTGTAATTAACAATTGCACAAAATTGAAAATACACTCCTAACAATTAATTTCAAGTCTAAATAAAGAAGTAGGCGAAAACGCTCCATACGGTAATATGTATTTCCATTAATACTTGTTCGAATCAAAGGAGCTCAAACTCTGGTCAGATTTCTCAAACGTGGAATTAAGGGAGATAGAACTCTATATTTTAGAATAAAGACTTTCTACATCAACTTTTTTTTAAAAATTGTTTGCCATTGTAAAAACTAGCCCGCTGACTGTGGAGTACACAGATGTGATATTTTAAGTTGAGTTTCGATCAGCAAAGTGTAAATTGAGGCGCAGAGCGAAATTTCCTGGCATAGATTTTAATAATACTCTAACTAAGAAAATGTGTCTTTTTTTTTTTGTAGTTGAAAATGTCCAAACAGTTTCTTCTGTTCAACGCAATTGTGGCTCAAAATCAACGAAAGTAATACAAATATAGCGTACTGCAAGGCCTTTTAAAATATGCCCACGTACACCTTTAGGTCCCCCTATGGATAATATGATATTTCGTGTAATTTAATGTCCAGCGGTTAAAAAGCTTTTCATGATTACATCGGAGGCCCTAATTCTTTTATAATATTATGATAATGGTGCTGAGTTCAAAAACTAATTAAGTGGAGCAGTTGCGAGGGACGTTCACGATCTCTTTACCCTGACTCTGAAGGAAACGGTTATGCCTATGGAATTTCCAGGGATTAAAGTTAGTCCACTTGGTGCAATGTCATTGAAGTTTTGGGAAAATTAGATAGTTGGTGTAAACAGCTCGGGAGCCGTCGTCTGCTATTTTCAAGGCAACAATGGAATCTGTTGAATGGCCTACTGCTTGGTTGTCAAGTTTCTTCATTTGCAGGGGAAATTCTCTCCTCCTCTCCCCCACCCCCCACGAACGCCCCTGGTAAGTGTGGAGATTTTCGTTACAAACAGAAAAAGAGTCTTTTTCTTGCACGAGTGCTGACAACCAATCTCTTGTCCTGAGTTGTCCATCGCTGCACAATAGTTTTCCCTGACTATGTTGAACAGGTTTAGAGGGGCCGGATTACGATTTTACAGGCCCCTGGGCTACAAATACGGCGAGCCCCTGTAATAATTAATAAAAGCATAAATTTTTGGATTCTTGAAATCAGTTTCATTTATATAATACCCACCAACATTGTCATAAAAATAATACGATTTGTCTACTAAAGGGACTCCCTGCATTAAAAAGTGAAATAATGTTTTGATATTTATAATTTCACTTAATCTCTGGAGGCCCTCAGCTGGCGGAGGCTCCTGGGCTGCAGCCCATAATGCCCTTGCCTTAATCCGGCACTGAAGTTAAGGGCCGCAGTGGAAAATAAGTGCAGAGTGAATATTTTGGCCATGTGACCAAATTGAGTTTTCTTTGCACTGTGAATGTCGAGGAAAACCCAAAGATTACGGCAGGAATTATAATTAAGCTTCTTTTTGGCTCTGCAGGGAACAAAAAAATTCGTAAAATGACAGCACCTATGTTTTTTACACTTAGATGCGAATTAGACACACGAAAAGGCCTATTCTGAATGTTTTGTCCACCTGGCCCTAATAGCCTTCACTAAAACAATAACTACACAGAAAAATGTACTTCCGAAACTAAATGTATCTGCGATATCAGAACACTTTTTTTTTTCTTTATGGTGAAAAGACAGATCATACAATATATTTAAACTGATGTCCATACTGAAGACACAAAGTTGAAAGCTGAAAGCAACAGTGGTATGAACTAGTTTTGTTTTGTCTGGAAACGTGGTACATTTAGTTTCCTGCAAACGCGGAATGCTGCAGTAGAACTCAGAACGCCGTATGGTACTGAGGTCTAGCATTTGCAGAGCAGAATGGGAGAGTAAGTCGATCTGGATTCCAAAACACGCAGCGTGATTGCACATAAAGATCAACAAACATATTGTCTACTATTCAAAGACACTGACCCAAGGCTGTTAGGCATCTTGAAAGAGCTGAAGTTTCACAGTCATACCCATACCATGCACCATGAACACTTTGCTCAATAATTTGCTCAGTTTTGTCTTTCGTGTCTTATCTTTAATTGTGCTGTTTCAGTGGGTATATTAGAGGAGCCCAATAGGATTATTTACAGCTTTCTCCTTTTTATCTCTTAGGCTGAGGCTTTTTTTTTCTTTTGCCTACTTGAAAAAGTAATTTGTCTAGTACTAGTAGTAGAGTTACTTTGACCGATAGTAGCTTGGAAGTAGCAACAGCTATACATGGTGTCAGAGTTGCGACAAATGTTTTTTGTTTTTTTTTAATCAATTAACACTCACCTTTGTAACCGCATCTAGTGAAGTTAGGTGTTGTGGTTACTGCAGATTATGGTTTAAAATGTTTTCCGAAACTTTGAGTTACATTTGAGATAAACAAAGAAGTTGGCGACCATGTTCAACATTTGCAAAATGGTTGTGCAACTCAGTAAGACGCCGTAGACATTAAAGAAAATTCGTTTCTGAGCAAATGCAGGAATCGAGAGATTTAGAGGGTACGTAATGGTATTGGGTGTGTTACAGATAAGGAAAATGGTCACCATAAAGGTGACAGTCTGTATTGCTCTGATGTCCTTTGGGGTCATAGATTGGTCCTTTTTGCTCGATTCCTGGTCAATCTTGGGTGGTTTTGTGGTTGGTGCAGTTTGTCAATTGGGACTTGTGTCTGAGTGGGTCAAAGATCTGGACTTGGTATCTGTCTTTTTGCTGTCAGTGACACTAGTGGTTGTAGGTTCTGATAACGCGCTTTTCTGGTTCCTGGGCCCAGTGGTCGTGGTCGAGAATCTAAATCGCATGGATTGTTTTAGTTTTATTATATCAGAATGATTGAGCAAGGCAGCATTATGCTCTATGAGATGACAGGTAAAACTATGAAGTGAAAGATTTTGACAAGGTGATGGGCAAAACCGTCTCGAACAGATCGATTCCTAACGATGAAGAGTGTAGTGCGGTTCGTCTTTGGATTAAATCAAAGGGATAACTGGGCACTAGCGAGGTACGGCAGGAAGAAGCAGAACATGGCGATATAAATGATGACGATGACGACAAGACAACGAAACGGAGAGAACACCTTAGCAAATTTGAGAGGCAAAACGACACAGCAGCATTTCTGAACGGCCAGAAAGGCAGTGGTAAACATGGAGGTGCTGTAGAAAATAAGCGATGCATAGGAAGAAATGCTGGATATTGAGTTCAGGCTGAGATAGGGCCGTACGTTGGTGTACCGCAGAAGAAATGTTGCCGTGGCTGCTGGGACGTAGATCACATGACAGAGCAGATCCGAAAGGCTCAGTGAGAAGAAGGTGACATAATACTCCATCCTTTATGCCAAGCTTCCAGAAGACAAAGACGTTGATGGACTTGGTGATTAGTGCGAGGGCCCGAATTAAATGGATGAGTACTATCCTCAGAATGAATAAGGCAATTTCGGAATTCTCGTCATTGATGAGTGTGGCTGTGGTTCTCAAGTGACTGTGTCGTTCAGTAGTCGAAAACCATGTTGGGACATTTTTAGGTATCCGCTTTGTATTTTGATTACGCAGGACAGTTTTGAGCTTGTCTATTGGTGAGAGATGTCTAATTGTGTTCAGAGTGTCACTATGATCTGTTTGATCCCGCACCAGGTCTCTTAGTCACAAAGGATGGTGTTGAAAGTTGGCAGAGCACAGTGTTGAACTATGGTATTCATTAGAATCAATTCAGTTTAATGCCACACAGATTCCTTTGCTTGTGAACGTATCGGTTAGAACTGTAAAAGTATGACATTTTCATAGAAATTGTCAGTGGCAAATTTGCCGTGAAAACACATTAAAACACAAAGTTGTCAAAGGCTAAAAGGTTGAGATTTTATTATTATTTTTTTTTTCAATGAAGTGAAGTGATTGCTATCTCAGATCTCCAGGACTTCACTTGAATTTTGATCTGACAAGTCCAGGCATGAAGTGGAAGGAGATTAGAATGGAAAATTAAAAACAGAGATTCTCAGGCAATTGGGACTCGATCAACGCTCGCGAGTCCTACCTATTTTAATCTCCTACAGAAAATTAGAACATCCAAGAAAAAAAGGGGGCGAGCTAAAAATATAAATAAACCACAGTGGACAAATACACACATTGTCTTTCGTGAAGACGGGCCTTTCAAATTCTTGTTACCACCTTGATCTTGTTTCGCGATTTGGTAGAAGTGATTTCTCTATATGAATACCCCACACTCCCTGCTATAATGCACTTGTGGTCTTTATAAATTATATACAATCATGTATATCAATTCGTATACAATATGCGACCCAACTATAACCATAATCAGTCCAGTCTTATTGTCGGCCTAAGTCATTTTGGTCAATTAAAGTGACCTTTTCGCAGGTCCCGCCCACTGTCCCTCCTCGGACGGAATTGCTGGTTTTCGAAACTGGATCATATTTGTTAAATCATAGCACCTATGATCCCTATAGTATACTATAAGCTAGGCCCACAACTAAGCCACAAAAGAATTTTAATAATTTAATGTGGGGCGACCTTAGTTCTTTCTTTGTTCCTACTCCACTATCTCCACAACTGAGAGATCCCACGTTAAACGTGTGCGGCTTTAGTTACTGTGATAAAGAGTTACAATATATCGGAACTGTGAAACAGCTTGATAAGTATCACGAGACAAGTGTCAAAGTGTGCATTTGTTATACCTCTTCTGCATCGTTTAAAGATCTCCAGTTTTTCGGAAAAATAGAACAAACAGATAGAACAAACAAGAACAAGTCGCTAGATGTAGGCTACAAAAGGTTAGGTACCTAAAATAATGTAATAATTATAGATACTATTTGAAATGTGTGAATACAATCTTAACTAAATACGTTACTTCGTCGAATGCTATAATCCTGGTTGTACGAGTATTACATTAAAATATGCCAGAACAATATGTTATCAGCCGTGATGGACGGACTGTGCCAAAAATTATCTTACGACACGTTCAACTTTACATAATTTGCACAAGCATTCAGGGCTCACAAACTTAATCATAATTAAACAAAAAATTAATTTTAAAAATGCAGAATATATTAATAAGTTTGTTGTTGTTGTTGTTGTGCACACTGACATCTAAAAAATCAGTCGGAACATTTCAGGGCGCCCATCTTACGCTTCCAAAATTGTCTCGATGGTGTATTTTTGTTTTAAAAACTATCCTTTTCCCCGGATAATCGCGGCCGGCTTCCATACTGACAATGAACCAGCTTGTGTGACGAACAGCGTGCCATACCCCGAGTGGATGGGAAACTGGCATTTCGATTTTGCACGGTACCGTACAATACAGTACAATATCGTACGTCTTTGTTCGGAAATCCATACAGCACGAAGGCAAGAATTTTCTGACCTGACCCGTAATTTTATTGTTTGTTTGTTTGTTTGTTGTTGTTGGGGTTGTTTTATTCGTTCAATGGGTGACTGTTTCTTAGACAGGAAGAAAATACAAAATAATTTTACCGTACATTATCTATATTAATTTGAAACAATCATAATCAGAATTGTGTCCACTTTTTTGAAGTGTTAAATTATGTTACCAATCATGAAACAATATTGTTAAATTTTCCAATTTCGTCGCTGGAGTGGAATTACAAAAGTTAACGGATGAGAGCAACAAGACAGTGGCTTGTGTGAAGAAATGACAGAAAAACCAGAAATTGCCGTAAAACTCCCTATCCTCTCCCCAACACCACTCCCTTAAAAAAAAAATTGACTTGAACAAAGACAAATATTGCCTTATGAACCGAAGTATTTGTCGATATGTATTTAGAAAAAAAAGAAAAGATAACAATAAAAACTACACGAATCGCAAAAGTTTATCCTCGGCATCAGAGCAATTACTGAGTTACCGTTGCTCCTTTTTCCCAGCGCTGTTTCCGATTAATTTTTTTTTTTTATCGAATTTTCAAGCAGTGATTCGAGCTGAAAGTGCTGCAAAGTTTTCTAGAGAAGTTTCTTCTTCTTTATGTTACGGACGAATAGGTGACCGGCGAGGGACTTACAGCCATGAATCATGTACATGACAGTACATGTAGTCTTATGATACGACTGGGGAGTTCAAAGCAAAACAAACTAAACATCAAAATGCCATGGTGTCTTTGTCCCGGCTGTCTAGGCATTCGTAATGATGAACATTTTCACTCTCTATTACCGAAATGCTAAAATGTGACGCTGGCTCGAGCGTGGAACAATATCTCAAAAGACGACGACAAGATGGGTGGGGGAGACGTCACTTTTATTCAGTAATACTCGTAAAGTAATAGAGAGCTTATAAACCCTCACCCTGCGCTAGGCGGCAATAGTCGGTATTGACTTGCAAGCGCTCACGCCTCACGGGCGGCAAAAGTCGCCCAGGTCAAGCTGACCGCGCCACGCGCAAGCCGTATTTTCACGCGTCGGGTCACTGACCTTTTTGAGACGTAACCACCGTGTTATTGTTCACTGTATCTCTTCTAAATCAAACGCATTGTGACATGGACATGTTAACCAGTGAACCACTTGTCGGAATCACAAAGACTAAGCTTTCAAAGGCTCTCCCCACACTTTCAAAAGATGTAACATCGACATGCGAACTGTTGCTCAACAAATTTGCAATATTATCTCATTTTCTCACAAGCTGACCACCATCTGGAGTTGTCTGTATCTAAGAACCAATCAGAAACAAGCTCTGAAATAATCTTTGCCCCAAATGCCCACATTGGTTTATTGGTATGTGTCAATCAGGATGAAACCATTTGTGTAGGGCTTGGGAGGGCGTGGCTTGTTATCACGCTTTGTTCTCACGAAAACTACAGCTGTCAGCTTGGAATCATAAGCCAGATCATTGGTTAGAGACTGACAGACTAAGGTTTTGCTGGTTAATTCATTATCAAGCGTGATAAGGCATAGCAACGAATGTTTTCATATCGATCAATAAAAACCGAACCACGTGGACAGCGTATGTGGTCATCGTCTAGCGGCACGGGTCAGTGACCCCAGATAAGATTCTCCGTGAGTAAGGTCACTGAGCGGGCTTTACGAGTAGCGCGCGGGGTATGGGCTAGGAGTGCTTAACCGGCATAACAGAACTATGTAGCTCAGTTTTGTTTTGTTTTGTTTTTATTTTATGTGAACTCCTTAGTGGTTAGATCGTATTTTTCACACTTGTACTACTTGTAGTCTCTCTCTTGCCACCTGTTCGCTGGGAATTTACACAAAAAAGAAATGTCCAGAGGCAAAGATAACTTTTAAGCATCTGAAGCTCGGTTTCCTAGTCTGAAAAGTTCTTTTACTCTTTAAATTATTCTTAACGTGCCTAACTCCCACTTCATGAGATCTCGCTCGTCGAACAGGTCCAGTTTTTTCCCATTGCATTCTTAACCTGTGCGTGAACTCGCGCGTCATGAAGCCCCGGCCGTCTGATAACCCCAATTACAGTTCATGTATTCTTTGCCTGTACTGTGAGTGAAATCCCGCTCGTCTGACAGGTCCAATTACAGTTCATCATGACCTGTATTCTAAACCTCAGCGTGAAATTCCGCGGCATGAAATCCCGCTGGTCCGACAGAACACTCATTGAGAATCTTTACAACATTGCAACAGATCTTTCTCTGCGCTATAATTTTCAAATTTAATGCATTAGTTCTTAAGATAAGATCAGATCACTTTATTATCCCATAATGGAAATTCTCTTTCACAGGGCGTTTAATAGCACACACGTGTTACATGTTAATTATCATTACCGGTATATAAACAAACTCAATAACAGGCATACATGAAGTGACATTAAGAACCTTAGTAAAAAATAAAATGCGGCACACATCTAGTTGAAATGACTTGCTGAGGCGAACTGCGGTAGACAAAAATGATCGTCTGTGTCTTTCCCTGTCTGCGTTCATATGTATTGATATTCTGTTGCTCTTGGATGATCTAGAAATTTGATGAAATAGGGGATGGTGGCTGACATTTAAGATGGACATGAATTTCTTCACACAAGCATTTGACTACCGCTAGCCACCTGAAGCGCCGTCCAACCACCAGCTCAAATCTGAGTCAAGACCGATGCAAAACAGATTTGACTCTGAGCTATTATTAGCCCAACAAAAAAAACGAAACAAATGTAAGACTTTTGGAAGGCGAGACCCCATGAGATCATATGGCGATGAGACACCTCCCGTCCCCTGTCAAATAATAATTATTACGAGAGGGGTTTAAGCCTTGACTTCCTTATCCAACCGGCGGCGTTACCTTTTTTTTCTAACCGTAACATTTTTACTTTTGTAGGACATCGTGAATAGAGCGAGTTATGGTGAAACTTGGCAAACCATCAACTCAAGAGTCAGATCAGGCTTATCCATGTCAACACTTCCACAGCTGTCATGATAAAAACTCAGCCGTCTTCTCCCCTTTCCCTCTTTTCCACCAATCTCCCCCCTCTATCTCTTTCTCTCTCACTCACTATTTTATAATATCTGTACTGATAATTGAGTCACACAAGGCAATGTGGCAACTTGTATAAACCTGGCAATGAGGAGCGCCAACGGCAAGCACTTGATGACCAACATGGCAGACAGACAACACGTGTCACGGCTAGAGTAGAAAGAATACGCCCTATAAATCCTGTACAACACATGGTGTCAGAAGTGAAAATCGACGGAAATTTTAAGCATCTTCTAGGACATCTAGATGATCAATAGATCTATACTTAAAAGCCTTAAAAGGGACCAAACGGGTCCTGAACGAAGTGTTGTGTTAACCTTGCATTTTACCCACGTGGGCCACTGTGCTGTGTGAACTGTGACTGTTAGTTTACTACTGAGCAGATCTAATCTAGGGCTGGATCTAGACAATAACCACTAACTCTAGCATAATAGATCTAGACCAAGAACTGTTCGAGCACTGTTGAAGTGATATAGGTTAGATCTAGATCTAGATCTAGACATTATAGATTTAATCTAGATTTACCACCAGTTTGTTTTGACCAAATTTGGAAGGTTTCCCACCCGTGACCTGCAGATTAAGAAACTTACAGTCAAAATAACAGTAACATTTAGAAACAAGATGCCTAAACTCAATCCCCCAGAACCTATAGATTTCCAGCATCCGAAGTGGAAAGAATGGAGGACGAGATTTAACAGATACAGAACAGCCAGTAAATTATCCAAAGACAGTGGGGAAGTCCAAGTTGCGACACTAGTCTACTCGATGGGCAAAGAAGCTGAAGATATTTTTGCCAGTTTTACATTCGAAAATGAAGGACAGAAAAACAATTTTGATTGCGTTCTACAAAAGTTTGAAGAACACTTCATTCCAAAGCGGAACATAATTTGGGAGAGATCGATTTTTCACAAACGTATCCAAGAGGAGGGTGAAACAGTTGAAGAATTTATTAGAATTCTTTACAAGCTGGCAGAATACTGTGAATTTGCTGATAGAGACACACAGATAAGAGATAGATTGGTCATAGGACTAAAAGACAAATCAGTATGTCAGAAACTACAATTAAAAGAAGACTTGACATTAGAGAAGGCCAAAGAAATTTCTCTTAATCATGAACTGATCAAGACACAAAATGAAGCAAGTGCACAAATAGATGCAGTAAAAATGAAAAAAGGGAAAGAAAAGCCTCACAGAGGGAAGAAGTACAGGGACCCAAAACCTGAAGCAAGATTTAGCTTTAATGACAGGAAGTATCAAGGTCAGGCCAGTGGTCACTCATCAAAAGAATGCACTAAATGTGGACAAACTCATGCCTGGGGTAAATGTCCAGCATTTGGCAAGAAATGTTATAACTGTCAAAAACAGAATCACTACGCATCAATGTGTCGACTGAGTAGACAATCCAACAGACCAAGTCCAATTACTCCAAAACAAGTCCAAGAAGTAGATTTGAGACAGGGCCAAGGAGAACTTGAGGATTGTTCAGATTACTTTATTGGCTCCGTCGTTTCAAACGTTCCACCCTGGACTACCAATGTTGAAATTTTGGGGGAAATGATAGAATTCAAGATCGACACTGGTGCTGATGTAAACATTCTGAATCAACAGACATGGAAACAACTAGGTCAACCTTCACTTGATGTATCAAAGGCAAGTCTGCTGAGCCCAGCAGGAAAAATTTGTACTTTGGGAAGATTCAAAGTAAAAGTCAATGACAGCAAAGTGGACATGTATGTAGTCAAGAATACAACTTGTAATCTCCTTAGCAGATCTACGGCTATTCACATGGGATTAGTGAGGTTGGTGAACAGTGTAACCCAGTTTGGCAAAGTAAACTGTCAACCAGTGAAGATAAAACTAAAGAGTGATACCAGGCCTTATGCTGTACCTGTATCACGTAGAGTGCCTATACCCCTTATGAAGAAAGTAGAATCAGAACTCTAGAGGATGAAAGATAATGATATTATTGAAGAAATCGACGTCATCTCTACCGAGTTCCAGAAGGAGTTCAGTATGATATTCCAGATCATGATGTCGAGACAGAAACCACAGAGGATCATATAGATCGTAGGATTTTTGTGGAAAATTCAAAAGAGGCAGGAGGAGACAAAACAGCCAGTCCTTCTGAAACAAACAAGACTGGTCATACTTTGAGTCCTGCAAAAGCACATCCTGCGATAAGTTCGTCCAAGGGAATTGGCCTAAGAAGATCCAATCGACAGGCCAAGGCGCCCAAGCGCCTCATATGTGAATATTAATGTGGCTTTCAAGGTGCAGCCATAAAGGATATATTATGGTAGCACTTAGCCTATTGTAATTAGTTATGAAACTGTTGGAAGTTTGTGTTACATTGTTTCAGTAAAATTACTCTTCAAGTGTTAAGAGAAGTACTACAGTAAGCAAGGAGCATACTGGATCTGCAATATAATTTCGAGATTCTTCAGAAGGGGGGAGATGTACTGATAATTGAGTCACACAAGGCAATGTGGCAACTTGTATAAACCTGGCAGTGAGGAGCGCCAACGGCAAGCACTTGATGACCAACATGGCAGACAGACAGCACGTGTCACGGCTAGAGTAGAAAGAATACGCCCTATAAATCCTGTACAACACAATATCATTCTCTCTTTTTCGCTCTGTCTCCTCTCTTCCCTCTTTCTCCCCCCACTCTCTCTCTCTCTGTCACTCTGTCTTATCCTCTCCACCCCCCCTCTTGCTCCCTTCCCTCTCTTCCCCTACCAGCACGGCCTCTCTCGCTCTCTCTCACCACTTTGTTTTGTATCTCAGTAGATCAAGCCACCCCACTCCCTCCCCTTGTGTGTGTGTGTGTGAAAGGGGAAGGTGGCTGGGTTACGATTATTTCTTTTAGGCCTGAAACTGTTTAAAGCTTTTTTTTTTTTTCTGTCCTTTTTCCTGTTTCCAGTCCACCTCAGTAAGTTCTGTACCAACGTGGCGCTCTCTGAGTGTCTGACTTAACACAGTAATATAGTAATAGTAATAAGTCTTTCAACTCTTGCCGCAATTAATTAGTCTACTCTGATGTAATCTTGATTGTGTAGTTTCACAAAATCAGATCCATTATGTGCAAATTGACATAAATAAACAAATGAATAAAGTTTTTTTGTTTGTTTTGATTTGTTTTGTTGTTATTTGCAAAAGAACTGAATGATAAAGTGTTATGGATTTTGGATGGGAAAGGAGATGGGGAATGGAAAGTGTCACTTGTGATGTTCCTGTGAATGCGACTGTTTTGGCCAGTTTCTTTCCCTCTTAAGGGATTTCTGCTCCAGGCCTTTGCACATCTCACTTTTCTTGCCGTTCTTATTTCTCGACATGGCTTGTTTCTTTTTGTTGTTCTTCCTTTCTTCTTCCCCCCCCCCCCCTCAAAAGGGCTGTTTTGTAGCCCTGAAAAAAAAAAAGCGATTTATGGCTAGATGCAAAAGAGTCAGTAAGAAATACAAATAGCAGAAAGGACAAAGTTTATTTTGGCCATTTATCACTGCAGTGTTATACATATATATACACATCCATATTATCTTCTACGTTGGTTCAGACCACACACACACACGCACACACAAAATGATAATAGTAAATATAGTAAAATGTTTTGGGTAGTCACGGGAACAAAAATATTATTGAATTCAATAGAGGACATTTCAATAGATGAAATAACACCAGAGTCATAGTTATAAAGAAGAAAAAAAAAAACGAAAACAAGAACGAAAACAAAATTGTATGTATGTTACAAAATCCTGCTCAATAATAGAGAAACATTGGGCACTGCCTGTGCAAAGTACTAAGAGTAGACAATTAATGCCTACCACAAAAACACATAGAATCAAGAACAAGAGAAGTCCGGTAAATGTTAAAAGAAACAAGAAAAGTGAAGAAAATGCCAAGTACACCGAGCCTCCTAAAATGAACTAAATAACAATAAAGAAACGTTACAATGAATTAGAAATAAAAGAGGGGAAAAATCACAAGCTTCATTTTGCAAAGATCTTCCGAGGCTCAGAGCTGGAAAAAAATTAATGCAGAAATAAACAGAAACAGGTGATCTAAGACGTTTGTGGCTGCTTGCCACTTGTGACCTTGTTTCCTGTGCGAGATTTCCATTGGGTGAAGAGAAGCTGATGTCATCACCCGAGGTTCCCGCAAGTTCTCCTTAATGTGATCACCATCGCTGTCTTTGAGGGAGGTGTGGTCAGGATCAGAATCCATGTTTCTGATCCTGATGCTGAATTGGGGGGGGGGGGGTCTAAAGTTGCTGTGAATGTGATATCTCCAGCACAGTCACAGCAATACATCCCATTGGAGCCGAAACACAACTGAAAAGTACGTGGAAAATATTTACGTGATGAAGATAAGGTCACTTGGAGTCACCCAAAAACAGCCTAAGTGAAAGCAACTAAAGATTCAGAAACCTGAAAACCAAAATTTCCAAAGGGTCCATTCTTGAAACTGAAATTGTCAATGAAATATAGGCTGGTGGTAAAACATTTACCTCAGGTCAGTGGTTCTTTTTTCAGACTCAGTCTGTACTTCAGTCAGCAATCAGTCATTTTGTCCATAATATTCTTTAGTGAATATTGCCAGTTTCATTTTCTTCTTATTTTATTTTATTACTGATTACATGTATAATGTTAGTTTCCTATCAGTATTTCCAATAAAAGTCATAAAACAGTGTTCTATCACAGTCAGTACACATTTTCCCATGATATAACCCAACTTGGCAGTGTCCCCCAGTCTTGAGAAGAAGAGCAGTACAGGAATAGCTATAAATAGCAAATGACATCACCAGGTAATCTTCGATGCCCACTGAACCACAAATTAGTGTGACTTCGCCTTTTCCGTACTCCATTATTTTACCCCCGATCCGCAGGTCCTGGGTAGCTTTGTAGACACAGTGCTGTATAAATGACAAAACGCGTGTGGGCTGATCTGTACGTACTGGGTAGTTTGTAGACATACATTCCTTACAGTGAAGAGATCCATCCTTACTAATCATGATAGAGGCATTTCGGGTGGCTTTTTCCTTTTATGGGTATTATACATCTGTATTTGACTAGTAATACGTACAGGTTGATTTTCTATAATTAATTGTCAGTGACACACTGGCTTCTGATTACATCACTACCGTCCTTGCATCAGCAGCAACATCGGCTTTCGTCAACATGCCAAGTATTTCTCTTTCTTGCAGCCCAGACACCATTGGGACAATATCTGAAGACGACGAGAAAGGAAATGTAAAAAAGAAAAGAGTGTATGGATGGCTCTATGGCATTTTGAGGGCCAGTCGCCTAGATTAGGATGGAAAATCCAGTGTACATCTGGGAAGTGGGATGAAATCTGAGTCGTTGGGAACAATGCGTTTCTTATTTTGAAAATGGGGGGGGGGGGGGTTAAAAAATGTTTCATTTTATTTCTACAGTTGTTACACAGTTCTAGATATGTGGAGTAGTCACATTTCTTTTGCTCCCTATAAAGTCTGAGGTCAGTCTTGAGTACATGTACTATGTTCCGGGCTAGGTTCACCTTTTTCTGTCTCTCAGTGGAACCCCCTTTCTCAAGATTACGTATTCCGCGAAATGGGTAGTTTGTTTCTGGATCACATGCTCAAAAGACTTAGATCATTGTTTCCCTGGTTTTGAAGGCAGAAACTAAAAAAAAAATAAGCTGCATCTTCACCTGAATGGAATAAGCTGCTCATCGGTAGTGATAAATGTTCCCGGCACATAATGCACTACCAAGTCCTTCACAAATACGCCCCAGGCATCAGTGTTCCCAGATTTTTTTTAAAAACCCGCCAAAGTTACAAAAAAAACCAGCCCAAAAACCGCCGAACTGACAATTTTTTTCCAGCCCAAACCCGCCAACTGAAAATAATCATGCTTTATTGAAGTAAATAAACAAGTACTGGTAATAACTAATGTGTCTCTGGATTATTTGCCTCTAATCCTAGCAGTATGTTAGAAATACATATTATATGCGATATTGATGAGAACATTTGGGGGTATGAATTAAATTTATAGATAAAACAAGATCAGTGCTCGTGCAAGGCAAGTAGAGCTGAGTTTTAAAGGACGATACAGCATTATTGAGGATAAAGAAGAATAAAACTCAATGGATAATCCAAAGAGCAATATTAATGAACGACGGTCTTCATCCATCAATTTCTTGTAATCTGAAACTTATTTAAAGCAAAAGAAAACGAGTGTCCTGTATTAGACAATATGTAACGTCTGTGAATTGAAGATTGCAGAATTATAGTCTATAGTCTATTAGCATGGCTTCACTGTTGCTGTTGGTGAGATCGAGAGAAATGCCGAGGTTTGGGGGGAGGGGGGCAGTGAGGTAGAGAGGAGACCAAGTGATCCCAGTCAGCCCAAGGTTTCTATCTGTAGATTTTACGGCATCTGCTCTGAAGAGCCTGGATTTAAACTGCACAGTTAAAACTGCATTCATAATGCCACTCCCGTTCCCAAATGAATCAAGTCTAGGCTACTTTTCAGAAATTTTAATCGAGAGAAGTTAGCGTGACGTGAAAAGAAAATGCCATCCTAGTTATATGTTTCGTTTCTTGAGAAAAACATAAAACCACCACATTTTTTTTTTATTTGTACCTCAGTACATTCCACAAGATTGCTTGGGGAAATTAATTTGTGATCGAATTTCATCAGACCAAACCAGAGTTGTCTCAGGCACGTGCAGAATGACCAATCCCTTACTTTTAGGTTCACACACATGCCAACCTCGTGGGCCCTGTTTACCTGATTGGCTATACTTTCAAACAAAGGACTGACCACGTGCGACTAGTCTTGCATCATCGCCCACATCCGTGGTGGGTGACCATCCCACCACCGTAGCTACCTCCCATAGTTACACAATCTGGCAGTCTTGCTGAAACCAAGAGGCAAGCCTAGCAAAGGCCAGAATTTTATCACTCTGTGCACAGAGACTGTCCCCAAAAAAATGATTTCATGATTTCTTCAATCAAAACTGTAATTTCCTCTCCAGCTTAACGGCTCTTCCAAAACCAGCCCAAAACTAGCAAACCCGCACACGGAAAAAAATACCCGCAAATCACGAACAAAACCAGCCCAATTCCGCGGTTTCCCGCCCAATCTGGGAACACTGCCAGGCATCTCTGAAAGTGCTGACGGCGTCTTACATCCTGTGGTAGTAACGTTATCAGATTTCAACATGTTCCCCAATGTCTAAAGTCTTCGTATTGAAAATGTAACTCTAAGCAACTTTTTCCTTCAAAGACACCCCATCTATGAATGTAGCGAGACTAAAGTTCTCACGCATTGTATAATCAGGACCCATATTACGTCATCAGCCGTCTCCGCCCATTTCCTTCCCTTTCACTTGTTTTCCCTGTCTCTTTGTGTTATCTGCTATGCTCAACATCATTTGGTCATCCTAGTCCAAATAAAATTTGCAGATGCAGGATCAGAAGCTGGTCTAATCTGGCATCCTGTTCTTAGAGATTTTTAGTGGGTTCTGACCTGCAAAGCGGGAGAAAGCCTATGGCAAAGGGGACCATTCTGCAGGTTTAGTTTTTCCAACAAAAAAAAAACATGGACAGGAAGGGTGGAGAAGGTTCCCCTTTACTGTTGTTTGCTGCTGTCCAGAGAGTGAGCTACTTCAGCCAGGGCTTCTGAAACCGAGCTTGTACCAGGTTCTGGTTCAGCCCACTTTGTAGGAAGCAGCAGCATCAGTGTAGGTCAATGCACTTTCTTAATTGCCCTGCTCCTTGGTCTCCATCACTGTCACAAAAGGCTATCTCCACTTTGTTCTACCACCTCAAGTGTCATTTCTTCCTCATATCTCATGTCTCCCTATTCGGTTACGTCATTTCTCTAATGTCATCTTGAGACCAGAAAACTACCAAAATTTATTCTGAAGGCACTATCACTGTTCAGTCAGAAAGCTACCTCAACAGAATCTATGAAAACTACAGTCTGAAAATCTTTGAACCACCAGGGATGGAAAGAAAACTTAGGAATGTGCCAGCACTTATTCCTATCCTACCGTCTGTGATCGATTCTTTATTAATACCCTATCCATTATATATGAAAATCGAACTTTTGAGTTACTACAGTCTTAGGGAATGGTGATGAAATGTATGGGATTAGAACAGTCGACCAGGCCAGATAAACCATTTCCTCAATAAGTTTACTTTCTGTTTTGAGCCAGGAGGGCATTTGTCTGAGAGGAGACACATTTGCCGTGGAGCATACAACAATGGAGGTCAGGATTGAAGCAGCACACAGAACAACACTGGAGAGAGAGAGAGAGAGAGAGATAAATGTACAGCTATAAAATATGCAACCTTTGGCATGACTAACTGACCAAACTATATACTCTTCAGGCCTTAAATTTGGCAGGAAGGTGGCAATTGAGATAAGGAAGATGATGGCTATAATTAAAAGTTGTTTACTTTAAGTATGTATTTTAAAAAAAATAACAATGTTTATTGCTATGTAACATCTGTATATTTGCATGTTTGTTTCGTAATATAATAGTGCCGTGCATGTCATAAAAAGTAACCGTACCAAGAGTTCAGTTTGGTGCGTAATGTTGTGGTGCGCATGAGTTCTGAAGCAAGACTGTAGTTTATTACTTTTATTATACTGGGGGGGGGGGGGTGGGGGTCACATGATTGTTTATTCTGGGCAATGCCCGGTAGCTCATCTAGTAACGTATATTTGAAGTCTGGGTCAAGAAGCAGATTTGTACGTGGTCTCAAAAATAACTATCAAAACACCATACCGACTGCTCATTCACAGGCTTTACATGATTTTATGATTATTTCCCTTGATATGATATCATAGTCCAAATGATTATGAATTTTGTTTGCCTTCTTAGATCCCTTTCTTTTTATGTACTAGTGTAAGGGCCCGTTCAAAGAACGGGTTGCAAACAACACGCACAATCAGCACACAGATTATGTAGATCTAGGAAGAAAACAACTCACAGCAACACCCGCATGGCCCGTAGCGTGCATAAAGCAGACCGCACAGAAACTCATGCCTTCAAACTTTGAAACGCAACCGGAAGTTTAAAGTCGAAACAAAACAAAGGCAGGAGGGAGGCAACCACTGTTGAGGAGAAAGCATTATTCGATGACGTACTCTCTCTCTCTCTCTCTCTCTTACAATAAAAGTAGTAATCTGCAGTCCTGCTTCAGAACTCATGCGCGCCAGGACACTGCGCACCAAGCTTGATATGGTTATTTTTTATGACATGCACGGTACTAAAGTCAAAACAAAACAAAGGCAGGAGGGAGGCCATCAATGTTGAGGAGAAAGCATAATTTTATGTTTTTAGGCCTATTTTCATTTATTACAAAATTACGCTACTTCGCTTTCATGTCAAAGGAATAGACAAAGTAGCAAAAAGAACTATCTTTCACATGTAATTTTTTCAGGTCTGGGCATTTCTTCCTCGCAGCAGTGAATTTTTTTTCCTTGCTGTTTTTTTTATATATAGATGTGTGTGTCAAAACTCATAATAATTTTGTATTCTGATTGAATGGAATTTTGTCAAACTTTGCTTCGTAATATCATTATCATGAGGCTTTGGAAAGCTTGACATTTAAATACAATTGACTAATAAGATTGATTGACAAACAGATTTTAGAAAAAAATATCTGATCTTATAAACATGAAATTTAGAGCAAATAGGGCGCCACTAATTTTGAAGACATATTTCCTCTCCAAATGTCAAGGTGATCGAGAAACTTGTCTGGAAGGTAGGAATTAATTCTACCCTGCAGCATATCAAAGTCAACTAATTTATTTTGTCAATGGAGGACAAATTTGCCACTACTAAAATTCATCAGTTGATCCCTTTGGCAATTTTTATGTCATTGCAGTGCATCTTCGCCCATATGGTCGGATAATAACATTAGATTTGCGTGTGTGATATACGTATCAGTATGGACAAAATCTGACCTCAAGAGGGCTAAGAAAAGGAAGAAGAGAGAGAAAAAGAGTATTATGTCACTAACATCTCTCTATAGGCAAGGTCAAACTATAATTTGAACAGACTGAAATACATGGCATGCTCAGTTATTCTACATTCCCAGAATAAATCCACTGTCAGTCACTATAGATATTGTGTGTGTGTATTATTGTCATAGCATTCGAGTATTGGATTTGGACGACTAGGGAACTAGGGTTAGAATTTCGGTTTAAAATCCATCCCTTTCTCAAACAGAAATCTTTCTCAGATTAGAACAAATTAAGGTGGCGTTCCAATGAGTGTCACTCAATAGGGTTATGACGAGGACAAGACTAAAATCGCCCGTCAAAAAGGTATGAGACGTCCAAAGTTCGGATTCTGTTCTGGACTGGGTTCAGCCTATCTAATGCCTCCCGGCATTTATAATTAAAATCAGTCTAATTACCGTGGTTGTCCAAGAGCGGTCCAAACGTCATCTCTGATATAACCTCATTATACTGAAAAGACATAATCGACCTGCACCCCATCAATAGTCTTAACTCGAGAAAAAAGAAAAGATTCTTTGAGAGACTGTTAAAATATCCATGTCTTGTCTTCCAAGAGACAGGTTTAAACCACTGTCATTACTGAAGTAAGAGAGAACCCCCCCCCCTTCACCCCGCCAACAACGCCAAAAAAAAAAAAAAGTTAAACAAAGCACGGCCGAACTTCTGCTCCACCTCCAACTGAGCATTAAAAATAGAAATTTAAGACAACACACTTAGTCGTGAAGTGATTACTTCTCGAGAAATTTTAAGAAAGATAAAAAAAAAAAAGTGGCACGGGGACTCCAGCACACACTACCCTACCTAGCACAGATGTGCCGTGTGACTATGTGGTTGCGAGAGCACTTTTCCCATGACATGGACGATCCTAAGTCTAATACTATAGTACCAGTTGCCCCTTAAGATCTAAGGAAGTAGGTTCTAATCCGTATGTTTTGTCCGGCCTACCCCCGACCAAACTCCACCCCAACTCTCAGTCCCTCAGTAGCGCCTCAAGGGAGGAAATCTCGCCAGACCCTAAGCTTTACAGACTAGTTGGGCATGACTAGCCGTGCGAGTACCTTGGTCGACCGCCGACCTCGACGCTACATGGAAGCAGGAGCCAGTGACCACCCAGGTTTCCCACGAGTGGCTGTTCTGTACTATAAATAAATTTGGGTTTTTCTTATATGACACACAATCCACACATTGTCTGCCGTTATGGGTTTGACCTCATTATGCATAAACTCAGATATTAAATCCATACCTTTATCAACATTGCTAAAAAAATCTTGTTTTAATTCAAACGTTTATGGTTATTAATATTTTGTAAGACAAATGTCTCTCGATACAGCATAGCTTCATAATTTTGCATTCTCAAAAAGGCTATACCCCCATGACATGATTATCGTCCTTTGCCCTTGACACAATCTAAGTGTTTCCTACAAACCGGAGTGGAATCGATACTATTTATTATTCGATTACGACATTGAATATGACAACAAACTCAATGCCTATTTTTGGAAAATTCTCCTGTGTCTCCATCCTTGTTCTTGCAATCACATTTTCCATATATTTATTTTAATTTTTTTTTTTAATCAATACAAGACCTAAGGGTGACTTCATGTCGGATCCCTAATATTAAAATGAATTCATTATTAAGCGAACTAAAAGCGATGTTGAAATTAACATAGGAAGGAGGGGGGTGAGCATCCCTATCCCTTAACACTTTCAACTCATTGACCTTGAAAATTGGAAACAAGATACAAATGAACCCAAGAAACATAACACAACGTTAAGGGAATTGATGCAGTTGTCAACTCGGGCTTGACAATAGCTGTACATTCAGTGAATAAGAATGAATCAAAGAAAATCTTACCGAACAAATATACGTCGCCAGACTCAAATGATACCAGGCCTGATAACAAATATCAATAATGAAAATTATAAAAATAGGAGGAAATGGTCATTTGGATGTAGAAATAAAACAAAAAAGACAAGTTTGCGAAATGTTCTCGACATTCATCAAATCTGCATTATAAAAACTCACCACTCACACAACACGGATTTGAATGAAACACTGAAGTATTTTCTTCGTGTTTGCTTTGTGTCGCTAATTTCACCCGGATCCTTTATTTTTCACAAACACAGAAGCCCATGATGCTATCACTTCCTGCCTAAGCTAGGCCATCCGTGCTGAGTTGACACTGAATGAATGGTGGACAAATATTAGTCTTTTGATGACTCAAATTGATTCGGATCAATGGGTTGAGTGATTCATTTGATTCGAATTAGTCCATAAGCCAGTGGTAGCATGAGTGAATCACGATTCGAGTCATTCAGTGAATTAATAGCCACAGGAACTGTGTGAGTCATGAATAGGTCTTAACACGGATAAGCATTGATTTGTTTCTTACCGCGGGGTGAAGAGTCTGATCCATGCATTATTCCCTTATACCAGTCCCTCGTCAAAGTCTGCTCCGCTGGCTCCTTTGCGCAATGAACCTCAAGTGAGAGACAAATTAATGGTGATTTGAATCATGATTCAGATCATTTTTGATTCATCAGCTGATTCGTTCGGTGGTGATTCGAATCAGAATATCTTATTCGAATCACAAAAAATCGACTCAGTGATCCAAACCATGCCTATCAATATATTGCAAGCCATGGTGTGCACAGGGTACAGTGTGCAATGCTAACATTCTGCCTGCTTTCTTTCATCAACTGTCTACACAATAGACCACTTCTCCCTCAGGTGGTTGGTATGGAAAAGACATGTTGTGTGTATGATTGTGGGGGTGGGAGGTGGATTGTTTTAGAAATTTAAAAAAAATTATCTGTCTTGCTGAATATGTAAATGATCCTATATGATGTCTCGGCGCCTGTAATAACATAGTATTTGAACAGATTCCTTTCTGTTTGAAGTGTTACCTCTTCTCTTTACGGTCGTAGAACATGAAAAAACGTATAAAACACTAAAATGGACACTAAAGTTCACCTGTGCTTACATTTACACTCATTTCATTTTCAAAAGGCGTATTTGTCATGGTTTAAGTGTACTATAATTGCCGTGCTGGGTCACGACTTGCAAGGAGTTGATTTTTCACGGTCTCGTTCATTATAACCAGCGTAATTTGTCCTTGAACTGTTCTCGTGAACAGTTTGTGTTTTGAAACACTTTTTCTTAGAGATGGAAAGAAAGTGGGGCGAGATAGAATAAATGTATAAGTTAGGAGTGACAGTGCAATTCTCGACCCCGTGATTTTGATGAACACTTAGAAGGGAAGAGAAGGGGTGAATAAGGATAGATAGTTTAAGACGCTTAGTCGCGTTCAGAAATTCGTACATAAAATGTAGAAAGCACGAGGGTTTAAAGATTTCAGTAATTGTTTTGACATTTTAAATTGACCTTGTCTGTTTTTAGTACAAGGCCGTGACCAACTCCCACGTAGAATATATTAATACTGCGAGATGAGCTCGCATGGATGCACCAATCAAATCTAGGGATTTGGACGGTAGTTTGCAGGTGGCTGCACAGTATAAAAGTGTAGCCATACCTATGTCCATGACTCCATACAGAAAACTCCAATCTGTGCAGGCGTCGGCACGATTCTGCCTGAAGAATCCTAAGTCTGTTCGATGTCATGTCTAGTCCACTATAGACATTTGAGATGAAGCCATATGCTTGAATGAGATATGCCCACTGCTATTGTCCACTGTTCCCTAGTTGTTTCTAACACCAGGGACCAAGCGTAAGTGTTTGTCCATTGATGACTCAACAATGAACGAGGAGCTGAACATAAGTTATCCACTAGGACAGGATTGCCGCATATATTAGGAATGCTACCCAAGAATGCAAGACAAAGATTTATATTGACTTGCAATTAGTATGAATGTATGGCATACGCATCTGTGAATTGGGATTGATTTGTCTGGATGAGGCTGGGAATTGCCAGCCCATCCTAGAGTAGATATCTAGACTTAGCTACGTCAGTTTATATTGACGAGCTCGATCCATTATAAGCGGTAGGCACAAATAGCTGAGGTGACATCGTCGCCAGAGCCCATATTAGTATTTTGATTGATATATAGTAGGCAGACCAGATCTGAGAGATATATAATTAGTACTTAAATTGTTAGTGAGTCAGAATTATCATAATATTATAGGAATCTAGAGAAGACTTCTAGTGACATATTGTTGGATTTAGATTTGATGCTGCTGATGTTGTATTTACTATGTAATAGATCTAGACAAAATTGTTAGGGTAATTAAGGTAATTAAATTTGTGGCCCTGCAGGTCTGTTTATGAAACTTATTCAGATTGTTCTTAGTGTGTGGCATGGTACGAAAGATTGAATATTAAATACCTCTCGATTTAAATGCAGTCATAATACCATCATTGAGAATACCCTCTTCATAACAGCTAGAGGGGACTTTAGTCCAGAACCCTAACACTGGAGGGCACTCTCACCCAGTCCAGATTCGTAACAGTCATTCAGATCTAATATTCATACTTAATATGGTGCAAAGTCCACAACTTCAATCGTTTCCACACATTTATGATGATTGAAAGTTTGCTTAAATTTCAGTCAGCGGATAATATTGAATGTTTGAAAAGTACTTGCTTTGAAAATTTAAACTGTAAAAAAAAACAAAAAACATGAACGGAGCTGGAAATCCAGTAGCATAAAACAACAACAAAGAAAAAAGGTAAATTTGATTATGTTATTAATTAATATATTTCCTCGACCCTTCAGATGAAGGGTTCACAAGTCGCAACTGATCCACCCAAATAAGTCGACATTATTAAATATTATAACATTATATATATTTGACTAGATTTCGGGGAAGGTGAGATCAGGATGGATGACGACTTCCAATTAACATTTGGCATAATTGTCAATACTGATACATGTTTTTGGAGTGTCCCCCCCCCCCTTTTTTCAAATAAAAAACCTAGGCCAATATTTCATTTAAAAAAACAACAACAAAACTCGAGTTATCATTATTCTGTCTCTGCCTACAAAAGTAATAAATAACATGTAAAGGTACTCAGTTAATAAGCACTCGCTATGTCATGCTGGAAAACACACTCACCCTTGATCGTAGCTAAAGCTGTGAGATCTCCAACTCCCAAACACCTGGAAAGGGTTTCTAAATGCATTTAGTGTTCGCGAGCCTATAGCAGTTAGAAGTCTGAAACAGACACACGCCTTCATCTGTATATTAGAGCAGAAACAAGTTTAACTTGTTTAGAAATTCACCAACAGGAGGCACAAAACCGTTATTTTCCGTGGTTTTGGAGAATGGGACTGTGGGTGAAGTACACGTTTGTGTTCTCATTAAGTTCATGAGCAGAAAAACCTTGACCCTTTTCGGGTAACGCAAAACAGGACATGTGATGGCCCATTCCATGTGACGTGTGTTACACCTGAATATCCGGTTTTCGCCTTGCTATCTTCCAGAACAAATCATTAAATGAGATATTTATCATTTAAACCTTTTCGACTATAAAAAAGGCAACTCTACAAGTCTTTATCTTTATTTTAAAAAAAACTTAAAAGTAACATCTAAGTCAACATGGTGCTTAACATGGTGTGACGTGTGTTACAATCATGAAAAGTGGTTCTATATAGTTTAAGAATTTCTGTGAATATAGTCAAAGAATTTCACCTAAATTTTTATGCTTTACTTGTAAATGACTGCTATGAAATTCTGTATCTCATAATTCTTACATTTTTAGACGATCTATGCAAATTAAAAAAAAATGCCGTGACGTAATATTAATGAAATATTATAAAAACCACAGAGTAACTGTGGGGTGGTAGCATACAACTTTTTCTTTTTGCCCGATTTTGACATTACTTTTTTTAGGACATGTATTAGATCTTCACCTTTCAAGTGCCCTTTTTTTTCTCAGGAATAAAATTAAGTTTTGGATTTAAGTTTGAATGTTTAACAATTTACAATAATAAATTATGTTAGTTTGTAATTGGTTGGGATCTGTCTGAAATATTTATTGCTAGAGAAAAACTTTATCATGCAAAGTGTGATGTGTGTTACACAAAACCAATAATTGCTATTGGATTCTTTCTAGCCAAAACGTAAGTCAGAAATAAAATTTCCTTATTATTTTGGCATTGTCAAAATGTCATTGGAATATAAAAAGGGACAAACAACTGATCACATCATTTACTTGTTATTAAACATAAAACTGCAAATTGTATTGAATATTTTTTTTTCTCAGTATGAATTATTGTTCTTAGAAAACATGCAGTAAAATTATGAAATCCGGTTTTTATTTTCTTCCTCTGAAGACATTTCCTTGTCAACAAACCATTTCAAAAGTTATACCAAGGATTTTTTATTTGATATTTCAAATTCCGTATTTCCTCTTACTGGTTGACATTTCATGGAATGAGCCTGATGCAGAGTGAGTCAGTGAATGTTTCCGTGCTCGTGAGTACTGGCGAATGTGCGAGTTCGTGAGTTCATTGAGAATGAGTGAGTGACTGAAGGTATAAATGAGTGAGAAATGTTTGAACGACTGACGAAAGCAGGGCAGATCATGGCTTGCTTGGCAAATTGTAAAAACAAACAAAACAGAGTTTTATTCAGTTGGTGTCCGTGTTGTCAAACTCAGTTATATTTTAGGTTTGAGAACTTACCCAGCCA
>OZ007577.1:31019518-31184518 GCA_963931925.1 Onchidella celtica
TCGGGAAGCAAGTCATTTGACGAGAGGTGATCAAGAAGGCGATTAAGAAGCATTCTTGCCAATATTTTGCCAGCAATTGAAAGTAGAGAGATTCCCCGATGGTTGTCACAGACTTGGCTGTCCCCTTTGTTTTTGTACAGATGGATGATTGAAGCATCTTTGAAGTCCTGTGGCAGCTTCCCTGCTTTCAACATATGATTGAACAACTCGGCCAACCTTTCAATAAGCTTTTCTCCACCGAAGGCATACACCTCAGCAGGAATTGAATCCACGCCTGGTGATTTGTTAAAGGACATCTGATTTGTGGCAGTTCGGGTCTCATTTGCTGTGAATGGCTTGGCAAGAGCTGCATTAATAGGAGTCTGAGGGAGGCGGTCAATGGACTCAGTATTTATATTTGATGGCCGATTTAGCACACCTCCGAAATGTTCTGCCCAACGCTGAATTATGGCATTCAATTCAACAATGCATGTTGAACCATCTGACGCAAGAAGTGGCGTAGTGCCAGAGCGGGATGGTCCAAACACAGCTCGGAGGCTCTCAAAGAACTTTCTAGTGTTGTTTGTGTCGGCATATTTCTGAGTTTCTCTTACTCGCTCTTCAAGCCAGTCATTTTTCATTTTCCTCAGCTTCTTCTGGAGTACACCCTTACATGCACGCAGTGCATCAGCTTTTGCTGTGGAAGAGGGGTCACTGCAGTGAGCTTGGATGAGACTATTTTTTTCTTTGATGAGCACTTTGATTTCATTATCATTATCATTGAACCAGTCCTGGTGCTTGCGGACAGGAAAACCAACTGTGCTGCTGGCGCAAGAGTGTACAGTCGTATTTAGGTCAGTCCAGCTCTGTTCAATGTTCTCAGGGTCAAAAGTCACGCAATCCAATTTTGAGGAGAGTTCTGATGAGAGCTCGCTCTGTTTCTCAGCTGAGCAGAGTTTTGAAACATTTAGGCGTTTAGGTGGCGCTTTCCCTTGAGGGCGTCTATTGCGCCTCAATGTTAGTCTGAGCTTGCAAACAATGAGTCTGTGGTCAGTTCCACACTCGGCACCACACATCGCCTTTGTTACAAGGACATCCTTTCTGTCAGTCTTCCTCACAATGACATAGTCTATGAGATGCCAATGCTTTGAGCGGGGATGCATCCATGACGTTCTGTTTCTCACGGGGAGACTAAAATTTGTGTTGGTAATGAACAGGCCAAATTCAGCGCACAAAGTAAGTAAGCGCAACCCATTGTTATTGCATGAACCAACTCCATGAGGGCCCAAAACATTTGGCCACGCTGAGATTTCGGAGCCAACCCTAGCATTGAAGTCCCCCAAGAGAATCAGCTTATCAGCTGCCGGGACAGAGCATATGACAGATTCTAGATCAGAATAGAACTTGTCTTGGCTTCATCTGGGTTTGTCATGGTGGGCGCATATGCGCTAATGAGGGTGGCTGACTGGCTTTTCCCAACTGGGATCCTGAGTGTCATTAACCTGTCATTTATTTCAATTGGCATGGACTGCAAGTTTCTGACAAGGTCATTTTTAATTGCAAACCCAACACCATGCTGTCTCGGTTCGACTGCACCCTTGCCTTTCCAGAAGAAGGTGTATCCACCACTGAGCTCTTTGAGTTGGCCACTATCAGGGAGTCTGGTCTCACTGAGTGCCACTATGTCCAGGTTGTACCTGCTGAGCTCAATGGCAATAAGTGCAGTGCGTCTTTCCGGGTTGTTTGAGTTGTCCTGTAGTGTGCGTATATTCCAGGCTCCTAGCCTGAGTAAGCTGGATTTCTTTTTGTTTCGACCGCAAAAAGGGATCCCCACTGGTCGCGGTATACCAGTCAGGGTGATGTGAGGTGGGCTTTCTTTAGGGCACCTTTTCTAGCCCCTTCCTCAGTTGAGGTGAGCAGTGCTATCCTTAAATAAGGCTGCTCAGCTACTGTGGGTGCTGCCTCCCCACGCCTCCACTTCAATCGACGATGAAGCGACCATAGCCCACAGCCACCAACGTGTAGGTCTGTGCTAACAGCTTCCAGTCTATCCAAACCTGCTGCCACCGCACTCGCCCATCGCCGTTGGAATTTTGAGAGGAAAGAAGACGAGACAAAGATGAAAGAAGACGAGGTGAGTGTTAAGACTGGCGCAAAGAATTTGTTTTTAGTGAGAAAGAGCTGCGCAAACATCAGACTCACTCTCTCGCCTGGACACAACTTATCCAAGTGGCAAGACAGGGTCAAGACGACTGGAAATGTATCCAGGTGCAGGAGGATGCCAGAGGGACAGTCATATTGCCTGACCGGCTGCCTGTAGGCTACTCCACAGCCTCGCAGTCCCAACTGACTAGGGTGAAAGACCCAAACCAAAGAACACCAATACTGGTGGATGCTCTGTGTCACGATATCCAGGCCAGAGTGACGGTATATTGCCATCTGCCCTATCAATCAACCACTGGCCTGCTGCCGCCAGCTTCGAAGCTGCGTCCGGGAAGTTTGCTCAATTCTTCGTCTGTGATTTAGGCAAACAAGCCTATGACCACACCGCTACCGGGGGCCAATGTGAAGGACTCAAGTACTGAGGGTCACATTGTGCCCTAGCATGTGGCCGTTGGGTTAGATGAAACCTCCTCCGCCCTGGCCGTTTGCACCGACAGGTGCACGCCCACTGATACCATGCTAGCGTACCAGTTCATGAAACAGGTTGTACTGGATTACCTGTTACCAGTAGCAGATTTTTCTGACCTGACACCAAGTCTACACATGTAGGCTAGTGCCAAAACGCATACGTTCATATATCCCCCAGTTCCGACTGTTCTATATCCTATTCTACCCTACAATACCCTACATATCATTGTCGAGGCCCAGCTTACCAAGCACAGGGATCTTTTGAGGTATGTTTGACACCTTTGAGTAATATATTATGGGATTTTCTCGAAATTGCACTTTTGTTCAGTGATTTGTGAACTGGTTCTTATTTATGGACCAATTGGTATAAAATTTGGCTAACGGAATGTTTGAATAAATTGAAAGAGTCATACAGAGGGACATTTGTTTATCGTTTCAATTTTTTAAGAATTTAATTGTTATTTTTTTGTGTGTGTGATAGAAAATAGGAGGAAATGATATTCTGCTACATACCAAATGTTCAAAAATTCATAACATAAGATCTGCAGAAGAAATCAGAATTCCCTTCTGTATAAAGTTTTTTTTTTGGATTGAATAAGACATAAAAGAAGTTTCCAATAAATCCAGTAAACTTTTGGCGAGGCCTTTCCATACTGAAATTGACACTTTTTGGGGACTCGAAATCCAAGATGGAGGTGTTTACATGGCAACCATATAACAAACTTTTTAAAAACTTTTTTTCTATTAATTCAGACATTCTGAGTTCGATTATGATAGTTAAAATTGTCTATTTCTTATAATAACATAAATCACCTTTACTGCCCGCTCCTCCCAAAAAAGCAAATATTTGAAGCAAGTGCTCATTTTCTCTCCAGATTATCGTATTGTACTGTAATCGCAACCATTATGCAGCTAAGACCGATGAAGCAGCCAAATGCTTATCAGTAATATGTGGCTCCCATTTCCCATGTCATCTTTCCACGGATACTGTTGTTTTCTGTTCATCGACCTCAGTGAAGCAATGCAGTAATGTATTATTAATTGCCTTGCTTTTGTCTAATGATCGTTCGGTTTCGCAGTCAGCTAATACTATTTTGTTTATTTTCCATTTTATATTTCCACATATTATTGTTCTCCGAGGTTTGCTTGCCTCCGATAGTCGTTCACTAATTGTCTGTTTCTGCTTCTTCTTCTTCATTTTATTTAACTGAATTTTATTTATTTACATATTTTTGTTTGACGTTACAGATATGAGAACAACAGGAAGACTGGACATTCAGGTCAAAGTTTCATTAAGCATTTTTTAAAAATAACTTTGAACTTTTACTCTTCCATACACAGAAAATGTTTCGGTAACGATGTCAGTTAAGCCGTACACTTGAAAAAAGTGATAGCACGGTTGATACCGCACTAGGTGAAGCCTGCATAGATTTGTAATGTTCTGCAAATCCATTGACAGACTCCCCAAACGTATTAGCGGTTTTCGTTCACGCGATCTTTTCAGTTATTTCTGGCAAAGTATAAAGGAACCAACTGCCCCTAGCGGTGGGCTGATCTCACAACTAAATTCAGGAAGAAACATTTAAAAGAAAAAAAAATATTGAAAGGTTGTATAATCAAGACATTGCCACGTGAATAAGAAACTTCTGCTAGTAGAGACAACTTGACATAAACGGCCACAAAGATTCATTCATTCCCATTTTAAGGCTTTCTATAGTGTAAAGAATAGAATACAAGTTTATGAATAAGTTCTTTACAATCTTAAAGTGCTTAGTTATGGCGTACTAGAATTATTAAATATAATGCACTAAGGCATGAATTTGCGGCCTTTTGAAATGTCATTCTTTCATGTGGAGAGCGTAGCGCTGACAGGCCACAGAAATAGGCTATTGAACCTTTAACGATTATTTACTCTCTAACAAAGATCAACAGCATGTAATGTATTTTTTACTTCCTTCATCAGAGCATACCTGGCCACCGCTCTGTTTTCTTAGCAATTTCATTCGTCCTCCATTTGACCTTGAAATACCAACTTCCGTAAACATGTCTGACGTTTCCGTACTAAGTACGCATGCACAAACACGTGAACAGCCATAGGGTTGTCATAATCCGGTGGTTCTCGATGTGGGCGATATTGCCTCTTGGGTGTGTGTGGGGGGGGGGGGAGGGGGATTTGATTTCCAAGGGGGGGGGGGGTGGGGGGAGAGAAGACGAAGAAAAGGGCGACAAGGGGGCAAAAACGATGAAGAAAAGTTAGTGGTTGACAAGGGGCAGAAACTATGCAGGGGCTAAATCATGAATGGAAGATGATTGGGGGGCAAAAACAGGGCAGCCACTGACTTGTTCAACAGCATGCGTAAATGGGTTTTACCAATAGAAACAGCCTATTTTGTGCATAATTATGAGAAAGGATGTTTTCTGTTGCATATTCAATCATCAATATGCCTGCTGTTACTAATAAGATTTGAAAAACTTAACATCGTAATTAATTATGTGTTGTCTGTCTTCTTGTGAAATGTATCTGTTGGCTTTGAGCTGGGATTTCGGTGGGGGAGGGGGGGGCGGAGAGAAGGGGAAAGAAAAATGTGATGGGCGATGGAGAAGATTTGGAGCCTAAAGGGGCTATAGCCTGAAAAGGGTTGAGAGCCACAGTCATAAGTGAAGCCTTTGACACTCTCTGCTTAGAGTGCCTGTGTGTATATAAATGAAAGAGAGATCCGCCCTGCAATTACCCAGAGCAGTTCAGAAAAGACAGATCTCATATGACAGTGGTAAAGATGGTAGCTCTTCAGGTATCTTCCATTTGTCGACCACTGGGTCTGATCGTTGTACCTGTATTCTTAATGGTGGTAAGTATAATATCTATCTGTCTGTCTGTGTGTCTGTCTGCCTGCTTGGCTGCCTGCCTGCCTGCCTGCCTGTCTGTCTGTCTGTCTGTCTTCCTGCCTGTCTGTCTGTCTGTCTGTCTGTCTGTCTGTCTGTCTGTCTATCTAACATTTTCGATCTCTCTATTGTTCTAGTCATGCAGTTGTCCAACGGTTTATCTGTAAGTGTATTCAAAATCTGTCCAAGGACATACCGATGTTAAACAATTCAATTTGGATGTCGTGTATTTTCCTGTCATGTTACTAACTTCTTTTCCTTACTCTGAAATTATGGGGGGTTTTTTTCAGCTCTGTTTGTTGTTTAGATGTTGTTGATCAATGCGGGAATCCGGCTGTGATTCATCATCTTTTTGCAAAATAAAAAATGGCTGGCCAGAGTTTACGACAGAGCAGTGGTATACTTAATAAATATACATGAATATGAATATCATCATGTCTTGCGCAATACCCAGTGGTCAGGGGTAATGTTGGATCTGGGTAGGAGAGGCCTCGTGTTTGAATCCTGTTAGGAGCAGGTGCAACCAGACTCCAAGCAGTCCTTCTGTTCTAAGAGTGCATAATTGTCCTAAAGGAGGAGAAAAACCTAACAGCGATTGTAACCTAACGTATATAAACAGACAACACGTTGTTACCTGTAGTAGGGAGCAGATAATTTCTTCATCACTGAACTGTTCAAAACAAACAACACACGAAACAACCGGGAAAAGATCTAACTGTTCATCCTTTCTGAACCCCCCCCCCCCCCAAATGTAATCTCATAATTAGTTAACTGCAGATTCTTGGCCACGAAAGAATTATTTTGTTCTAATAGTAGTAATTATCAAAATAATGGAAAAATACACAACCGGACCTTCCAGACAAAAGTTTGATCTCCAGGAAGGGTGGCACATTATTATTTCCTAGTCAGTGAAAGTCAGCTGAATTCAAGAAGCTTATTATTATTAAAATCTAGCCTTGAGCCAACTTTTAAACCTGCAGATCAGTAGGTCAAAAACTCCCGGATATGCAAGGGATAGAAAATAATATATGGCAATTTGTCTGCGCCTCTACCCCACCCCTCTCCTCTTAATTCATATACATTCCTAATGCAGGCGGCTCTAGTCTCTCCCCTGCTTACCAGGAATCTGTTTTCTTTTCTAATTATATCTTTCTATTCTGCAGGTAATGTTTGGACCGAGGGAGATTTCCAGCCGTGAGTTATTCTTGTAATCTTAGTTTTTGGTTGTTGGGACCTCGAAAGATCGTCGAAAAAAAACAGTCAAGCCTAGAAAGAAAGTCAAGCGGAAAAGAAAACAAATACGAACAGAGGATCAAACATAGTTAAGCGGAAAAATAGTCAAGTGGAGAAGTTATATGAAGTGTACAGTGATGCGAATATTCTTTAGACCCAGTTGTTCGCCCAAACTTTTCTTTTCATCTCTGCAAAAAAAAATAAATATTTTTTTATCAAATATTACGGAAAGTTTACCATCTCCGATTATCTCCAAAGGAAGAATAGCATTCTAAAGTGGATTTGTTTCTTGTTCTGCGTGTTAATCGGCATTCCCGCCATTACTATAAAAACATCCATTTTGAGGACTTTCTCACCAGGGATTGCGACCACCCGCGCCTGTTAGTCGCCATCGGAAGGGCCAGATTGGCTAATCTTCCACAAATGACAAATACAATTCCTCGTAGATTCATACTGCTATTGATGCAATCACTAAAACCTAATCTTAACCATAGACGTGTCTTTTTGTGTGTGTGTATGTGGTCCCTTTTCCCACTCACCCTTTTTCCGCCTGACCACTCAAATGGCTTTATTTTTCGCCTCATTTTTCTTTTCAGATCGAAATCGTCTCAGATTAAAAATTTATTCACCCGTCTTGTGCAAGCAGATTGTTTGTGATAATTGATGTCCTGTTGTATATGGCATTTTCCAAGGAGTAAAATGAGATTTATGAATCATGAAAACTTTGTACTGCAGCAATACAAAGTCTAACGTGTCAAGTGCTGTGTCAAGGCCAATGAAATATATTCATGTAGGCAGGCAGTTCACCAGTTGTTTTACTATAAGCTGTTCGATTCCATACCCCATTACAGCATCCGCATAATCTATGTTTTTCCATTTCCCAGAACTCGCCTATGAAGATCCGTGTGACCCTCAAGCAACCTATTTTAGGCAAAGATGTGCAGACTTGAAAACGTCCTGCATTATGTCTCGATCAGACCCCTATCTCTGTCTGTGTGCTGCAGCATTTTACAGACACTCTGATGGCACGTGCCGCGAAGGTCAGTGCAATTGTTTAACCATTTACGTCCAATCATTTACCTTACTTCTACCAGTCTACCGTCTGACATGATAATCAACAAAACCCTACAGGGGCCAACATCCCGCCTCCAGCAAAAAGGGACAAGTCAGCAAATTTTCATTATTCATTACGCGCCCTGCCGGTAGGCATTGGCGATCACGACCCTCCATCTCTCGCGATCTTCCGTAGCCCTGATGACGTCGTTGGTGGTGTGCTTTCCCAGCCAGGCCTTTAGGTCGTCCTGCATCTTTATGCGTTGTCGTCCCCGGCTTCTTCTTCCACTGAATTTCCCTGTTGTTACCAAAATGTTCTAGTCTTCGTCTTCTCATTACATGCCCAAAGAATGTTCCCGGTCTTTTTCTGACCTTGTTTAGGAGTGTCTTCTTTTCCTCTGCTTGTCTCAACACTTTTTTGCTGTTGAGTCTCAAGTGTTGAGACAAGCTGATGCAGCAAGTTTTAGGCTTTGCTTAATACTTCAGTTATTTCCCCCATTTCACAATTTCAGACCCCAGCCGCCAGTGGACAATTTCGTGAGACGTTTACGTGTTTTATCAGGAGCTCATTATGCCTGACTAGTTTCAAATGTTTTCTTTTGCCTTTTTGGCAGATGGGACCAGAGTGTTTAAGCCATTCTGTCCGGCAACCAGGCAATGTTATGGTGTTTGTGGGTTGCCAGAGACTAAATTGGCCCAGCATACGTGTCCTCATGAACCTTACCGCAATATTTGTGATCATCATAATCTTTTCACATCCCTTATTTGAAGAATCGGGTAGTCATGGAAGTCACTGTGTCACCTCCTTGCGTGAAACGTCATGATGCGACGGTTTTAACCTTAATTTTTAGTGCGATTTCAATTATATTATTATCAAAATGGTCCAAAATTGCTGTGTCTACGAATGCAACAATAGTCGAGTGAAAGGATCAGAGTTTACGTTTCACTGGTGAGTATATATCTATTAGAAGCTTAGAAACAATATGGCGGCACCGATAGGATTAAAAACGGCGCAGTCTTTAGCAGGGAGGCAAAGTTTGTTCTCACCCGATTCAGGCAGTTGTTGAGATAAATTTCTAAGACGAGAGCCAATGAGTGGCGGCGTTTTTATTGGATCAAAGCGCCAGCAATGCTTCGATTGGTGCGAGTCCTGATTTCATCAATGATCTCTTGAAGGTTTGAACCAGTCTGTCTGTTTCTGTGTTGGTTGATGGGTAGTAAAGAACCCGCGGAATAGGGTGAATACCAAGCTTCTGCACTCGTCCACTTTTAGAAGTATACTGTGAGATGTCAACATTTTATTAGGTTGTGTCAATAAAAAGCTAAAATTGCATTTTTTTTACGCGGTATACATCTTGCCCATCCTTAGTCTTGTACTTTTGTAGGCGTTGAAGGCCCGAATAAACGTTTGCCTCTCCTCTCCACTCACGAATGCCAAGCATCTAAATCAACTACACCTATAAAATAATTATAGTCTTCCCCTGACACATGGCTTGACAGACAACACCTCTTCGCCTCATCTCTATTCCTACAGTTTATTTGCGCTTTTCTTTGTGCCTGAGTGATCACAAGGCTCTCATCCTGGTCAGCCATTTTGTCGACGTCTTGTTTACAAAATGCTTTCATTCCATTTTGTAAAGTCATGTGACCTCACTATTCTTGGACGTCTGTATTTTCCCTAGATTTCATGGACGTCTGGGTTTTCCAAAACACGTATTATTTTTAATTTCTAAGTACTCGTGACAAGACTGATTTTTCTGTTTGGCTGTATATCGAGATGAAAGTTAACATTCTCGTCTGTAACCCAAGGGACATGACTCAAAATATTGAATTTTGTGACATGTCTACTTTTTCCTATGTAGCCTTCGTATAGGAAAACTTGAGAAACTTATGGAATATTCCCTGCACCCTTGACAAGAGTTCACATAAAGGTTGCTGCTAACATAAAATCGTACATAGCTGAACATTTTGGTTTCCGATTTTTTTCTGGAGCCGTTTTAAATAGTGTCATGCAATTTACGGAACACTTCAAGACACTATCTCTGTTTTATTGGATTTTTTTTTCTATTTCCAGTGAGTGAACTTCAAGTTTTCGACATTTCCGTGTCAGTATCAAACACTACAGCGACACTGGCCTGGAATGTGAAGAATCTGGGTGTAAATGTAACCTACACAGTACAGCAGCACCCGGGTGATGGGCAGGTAGAGGAAGTCAGTAAATCTGGGGCCATCGTGTCAGGTCTCATTCCGGAGCGTACGTATTCATTCGTCATCACAGCGGCTCTCCAACCAGACATGCACTATGGTAAAAAATCTGTGCAAGCAAATTCTGATATCGTAAATATTGGTAACCGTAAGTATGCTGTTTGTTTTATTTTGTTCTTTTAAAACACTTTTCTTCAGAATAAAAATGTAAAATGTAATGTTATTCTCTTCTTGTTTTATGCACTGATATAGCTTACTACTTCTTCTGCTGGTACAACTGAGAATTGATTGCACATGATTTAGTCAGTAACAGGATATAACATCTAATGTCCTTCCTTATTTATTTTATTCATTTTTCTTCAAAATTACTCTGTTGGACCACAGAGATGTTCATGGTCATATTTGTTTTTCCTTGTACTGTGGTTTATACTGGTCACGCACCTACCAGAGCTGATCGGCTTTAATGTGAAGCAAACTTCAAATGTATGCCTGTCTTTTCACACTATCGACCAGCTCTCAGCAGTTCACAAAGTATTAGGTAATAGGACCAATATTCTACCACATTCCTCGACGGACAAAGTTTTAGACATTACATCCGATTCTCTTGAGTTGAGTGAGTTTATACAAAACCTGTCATGGAACAAAAATGACAGTGGACGTCGATTCAATTACTGAGCTAATACAGATGATTATTTTAGAGTTCCTCATAAATTACTGTAGTTCTGTGAACTGCTGAAGTCGCCTAACATCTGCGGGGCCATTACACTTCACCCGAACAACACAAATACATTATTTTGAACCTAAAGGCGACTTAGACATTCATTATTAGCCAAAAGTCAAACTAAGCACTTTCCTAGTACATTCCCCATTTTCTTTTTTCCCTTGCGCTGCTTTACTGTGGCTACTACTGCATATCAATGTAAGGAGCGGAAATTCTGCAGTTTTGAAAGAGATAGCTTTTTAGTAAATTGTACTGATGATGATGTGATATGTTGTAGGTTGTTGATTAAAACATATTGAAGATGAGGCAGTGTCTCTTTGACAGATCAAATCTTTAACTATTGAAAGAACAGAAACAACAAAATTATGTGGCAACATCACACTGCTTTGCAAATTTTAATTTACAATTGCAATTGTAATTAAAGTTAACCGTCCGTAGTTGAAATTGACTCAGCTTGGGATTCATCTTAGAAACAGATCTGCACCGTGACATAATGTGTACGATCTTGCATAAAATCTCACTGAGAGGAGTGTCTCGTTGTACCACAGATGGTAATTACTAGTTTCTTTGATTTGGGTTTCATGTCTGCCAAATAAACTCACTGAACCAGAAGACTCTTTGGGAGGTGATAAAGTATTAACACGACTTGGAGATGCTGAAGATGTCATGGCCATTAAGTGTGAAAACGGCAGCACAACTTTTGAATTATGATAAAGTGCTGCATTCCCCTTCTCCCGTTACCTTAAACTTATAAACAACGGGGATAATCTCGCCTATGATCCATAATCCGTCCCATTCACTTTTCATGCATGAAGAAACAAGCATGTTTGAGTGTGAATGACGAAATTTAATCCCACGTCACTTTAAGAATGCTGCTAATAAATGTGCAAATGCAAAAGTTTGCATAAAGCAAACATTAGTCAAATTAATGCCCAGAAAGATGTTGTGGATAGTGAACGTCCAGAATGCATTAATCTGTTATTTGTCAAATTTATTGTCGTTACAGGTGGGGCGCCGGAGAGACCGATCGTGTATGTTAAATTTCGTCATCGTTACAGTTCCAAGCCCAATGAGTGCTGTGATATAGCTGTTCAGAGAGCACAAAATGATGTAAATCGCCGAATGGAACTTCAAATCAACGGAGATACTTACACCAGTTATCATATTCCAAAAACAAAAATTCTAACGTTCGGCATTTATTCTTTACAACCTAATACAGAATACAGTTATACATTAACTGTCCTTTCTGCCAGAAACAAATTTGTCCTCTATACAAAAACAGGGACTTTGAGAACGCCGTCATCTGGTAAGAACACCCTGTCGTCTGTGTATAGTACTTATCTTTTTAAATTTTATTTTATCGTCATCAATTTTTTTTGGTTCACAGTTCATAAGTTGCAAACTGTCACGTGAATGATACGGCGTTAATGTAACTCTATTCATATTGAATTCGTGGGGAGTCGGAAATGGGTTTATGAAAGTTTGTGTGAAGTATATTTTAGCTTCGACTCAACCAGGTTTGCAAAAACGAGTACAATAATCTTGGTTTTAATATGTGGGCTGCACAGACCCTGGAATGAAAAGCAAACCCCGTATGTAAATGTAAACTCTAAGTTTGATCTTTTTCGCTTTCATTAGCTGTAAAACTTAGAATGATGCCCTTTCTTTAAACACCTTAACAGTTCATGTGTTGATTATCCACACTGTTTGAATTTAGACTAGTGTGACAAAAACCATAAACTGCGTCTCAAGATCTCAGAGTTCCCCCAGGAGAGAAAAGCAATCCTCTACAGAACTTGGTGAATGTAAGGTTGCAAAATAATGATGAAACTTTTTAACCTTGTATGTATAAATAACTTCTTTGTGCATAATAAAATTTGATAACAAATACGCAAGCCAACACCAAACTAAGATTTTAATCTGACTACAGACATTCCTAAATCGTTCACTCTTGTGACAATTTTCCCAGGTGTTTGTGGTTGAGTTGAAGAGAAACTGTCATTTCTTGAGTTAACAGACAACAAATAAGGCAGAGCTTATTGACGTATGACAAATTAATTCATTGTGCAGAAGGCTATGTGCCGTCGTATATTCTCCGCGGTTTAGATCTGATCTCTTTCGAAATGTGAACACTTTGCTGGTTTTCTTTAGTATAAGAAAGAATGAAAATAGATCGATTATTTCACAGGGAAACTTTATGATGAGATCTGCACCACAAGTGAGGAGTGTCTGAACTTCATGGTATGCGGAAAGGAGACCGGCACTTGTATCTGTGACGAGGGATACTACAACCCGTATGGAAACCGGACATATTGTGATAGCAGTAAGAATGCACTGAAATAAGAACAATATTAAATCTTTTTTTGATCAACATTGGCAGAAGATCATGACGTGCGAAAGAAACTGCAGTATGGAATTTGACCCGTACATAATATGCTAGTTTAAGTAGGAGTCAATATAGGTGGGCAGAAGCACTACAACCTTCGTCCGCCTAAAACATATTTTCTCTTGAATAGTTTAAGTAGGGTAACGTCGTTTTTTTTATGTTAAGATAGTGATCTTCGGAACGATTGAATCAGTGATTCTCAACTTTTATCAAGCAGTTGCCCCCCTGGGCCCCAAATTTTCATTCATCGCATGTATTGCAATGGCATTAAGAATGCACTGAAATGGGAACAACATTTTTTTTTTTATATAAATTTTATCAATATAGGGTGACAATGATAATGTGCGAAAGAATCCGCAGCGTGGAACTCAACCCACACTTCTTCATCGTACCCTTAGGCTGTGGTAATTATTGACGGAATTAAAAAATTCGAAAAAAAAAAAGGTTCTTATGTTACTACATTCAAAGCCGCGTTGAATGATCTTGTTTGATCTCCAGGAAGGGTAGCACCTAAGGCCAGAATGTTCTAACGGCAAACACTCAAAATTCATCCTCACTAGACCAGTTGTGCTAAAATAAAACAGTTTTTTTGCTTCTCCTGAAAAGTAGTCAAAACGAGATATTACAGTTTTAGGGAGAGATGGCGACATGTGTTAGTTTTTTGGGGGAACCGTTGCTTTTGTCTTAAGGTATTCTTCCTAATCATTAAATGACCAAAAATTAATCAAATTTCCCAGTTTTTTGGATTTTTTTAAAAAGTCCGGCAGCATAATTATGCAATTAATCATTTACAGTTGAAGAGGTTAGTTAAAGTCTAGGGTTAAGTCACATTTGAGTCATTTCTAGTTAAAGCAAAAAGCTTTGGACATAACCATGTTCTTGCATTGCTGTGACACACTCTCAGATCAAACTTTCTCCGGCCTGGTTAGCGGTAGACGGATGGTGTTACAATAAATAGATAGTCCTTTTGTCTAACTTACGCTGATATGCGCAGTTCTATTTTTAGTAAAATGTGACTTCGCATATTTATTATTCTTTCACAATGTCATCTGTCGTATTATCTGATTCTGTTTATGCCATAACCATTGATGAAATAATTCTCAGTTAAATCATTATGTTATTGTGTTATTGAACTCTCTGTTGTGCAGTTGGAAACCATGTAAACAACAACAAAAATTCTGTAGTATCTCTGAACTTGCTCGCACAATTTTTGTGTAGCCCTTACCTTTCTAAACAGAGCAGCCAGTGTCACCTCTGCTGTTTCTTAATTATTTTACAAACGCAGGAGCTAGCATTGGCCGACAATGCCAACCTTATGTCCCCAATCAATGTCAAGAGAAAAGTGCCTGTGTTTTCCGGCCAGTCAAGAGATTCACTTGTCAGTGCGATAGATCACACTATCATGCTGGTGGCGAAGGATGCTTACCATGTAAGTTGATACCATTCTTGGTCTTTCCATGACAGAACAACCCGTTTTGGCAAGAACTCTCCGCACTCAGAATTTGACCAAACTTACGGAATGTCACACAGCTGTAAAATATTTGATGATGTGCATTATCCAGCTTTAAATAAAACGTTCATCATAAGCTAAAGCACTATCTATACTTACAAAGAAGCCAATATAGGTAGAAGACATCAAAACCAGTTTCTGTTACTCTTTTAGCCATCAGTTTACTTGAATTTAGCTGTAATTTAGATAGAAATGCACCTCTCAGATTCATTGCTTTATAGACATAACAATGGACCATTATACACAGGCTGACTCTCTCTCTCTCTCTCTCTCTCTCTCTCTCTCTCTCTCTCTTTCTTTCTCCCTCTCTCTCTCTCTCTCTCTGTCTCTCTCTGTCTCTCTCTCTCTCTCTCTTTCTCCCTCTCTCTCTCTCTCTGTCTCTCTCTCTCTCTCTCTCCTTCCTTCTCATCCGTTTTTATGTTGTGTTTTCTCAGCGAGAATACGTGCGAAGAGTTTATCATCAGATGCTACATGTACATTTTTAAAAATTGTAACCGTATCCCGTAATATTTTACTTGGCGAAACTTCATCCTCAGTGTCGGATTTAGGGCTTCAAAATCCGAGGGGGTCGGGGGGAGGACCTCGGGGCCTCAGGCCAATCATGACAAGCTAAATCAATAGTGGGCAAAAGCATCAGACATTGGGGACCTATGTGGGTGACCTGTCGTTGGCGAATGTGATTGGCTATTTTAATTTTAAAGCCATCAAAACCACTGTTATCCCCCCCCCCTCCATCAACCTACAAAATGCCACGGGTCATCTTATGACACTGCTGCCAACATGGCTGGCAGATACAAAAATAGGCAGCAAAAAATCATTCCACTAAGTATTTACAAAAATCGATAATAGGGAAAAAATTATGACAAAACCAGTATTTTAACATTAAATATATTGAGTCACTACGGGATTGAAAAATAATGTTTTATGTCCTTTCGAGAAGGAATTTAAACACCATCGTCATTGGCGTTACTCAAATTATATAAAATACCACTATCCCAGATTTGATATATTTATTGATATATTGATATATAAATATAAAATTGATATATAAACACATAAACACATTGCTTATAATTGTAATTCCGAACATTCGTGGATTTCATTATTTTAAATTATAATAGGGGCCTACATGTATTAGTAATTTTTCAAGTCAAAAACTGCGAAACAAAATGACAAGTGAGCATGAAAGTTTCGGAACAATCTTGAGCATGTAATTTAATACATTCTATCAGGACATTTAAACTGATGAAAAATGACAATCAAGTTGTTTTGTTTATTAAACTTGTTTCTATGGGCATGCCCAACAGTTTTGCTGAGAATGTCTGCTTGTTTGGTGTTCATTAACGCTAAGATCTGTGGTAATTTAAGCTACATCTAAGTCATTCTTCTATATTTCTAGTTAGATCACACTATCGTTATGGTGAATGTCGAACACTTACAACTGATGTCACTGTCTTCCTCCCCAGTATCCAGGCTGCAGGTGTGGAACATCAGCTCTCACGTGACGGATAACACTGTCACTTTCAAGTGGAACATTTTTGACAGAAAGAGGGGAGATCCGGCCATTATCACATATGGGATTGAATGGACACCTGCTGATAGATCTAGCACTGCAGCAGCTAATCAGTTTGGTGGACAGGTTTCTGGGCTGGAGCCAGAGACGGAGTACATCTTCACTATTCTCACCACTGTTTCGGATTCCGACAGTACGAAACGTGCAGCAGTTTCAGCTGGTAGAGTTTGCACACGTGAGTTTTCCTTTCTCGCTTTGGGTGTTGCCATTCAACGTTTCACGAATTTTGACCTATTTAACTACTCCTTCCTCGGCTATTTAAAACCCATTGCATTCACATTATACACCCACTCACATGTGTACACACACATACATAAACACACATACAGACCCACACACATACGCTTACACACCTGCACACGTACAAACACAATGAGGATCAAGGACATACATACAGTAAGTTAATACAGAACATTGTGAACCTTTTTAGATATTGGTATCATTTCTTTTAACTAAACATAAAGACAAAAAACAGGAAACGGAAGACCAGAAGTTCGCACAATAGTCTTTCTTCTATATATTCTTTATTATGTACTGTCGTTATTGATGGAATAATTAATTATCTGCCAAATCTGTGCAATACCTGTGCAGTTGCGTGCCCGGTCATCTCTCTGTATTCAATACCATGGAAAATGAGATTTATTCTATACATAGTAACCATCGTGTATTTGGTATTATCACGTCCCTGTCACAGTCTATTAAATCTGCTTGTCACTTACAGTATCAATGCCGAAATCTGCTTGTCACTTACAGTATCAATGCCGAAATCTGCTTGTCACTTACAGTATCAATGCCGAAATCTGCTAGCATGAAAGAAATGGAAACCATGAGTGAAGTGGCCTTGGGTGTGGCCATTGCTGTCGCCTGTCTGACGTTACTGGCTCTCACTGGCTTGGTTGTCTTGCTGTGGAGACGGAAAAGCTCACAGTTTTCCAAGCTTGGTTTCAAGGAGGCGCAGTCAACTGATCACGAAAACCCGAGTGCTCCACAAGGCAGAGTCTTAAACAGATACCAGACAACTCCAGTCCAACAACGACACAGGAATGCTGATCATGACTCTGCCGAGGCTTCTCGAGAAGTCACAGACGACAATCCGTATGAGGTGCCAGACACAGGTAAAAATTTTCAGGCTCTAGCTGAGACAATTCCTTCGAGATTCTAATTTATGCAAATACGCTTGTCTCTTGCTCTTGTATTAACAAACTCTGGTAGTCTGGTGACACAAGGTCAGCCAGACATATACACTGAAAGATACGGGATAATTCGAATAGTAATAGAAATGCTACATATAAAATGACAGAGATCTGATCAGCACATCGTAATCATGAACTTGCTGTTCATTTAATCTTCAGATAATTCCTTCAGAATCAGCGAGAACAACACAACACCCGGCCCAAACTATTTTAATGTGAGTAAGTAGGCATTCTCACTTGACTGAAATTGGGGCTGGTTCCAGACATTCCAGTGGACAATATTCAACGGATGCAGGGATTTGATTGCTCTTGTATCTTATATTTGGTAATCAAGGTGAGACAAATATTACTGAAGTGTGGAAGACTCACAAAAAATCACTGAATTTTTCATAGCCAGATTTTTGTAAATGTATTTGCCATAAAGCCTTTGAACGTTTAATTGTTTTTCATAGTATGGTAACATGGTCATTTTAAATGTATTATGAATATTCTTTCTTTGTAAATACATGTTTTAAAATTTTTTATTGACAATATATTCATTATTGAATTAAAGTGGAACCTGCTCAATACGAAAGCGGATGATAAGAAACTTCTTTATATGCGACAGACTTCCGTGGTCCCGCCGTAATCCTTCTTTAGTTTTTGTAAGTTGATGCCTGTTTACACGTAAAGAAAATCATGAAACTCTCTTTTAACCGAAATATTCTCTAATGAGAGTGCACTCTCGAAACTGTATTGCCTCTGATGTGAAAACAAAAAGTCTGACGGTCTCAAGATCATTCCCGTGTACTTGGTGGAGTTTCGGGGACGTGGGAGAGACAATACAGCGTCCTTAAACTAACCTGTGAAAATAACAGAAAGAAAGGTGCCGCAGGCCAGGGAGCAGTATAATGAATATAATTTTTGTTTTGTTTTGTTTTAAATGGCAGTCACCCTCTCGTCTTTACACACACACTCTTCCGTGGGCTGTTACGAATGCGCCGTGACACACTGGCTAAAATACATTCACCGGCAGTACCTGCCGAGCAGTTCAAATATATTTATAATCCTCGATACAACAAGTTGATCTCTACCCACAGATCTGTCCGGCTATCTAAACAAGAGTGCGTCCCAATGCATACACACACACAAAAAAAAAGAAAACACGTAAAGTTCAGTTGTTGGAGCCAGCCCATCAAGGGATGTGAAAAAGTTTTTAAAAAATGCAACTAATATTGTTTTTCTGCAAGAGATTCGAACTAGAGAAAATCGTGATTTTGAGCCAATTGCTCTTTATCCAAAATACTGTTAGTATGAAGTACAATTGTTGATCCCTGATATTCGGATAAGCAGGTTTCACTGTATTACTCATTCGATTAGGAACCTTATCATTTTGTTAAAAATGATTTCACATAATGTATATCTGTTTATTTTTTCCCTTCCCATAAACCTTCCTCTATTGACTGCTTTACATTTAAGTATATTTTAATTTGACGTTTTTGGATAACTTGTGTTCATGTTTAGTACTGTGATGCGTTTTCCACACACATAAATTGTGGGAGTTTTGACTCATTGGTGTATTAAAATAGATTCTTCTGATACAAAACATGATTTTCCTGGGTCCCTAGTTACGCAGAGGGTGAAAGATAACAGTGCTGTAATATTTATCGTTGTGGAATGAAATAATACTAATAATAACACATGTAATAAAACTGAGGAAAGTGTCCGATTTCCTGTCTCCCATCATGGTTAAACCGCAGGAGGAGTGAAAGAATATCTTTCAAGTTTATGTCTTTTTTTCCTTTTCCAAACCAAAAATGGACAATTATTTGGGCCGAACCTTATAAATTGACTGTTCTCAGAATTGCATTTCACGAAATAAATGAATGTTATTTGCTTCATATGATACTGGATATGATGCATTCACTGAATATCTGTCCATTGGGTGCAAAACTGCGACTTGGCAAACCTCATGAGCTGCTTTCCCCATCTGTGTTCCATTGCCTTCTTCACCACCTGCCCTATCCCTGCCCAATCGCCTGCACCACCCTACCCATCGCCTGCCCCAGCCCTTCCCAATCGCCTGCACCACCCTACCCATCGCCTGCACCACCCTACCCATCGCCTGCCCCATCCCTGCCCAATCGCCTGCACCACCCTACCCATCGCCTGCCCCATCCCTGCCCAATCGCCTGCACCACCCTACCCATCGCCTGCCCCATCCCTGCCCAATTGCCTGCACCACCCTACCCATCGCCTGCCCCATCACTGCCCAATCGCCTGCACCACCCTACCCATCGCCTACCCCATCCCTGCCCAATCGCCTGCATCACCCTACCCATCGCCTGCCCCATCCCTGCCCAATCGCCTGCACCACCCTACCCATCACCTACCCCATCCCTGCCCAATCGCCTGCACCACCCTACACATCGCCTGCACCACCCTACCCATCGCCTGCACCACCCTACCCATCGCCTGCCCCAGCCCTGCCCAATCGCCTGCACCACCCTACCCATCACCTACCCCATCCCTGCCCAATCGCCTGCACCACCCTACCCATCGCCTGCACCACCCTACCCATCACCTACCCCATCCCTGCCCAATCGCCTGCACCACCCTACCCATCGCCTGCACCACCCTACCCATCGCCTGCACCACCCTACCCATCGCCTACCCCATCCCTGCCCAATCGCCTGCACCACACTACCCATCGCCTGCTCCGTCCCTGACTTATCCCCCCTTCCCCGTTTTCCTTTCAAATATTAGGAGGACAAAAGATCCGGGAAAGGACAGTTGTCTGGAAAAATGGGAGGACATAGGTATGGTTGACGGATTAGCTCGTTCGAAGATTGCAGGGTACTCTTGTGGGTGTTTTATAACAATAAAGAGCCTATGACATTTTATAACAGTCTTCTTTAAAAATAAAACTATTGAAATTAAGCTACTGAATATCGCATAGACGTATTTTATGGGATCTATGTGGTAAACGAAGGATCGCTGCTCCTGACTATTTTAAACGTCAGTTGACCTTCTTGTTTTTAGAAGGATGTTTTGTTATGTATATGGGCTAGAGACAACAATGTTGAGGAGTGCTTGAAAGTATGACTGGTTTTCAATCCTATTCAGTGCAATTCCCCCCATGAGAAAGGAATGCGTAGGTCATAAAATATCCATTACACGTATTCAGTAAGGTGACATTAACAATTCTGAAAAAATGCAATGCATCAACAATCTCCATAACATTAAAATTGCGTTCACCGAAATTTGCACTAGAACTAAATATTGACGGTCAACGACCAATTGACTAGCTGTAAACGGCTTGGTTAACATAAACCACTTTATTTTAGTGTTACCGGTATGAAAGTCATGCGGAAAAGCATGGGGATCGCACTAATGTCCATGGAATATACAGTACCACTGCATTTGACTAATGTTGTAATTGGCTCCATTTAACAACAGTAACTTTGTCATTTTCTCATTTATTAACACACAAATAAAAACTGAAATATCAATCGATTGTTTTGTAAACACATTAAGATATTGACTAATGAATGGTGGGATTTAACTCAGCAATGTTGATTTAACATAAGAAAATGAGGAGTTTGATCAATATCAGGCACAGAATAAATAAATAAATAAATAACAAATAAATGGTTTAAGAAATGCACAAATAAAGGAGGTATAGAATATAATTAATTCCGCCTTGTACATCTCATGTAAAGTTAACATTGGTAAGTTTAGAACGTCAAAGCTGTAGACAAGAGTTAGAGAAATATCCAGAGATGGGACTACTTTCTGACTCCTCAAAACTAAAAGCGTACAAAATTAACGACCCCAAGATCTATACTGTTATCAATTATTGAGTTCTCAAAGTTACACTTTAATTCTAACTGTTTTGGTTGGAAATGTTTCACCCAGACCATTTGTGCCCGAGGTTAAATGATTGATGTGACATCACAGAAATTGTTGTAGAGAAAACTAAATTTAAAAAAAAAAGAAACTTGTTTGATTAAAAAGAAAAAGTTGCATAAGAGAAAAGACACGGCATAAATTAGACACAATTTTATTACGTTTCCAGGGAATTGGACCATTGTAATATTGGATGGTTCTGTGCAGTCATACTCTTTTTCTATTTTCTAACCAGGTTGGAACTGGACCACTCAATTATTCTTTGATACATTTGACACGAATCATAATATAATACACTTCTTTTAAACAATACCTTTTTTTTTTTCTCGTATGTTGAAATCGCTGCTTATAGTAATATAAATAGCAATAATTATGTATCTGCTTCGAAATATATTATTTCTCATCATGTCCTTTTTTGTCCATTGCTCTCTTGTGGCTTCTTCTTAGTCTTGCTCCTCTTTTCCTTCCTTCAGAGACAAATTCTTTGATAATTAATTCTTTAAGATCAGAATTATTTTTTGTGTTTGTACAGACTTTTTTCACAGACCATCTTTACAGACAATGCAGTATGCGTTGGTCTGTCATTTTGGGCTAGACCTAGCAATGAAGTGTGCATTGCTCCGGTCTTATAGAGTTAAGATTTGTCGGTGCACTTTAAGATGTTGTACAATTTAACACCAAAGAACTAAACGAATGCATTGAATGATTGATTTATGACTGAACTTTATGTGTGCTCTACTGTTGATACACACAGCAGTCAAGTAATACCAGATGTTTCACACCCGTTAGAATTCATGATTTTTGTGAAAATAGACTCAAAATTTCTCTTCTCTTATTCGCACAGGCTTCTTGTGGACAAAGACACGCCTGTAGAATTACAAGGAAAAACATAAGAATTATCAGTGCTGTTTCCAAAGCAGAGTTTATTTTCAGAAATGTGTCATACATGGAGCAGAAAGGCTTTTTGTAGCCCATTTGCCGCAGTCATAACTAGAGCTGTCTTAATACATAGCCACACTAGGCAGTTGAACGGGGGCTCCAAGGGTTTAGGAGGCCCCATTCTTACAAATTTACACTGTTACTTGGCCCAGGGACCCATAACAACGTTAAGATGGGTCTAGTTAAAACAAATATGTAAGAATAAATTGACTAAGAGAAAACATGTTGAGATATTACAAAAACAATGAAATAACAGTACGATAAGAGGAAAAGTTCTTTGTCCGTATATAATATGTTTTCTTTTCTCATGAAACAAGTTTACATTAAGGTTAAAATATTATGCTCTGTGGATCAATGGGCGGATGGATTGGTGGATGGTTGGGTGGATGGATGGATGAATGGATGGATGGAATGCTGGATGGATGCATAGATGGATGAACGGATGGATGAACAAATACATGTAGAGATATATAATATGTGTATCTTTAAATTTTTTTTTCCTTCACAGTTTGCTCATAATTGATTTCATCCCACATGACAATTATCTTCATTTTTTTGTTTCTTAACCCTTTCCTGCCTAAAGCTGACAAAAAATATATGTCCAATGCCTAAGAAGCGGTTTTCCCCATATTTAATGTCCAGACACCTAAGGAAAAGGAAATACGTCATTTAAAAAAAAAAAAAAAATATCTATGCACCTAATTATTATCCAGTGTTGATGAAAAAGGAACCAAAATGTAGATAAATGAAGGCCCTTTCAGGAAATATTATATAAAATGTCTATGAGTTAAATTGAAATTTATTACAATAAAAAAAAAGCTGAAACTCAAAATGTACCATTTGGTTGACCTTTTCTGCACGTATTATTCCAAAATGTCATTGTTTTAAATCCTCGTGATATTTGCTATAACAGCAACCACCTTGTAAATGAATGTTATAAAGAAAGCAACCACTGAATTTGATGTGGAAATATCTACACAACTAAACAGCTGACCAACACTGTTTCCACATCCGATGTCCAGTGATTTAAAAAACTTCACTGCAATAAATAGGTCCACAAACTAGACGCATCCGGTTTCTTTTCTAACAAGAGTGGACATCTCCTTTCTCACGTGACTATGGCTCTAAATGAGGCTGCCAACGACATAAAACTGCTAAGAGACTTTATAAACAGCACACTGAAATGTTTTGCCAGCAAACCATATGCAATCTAAACCTCGAGATTTCAACGTTATTTGCTTGGCGACCACTCTCAAATTGTAATTTACCACATGAGTCCTTTCTCCTCCTCAGTTTTTTTTTTTTTTATAATTAATATACTTTTATTAACAGATTCAAAGATGCGTTTAAAAAAAAAAAGTGAATATCTATTCGGACCATGCGGCCAAACTGGTTTTTATTTGCAATGATTTTTGCGGGAAAGTGCAGAAGTTAGGGTAAGCAGTCAGATTCTGCTGGGCACTTACAATAATTTTTTGGCTGGCGAAATAACCATAGTAACATTTTTGGAAGTTGGCCACAAATTGGTCTCATAAAAAAAAAATAAAAAAAACCTTTAATCAAAGCATTTTTGTACCTGGCCCAAATGGCCTCTACCATAATTAAATATACAGAGAAAGTACCTCAGAAACCTGGCTGTGAATGAGGTATCACAACAGTTTTGAATAAGTAAAAATTGATTACCCAAGACTAAAATGCGCAATGATACACTGGAGTTGAAAGTTCAAACAAAAATGTCATGGACTTTGGTCTGAAAGAGAGATGGTTTCCTGCACATAAGGAATGCTCCTGGCCAATAATTAAAACATTGCTGAAGTCTGTAGTATTTTGCCTTTGCAAAGTAAGATGATTTTTGTACAAACTTCAATGAATATAGTGTCCCCTATGCAAAGCACATAAACCCAGGACTATATTATTAGAGTAAGGCTACTGAGGCGCCGTGAAAGACCTGAAGTTTTCAGAGTCATACTGTGTACGAAAAATTATTTTTGCTTAAATTTCTTTTCCGTGACTGAGTTACGATCTTGGCTTTTGGCCCTTTTTTTTCTTTTTAATTCAGTGCAAAGAAAAAAGGAACCAAAAAGGATCAATTATATTTTGTTCTAGACACATTTTAACTTTTTAAGTGCAGATTTTCGTTTCCAAATCGAAAAAAAAAGTTACGAGTTATTTGTAGATTCACCTTGACGGATACTTGCTTATCAATAATAACAGCCATACTCGGCGTCAGAATGGCGTCAAATACTTAGCTGTTGTCGTTTTGTTTTTGTTTTTTTCAGTCAAGTAACATTCACCTTTGCAGCAGCGTCTAGTTTTAGCCTTTGTAGGTACCACAAAAAAATGGCTTGAAATGCTTTTAGATACTTTGTATTACATTCGAGATAAACAAAGAAGTTGGCGGCCATGCTCAACGTCTGCAGAATGGTTGAGCAACTCAAAAGGATTTCATAGACTTTAAAATAGGCTCCATTTTTACCAAACGAGGGAACCGAGAGGTTTACCGGCTACGTGATAACATTGGGTGTGTTACAGATAAGGAAAATGGTCACAATAAAGGTGACAGTCTGTATCGCTCTGATGTCCTTTGGGGGCATGACTTGGCCCTTTTTGTTAGATTCCTGGTTAGTCTTGGGTGGTTTTATCGTTGGAGCGGTCTGTCCGTTGTGGCTGGTGCCTGAGTGGGTCAGTGATGAGGGTTGGGTATTTCCCTTTTTGCTGTCAATGGGGCTGATGGTTGTAGGTTGTAATAACGTGCTTTTCTGGTTGCTGAGCGCAGTGGTCGTGGTTGAGAGTCTCCATCCTTTATACCAAGTTTCCAGAAAACGAGAAGGTTGATGGAGTTGGTGATCAGTGCGAGGGCCCGAAATAAATTGATGAGTACTGTCCTAAGAATAAATATGGCCAGCTCGGCAACCTCGTCACTGATAAATAAGTCAGTCGTTCGCACATTATCTGTATTGTTCAATAGTCGAATACCACGTTGGGATATTCTGGAGTTTTTATTACTGGTTTGACTACTCTGAACAGTTTTCAGATTGTTTTGAAGTACGAGGTGTCTGGCTGTGGTCGGTTGCCATTACGATCTGTCTGCGACAGCATTAGGTCTTTTAATCACAAAGGTTAGTGTTGAAAGATCCCAGGGCAACACAGTGTGAACTGTCATGTAAAAGGTCATAAATTATCCATTGTAATACCATATGGATTTCTTGCTTGCGAATGTCTTTAGCAGAGCTGTAAAGGTATCACAAACCTTTCAGACAGTGACAGCCTAGGATAAATAGACCGTTTGAAGCAACGGGAAAATGACAGTTACCGTACACATTTACCATCTAGAAGGAAACCCGTAGCGACAACACTGTCCCTAAAGAAAGAGTTTTCATAATGAAATCCGGAACACTTTCTAAATGAACAACACAGAGCTGTACAGTAGATATAAGAGGATAATCGTCTGCCCATCCTCTCCTGCATATACTAAAAGATGGCAGCAATTCGCATGGCCACCTCGCGCTGCGTCACTGCAAATAAAAGGAGGGCAAGCGATTATTATTTACAGCCCACACTCATAGTCCACTACAAGATGGCACCATTTTCCAGACTTTTTTTTGTCGAAACCTTGACCTCCTTTGGTCTGGCCTCAAGCACCGAGGTGTGGACAGTGACGTGGCCTACATGTTACTCTAGTCTATTCACAGAGTTCTGAGATGAACAACTACTCCATGATCTCACACCAGTCTTGATTCATTTTATTCTCCCGTGATGCACACGTGTGCGGGATTTGTATAGTGAACAGCAGTACGCCACAGGCTTATGACTTTGGGGCCTTTCATTCTCGTTCTAGGGGCCTAAAAAGTTGACAATAATCATACATCCAGAGAGACAATTAAAATATATATATACCGGTATAAAAAAAAAGTCAAACATTTTTCTTAACCAAAACCTGGCTTGAGATAAACGCTACCAATCCTAAAAAGTTCATTTCTGTAAGACCTACGGCGATGAAATCCCTAGTCTATCTATCTATCTATCTATCTATCTATCTATCTATCTATCTATCTATCTATCTATCTATCTATCTATCTATCTATCTATCTGTCTGTCTGTCTGTCTGTCTGTCTGTCTGTCTGTCTGTCTGTCTGTCTGTCTGTCTGTCTACACATTTCACCTCAAGAGCAGTAAAAAAAACCTTCGATTGCACGTTCTCAGCACCAAGTCAGCAATATTTGATATGGTAATGACGACGGTCAAATTTTGGTGTGGTAAATATATGTCCCAGTGTCGGGAGTGAAAACTCGGGTCTATTTAAGATGAAGCGAGAATTCACCATTATGCAAAACCTCACTTTAAAACTGTATCGGCACTTCTGAAGACGGTGATATAAATTTATATCTCGACACCCAAGGCTAGGAGAAGAATTTCAAAACTCGTTAGACAGACAAACAATTCTTCTGTAGACAGATGAAACACGATTTTAAAAAAATAAATTGTCAAAGAAGTAAGAGAAAAGGAAAAGTTGATGATTTTGACAAAAATGTTATTGGACGTGACATTTTCAGTCAAATCGAGTTGTTACTCTCCGGAAACTGAAAGTTTGGCTGAGATCACTCTGCGGTCAAACACTAATCTTTGTGCATTACACTCCCTGTCCCTTTCCCAAACACATGAAGACAGTCATGATTCCCCAGTGTTTTCTGATTGTTTATCATTCTCTTTGATGACAAGGTAGAATCCTAGGTAAAGTTGAGAGATTGGGCCTTTCTCATATGTTTCTACGTGAGATGTGTGGCTGTGCCTTCGAGTTGTCGTGAAGCAATGTTGTGTTTAGTGCACAAATGCATGTTTGCAGCACATGTGTGTGTGTGTGTGTGTGTGTGCGTGCGTGCGTGAGTGCGTGCGTGCGTGCGTGTGTGTGTGTGTGTGTGTATGTATGTGTGTGTGTGTGTGTGTGTGTGTGTGTGATATGTTTCAGAAAGATCAAAGAAATTCGCCACTTTGAAAAAGTTACGCTGCCTGTGGCTCTCCGACCAGGATACCTTAAGTCATCGAAAAAGTTAAGATCGCAAACAAAAGTTACTGAAGACACCAGTTCCCGAGAAAACTGTAGGAGACTGGAGGAATAAGTTTCCAAACATGGTTTCCTGTTCATCCGGAATATTTCGATACGATAATCAAAAGTCGTACAGTGCAAAAGTCTGCAGAATTTTGTCTTTTTTAAAGCAGAATGGAAATAGGTAGTCCGCCAAGACTCCGAAACAGACAGGATAGCTGTGTGCATTTAAGGTCAATCAGCATAACGTCTTCTGTGCTAAGCATATCCATGATATTACCATTAGAATATGGCACCTTGAACGAGCTGAAATTTTTCACCCTGCACGATCATTACATTTTGCTTAGCGGTTCAGCTTTAGCTCTTCTTTTTGTGTGTGAATTGGGCACGATATTGGCTTTCACCTACATATAAAAGTAACCAAAAAAAAGGATCAGACACAGATCTCGTTTTTGATTAGATGTAATCTTTTAAGAGCAGACTGTTGTTTTCCAAATTGAAAAGGGTATTTGTCATTAATTTTGTAGACGTACTTTGACGGATATCAGCATGGTAGTAACAACAGCAGTACATAGTATCAGAATTTTTTCAATATTTTTGTTTCCATTCAAGTAACATTCAACTTTGTCACCGCATCTAGTCTTATGTTTTATATGTACCACAGAAAATGGCTTGAAATGTTTTCCGAAACTTTGAGTTACATTTGAGATAAACGAAGAAGTTGGCAGCCATGCTCGACATTTGCAGAACAGTTGTGGAACCGTGAAGGATGGTATAGAGATTGACATAGGCTCCTTTCTTAGCAAACACAGGAACCATGAGTTTTACAGGGTACGCAATAATATTGGGTGTGTTACAGATTAGAAAAATGGTCACGACAAAGCTGACAGTCTTAATCGCTTTGATGTCCTTCATGGACATGGCTTCGCTCTTTTTCCTTGTGTCTGTGATAGTTTTACTTGGTTTTATGGTTGGAGCAGTCTCTCCGTTGTGATTGGTGTCGCAGTGGGCCAAAGATTGGGACTGGACTAGAGGTTGTGACTTTTGGCTTTTAGTGCTGGCGGCGGTTGTCGGCTTTGATGACGTCTTTTTGTGGTTACTGATGGGTGCAGTGGTCATGGTCGAGAGTCTAAATCTCATGGCTTGTTTTAGTTTTACTATCAGAATGATTGAGCAAGGCAGCATGATGCTCTCCGAGATGATAGGCAAAACTATGAAGTGAAAGATTTTAATAAAGTCATGGGTAAAGCCGCTTAGGACAGATGGAGTCCTAATGAAGAAAACTGTAGTACGGTTCGTCTTTGGATTAAATCTTGGTGACACTTGAAAACCGCTCATGTACTCCAGAAGGAAGCAGAACGTGACGGCATAAATGATGAGGACGATGGCAAGGCACCGAGATCGAGAGAAAACATTGGCAAATTTGAGAGGCAAAACGACACAGCAACATTTCTGAACCCCTAGGAAAGCAGTGGTGAACATGGAGGTGCTAAGGAATAATAGCGACGGGTAAGTGAAGACGTAGGCAATTGAGATCAGATTGACATAGGGCCGCAAGTTGCTGTATTTCTGAAGAAAAATTGCTATGGCCGCGAGGAGGTAAACCACATGACAGAGTAGATCAGAAAGGGTCAGGGCAAAAAAGTTGGCGGATACGCCATCCTTTACACCAAGTTTCCAAAATACTAGAAGGTTGATGGAATTGGTGATCAATGCCAGGGCACGAAAAAAATGGATGAGTACTATCCGAATGATAAATAAGGCGATCTCCGTATCCTCGTCACTGATGAATAGAGGTCTTGTTCCCAGTTTTTCCACGTTAGCCGTCTCGTTCAGTAGTCCAAAGCCACGTTGGGACATTTTTGGGCATTAACTTCCATTTTTTTTTTTTTACTAAGCACAGCACTTTTCAGTTTTCGTTTAAGTGAGAGGTGTCTGATTGGTCAGAGTGCCACGGATTTCTTACTTACAAAGGTCTATGTTAAGAATTGGCAAAGCACAGTTCGAACTGTCTTCTTTACTGGGCACAATTTATTCTGTTTAATGGCACACAGATTCCTTGCATGGGGCCGTATTGGGTAGCACTGTAAAAGTATAGCCTGCTGTTCAGTCAGTGTTAGTCCAGATAATTTGATTATTTGAACCTAGGGAAAAGAACAGATACATGGACATTTAGACGTCTTTGTTCATTGAAGGGTTACATGGACATCTAAAGATTTGTGCGAAAATTTCCTTGACTTCGGAACGTTACTTTATTTTTTAGGAAATGTTCACAGAGGTGCACATATTATACAGTTTTCATCCCTGAGTGTGTATACAGATAAGACAGATCTACTAATCATTGAAGAGACGATCTTTAACCGATGTTTGATTATGCCGGCTGGTTGAATAGAATACATTAATTTTTGGACTTTATTTTTCTTTTTTTAACTCCAATCCTGACCATAGTCCTAATCACCGATAAGGAAGTAAATGTAAACTTACCAATTGAAAAACTAGAACCTGGAGGTTCAAGCACAAGTCTAAATATCGAAACGGCATTAAAAGGCTATTCATGGTTAAATAATGGAGACAAAAGAAACAAACGCCTTTGATTTGAATGGAATTATAACTTTTGAGGCCGGAAATTTGCATAGAAATTGTCAGCGGCGAATTTTGCAGCGAATGAAAAACAAAATTTTCACAGGCTGAAATGTTTAACATTTATTTTGTTATTGATTGTACTACCAGTACTAGAGTGCAGGACTGAGAAGATAAGTGTTGTACAGAGGTCTTATAATTGTTTCATACATTATAATATATTAATATTAAAGACATTGTCAAACCGTATATTGTTGAACGCAGTAGTAGTATATGTATGCCGTCGTTGCAATAATTATTACATTTCAACTTTAACGGTGTTGAAATATGAGTAAATCCTGACAGTGTGTGAGGTGAAGGGATACTTTGCATTTTTTTGAATTTGTAACAGTTCAAAAGTAGGCCATTCGTCCAATAAAGTAAACAAAGTCTCTAGGACATAATTATATTATGCAGTCAAATAGAAATAAATTTCTTTTTAAATTTAATTCACTTAAGTTGAGGACAGTTTAGGTCATAAAATATACACACAAAAAAAAATGTCTTTTAGCACTTGATTTTCTTAATGGGCTCTAATGTAGTTAAGATGCATTATCCTCACTGCTCTGCGATAATGGAATAGGTCAGACTTATGCCAAAAGACAATTGGCGGTTCATTGCATTCCTGAGCATGAGGGCTATCAGATAGTATTATAGAAAAAGAAATGCGCCAGCAGAAGGATGTAATAATCCAATAGAATTATATAATGGCAAATATACAGGAGAAAAAACAGTTTTTTTTCTTAATATCTCAAAAGTGTCAAGAAGGACATGCCATTAGTGTAGAGAGTGACGATATGAGATAGGATAAAATAAAATATACAACTTTATTATCCTGTTGTCAGGAAATTTATTGTCACAGCAGCAGCACAGTATTACAGTAAATCTCTTGAAATATTGAAATGTAATTGGAAAAAAAAAACTTAATTAATAAAACTTACTGTACTTTTTTTACTGGTTAAAATTTAAAGTCAAGTTTAGAAACCTGAATTACTCAGGCATTAAACAGAAATAAGAGTATCAACTCATTTACTATTGACTGTGTAGGCAGAGCGAACATTTTGAAAACTCTCTTTGAAAAAAGGTCAGGGGACTTGCCAGACAAAAGCGAGAGATGATGCACGTACCGTTGACCTATTAGGTCAGTAGAACACAAGAGTCAAATCTATTTTTGTGTCACGTTTGAAGTTAGCAAGTCGCGACTTTAGCCCTCGTTTGGTCCAACTCCGCATTTTGCACGACTGAGAAATTCGACGTTAAACGTTTGCGGCTTTAGTATTATAATAAAGAGTTAGACTAATGCGGAACTGTGCATTGTACAGCTTGATAAGTGCCACAGCGCATTTCAAACAAATGTCAACGAATGCATTATTTTGTTATACCTCTTCTACATACTAAAAGATATCCATCAGGAAATGGAGATGGAAAGAACGAGATCTAAGGTTGCCAACTAGCGAGACATACTTGTTTCAGTCTTACCGGTGAGTGCAGTCCCGTTTGACTCCATAGTCCACAAAACTGAGGTAAAACAGACTAGACCCAATACGCCGCGGGCTTTGAAATCTCGAGGCATGGAAAGTCTGATAGGACCCTTACATAATCATTCAGCTACACGCTTTTAATATTACTTCAGGGTGACCTTATATAGGCTACATAATAATATAGCCTAAATAATCAAACTATATATTTTGTTAAACTATATATGTTTCTGGGGGCTACATGTAACCTACATAACCAAACCCCAGTCCTGAAACATTATTTGGGCTACCCGTTTCCCGCTACGGTAATATTGATCATGTAGCCCAACCCTAACCCTACCTAACCCTAACCCCAAACCTAACCCTAAGCCTACGGTAATATTGAATCGCTAAGTTAATATTGATCATGTAGCGCCAATAAACGGGTGAGCTTATTTATAAGCTACATATAGACCCAATAAACACTCCTATTGCTTTAATATTCCACTACCAACTACAGGACTGCCTGACATTGTTTTGTTTAAAAATCGCCTTGTGTGCTGTGTTCCTCGTTCGAGCCAGCGTGACTATTTTAGAACTTTGGTAACAGAGAGCGAAACTTCTTTTCGTTAAGACTGCCTTGATAGCAGGCCATAACAAACACCATAGCAGTTATACTGTGTGGTTTATGCTTGTTGTCTCACCGCCCTTGTCACCCATTCGTCCTCAATATAAAGAAAGAGAAAATGTTCACCGTAACCTTCAAGCACTCGAAAATGAAGTTCATTATCAATTTCAGTTTTGACCATAGCTTGAAATTTTGATAAAAAGTTAACTTAGAACTGAAAGCGCTGCGGAAAAAGTGAAAACAACTGCTATAATTTGGTAATAGTAATTGCTCTGATACCGAGGAAAAAATTTTGTGAGTCGTAATTCTGTATGTGTGTGTATATAATGCCAACAAATATTTCATTGTTTTTTTTCTTTTTCCATTAGCTTTTTCTTTCTTTTGCTCGTCCTGATTTAAAAGGAAGAAAGAGGGCTGGGTGGTTGGGGAAAGGGGGTGGGGTGAGTCCTTTTACTGTAATTGCCACTTTTTCCATTATTTCTTCACACAAATCACGGACATGTCACACTCATCCACAATTGAAAACGTAACTTGTAATTTCACAGAGAATAAGGAAAATTTAACAATATTGCTCTCTGATTGCTAACACTGTTTAACGAGCCGTTAAAAAAAAAAAGAGGAAAGAGCTCAAACATTTTGATTTCGACCATTTCAAATAAATTACAGATGAAACATGGCAAAGACATTTTATACACTGTTATATTTCTTTCTTTAAAGAAGCAATCACCCAGAGCAAAATAAAAATGAATTTTTAAAAATCACATTAGTAAATTTTTGCCCAGTTATGTATGGATTTTGAAACAAAGAACTTATTGCCCTACAAGATGGCAGTGCCCATTCCTACCAACCCTGAGTGGGCCACGCTGTTATTTACGAAAGCTAGTTCAGGAGATGTTCAGTATGGAAGCTATGAGTAATCGCGGAACGTGGTAGTTTACAAAACATGAAAATGGATAATTGAGAAAGAAACGGGTATAGTCAAAATGAGTAAGCTCTGTCCTGGTGATGTAATTCAACAAATAGCGACCCTAGTCCTTGTTTGTTCCGATTTCACTTTTGGCACTACTCAGAATTTCGAAACTCGAAACGTTTGCGGCTTTAGTGTTATGAAAAGCATAAATCTGAACTGTGATAAATGAGTGATAAATGCCAAAATGCATTTTAAACAAGTGTCGAAGTATGCGATTGTTATATTTGTACTACATACCAATAGATCACCTGTTTTTTCAGAAAATGGATACAGAATAAATATTTTTTGTATTTTTATTTGTTATAACTCTTTAAACAGTGCAGCGCCGGTCGGCAGGTTTTCTTTTGGGATGGGGCGGGAGGAATGAGGGAGGAGGGGGGAGGGAATGGTAGGGGTGAATCTTATTTAATTTTGCTAGGGCAGCGGCCTGTTCGGCCTGCTCTTTTCGATTTCCAACTGCCAAGGTATCTTTAACGTGCGTAACGTGCACACGGGCCCTCCGATGTTTTCGTCCTTATCCGAGAAGACTAGGTACAAAAATTCTGTGAGATAGATAGATAGATAGATAGATAGATAGATAGATAGATAGATAGATAGATAGATAGATAGTAGATAGATAGATAGATAGATAGTAGATAGATAGATAGATTGATAGACAGACAGACAGACAGACAGACAGACAGATAGATAGCTAGACAGACAAAGATAGATAGATAGATAGACAGACAGACAGACAGACAGACAGACAGACAGACAGAGATAGATAGATAGATAGACAGACAGACAGATAGATAGCTGGACAGACAGACAGACAGAAAGATAGATAGATAGATAGATAGATAGATAGATAGATAGATAGATAGATAGATAGATAGATAGATAGATAGATAGATAGATAGATAGATAGATAGATAGAATGATAGACAGACAGACAGGCAGACAGACAGACAGACAGACAGACAGACAGACAGATAGTATTCATAGTTCCAGAAAAAAACTGACAAAATTGGAGAAAGTAATTTTATTTGGATGAAACCATTTTGTAGAGTGATGGATCCAGTTATCAACCAATTTTTTTCTGTTGTTACCTCGGTGTACGCGGCCAGGCATTGCCACTTTCCATTTGATTGATTATCCGTCACAAAGAAAAAAACAAGGTGAAACTAAAAGATTAACAATCCACAAACAAGAGAATGGGAAATTCCGTAAATTTCTTATCACAATTAATGATTCCCTCCCACCCCCCCCCCCAGACCATTTTTTTTCACTCTGAAACTTTATACACTTATATTAAATATTAGGAGGGAATGTGTTTCATAGTGAACTCACTGTTGGGAAGTGATGAGTCATGGAGGCACGAGTTAATGGGAAAAAAATGAGGTGATCAATCGACAAAGCAGACTAATAAAAAATAATTCCCCATCATTTAAAATCTCCAACCCCCCCCCCCCCCCACCTCTCACCGAAGTCTTAGAAGACCGTTGGGGCGTCAAAGAAGACTTCGCAATCAGCTTCCTTCATTCCTCCCAGTTCTCAGACGCTCTTAAGCAGTTGCTGAATGTGAGGCCAGTCCATTCACTGATGTTGTTCTCCCATCTCTTTCTCTGTCTTCCTCTTCTTCTGCCTCCTCGCACTGTTCCTTGTAGAATGGATTTTGGCAAGTCCTGTTGATCTTGATACATGACCACACCATTTCATCTTCCTTCTTTTCTCTGTGGACAACAGGTCTTCGTATGGTCCAATGGCTTGCTGTACTTTGGTCTGGACCTCCAATTGGTAATGTGGTCTTTGTATGAGATGCAAAGGATCCTGCGGAAGCATCTCATCTCTAATGCCTGAATCCTTCTCTCAAATTCAGCTTGATAACATATAAACACAAAGCCTTTTCACTTTGGGCACCTGTAAAACTTCATGCAAGTCCGAGCAGTGTGAACGGCGGTAGATCTTCTTAAAACTACCGCGAGTTTTTTGTTGTTTTTTTTTCATTCTGTAGATTCGAGATGAGGATAAGCGGAGTTCATAACAGATGCTGTCCAGCTCACTTTATGCCTGAGAATCTCTCTCTCCACTGTCATCCCCCCCCCCCAACTTGTTCTCATGTACGCGTACTGTGTGACCTGTCGAGTTTATAAGTTACTGGTGTTTAGTTTATACCCGAGATTAAAAGTATGGACTTCATAACGAGTGAGTAGCTTAGTCATCTAATGTTTCCTCTAAGTTGTACAGTCGCTGTATTGGTTCCGCGCACATCAGAATATTGCCATGCTCATGAAAATGTTGCACAAAAGTTTGAAAGTCCCGCACCAGCTTTGAATTTAAGATATTTTTGCTCAAAGCATCAACAGTTCCTCTCAGAGGTTTGGAAAAATGAGAGGGAACGCTGGCCATAATTGTCTAGGATTCCTTCTGGTTGATTCTCTAATATTGTCACCGCCTTTGTCCTCATGCTACTACTTGTCTGACCAAAATTCGTCAATTCGCTAAGATCAGAGGCAACAATCAATAACAAAATAAATGTTTAACATTTTAGCCTGTGAAAATTGTGTCTTTCATTCGCTGTATATTCGCTGCTGACAATTTCTATGCAAATTTCCGGCTTCAAAAGTTCCATTCCATTCAAATCAAAGGCGTTTGTTTCTTTTGTCTCCATTATTATTTATCCATGAATAGCCTTTTAATGCCGTTTCGATATTTAGACTTGTGCTTGAACCTCCAGGTTCTAGTTTTTCAATTGGTAAGTTTACATTTGCTCCCTTATCGGTGATTAGGACTATGGTCAGGATTGGAGTTAAAAAAAAGAAAAACAAAGTCCAAAAATTAATGTATTCTAAATATTCAACTAGCCGCATACTCAAACATCGGATCGTCTCTTCAATGATTAGTAGATCTGTCTTATCTGTATACACGCTCAGGGATGAAAACTGTATAATTTGTGCACCTCTGTGAACATTTCCTAAAAAATAAAGTCACGTTCCGAAGCCAAGGAAATTTTCACATAAATCTTTAGATGTCCATGTAACCCTTCAATGAACAAAGACGCCTAAATGTCCACGTATCTTTTCTTTTCCCCAGGTTCAAATACTCAAATTATCTGGACTGACATTGACTGAACAGCAGGCTATACTTTTACAGTGCTACCCCATACGGCCCCATGCAAGGAATCCGTGTGGCATTAAACAGAATAAATTGTGCCCAGTAAAGAAGACAGTTCAAACTGTGCTCTGCCAATTCTTAACATAGACCTTTGTAAGTAAGAAATCAGTGGCACTCTCACCAATCAGACACCTCTCACTTAAAAGCAAACTGAAAGGTGCTGTGCATAGTCAAAAAAAAAAAAAAAAGTTAATGCCCAAAAATGCCCCAACGTGGCTTTGGACTACTGAACGAGACGGCTAACGTGGAAAAACTGGGAACAAGACCTCTATTCATCAGTGACGAGGATACGGAGATCGCCTTATTTATCATTCGGACAGTACTCATCCATTTATTTCGTGCCCTGGCATTGATCACCAATTCCATCAACCTTCTAGTATTTTGGAAACTTGGTGTAAAGGATGGCGTATCCGTCACTTTCGTTGCGCTGACCCTTTCAGATCTACTCTGTCATGTGGTTTACCTCCCCGCGGCCATAGCAACTTTTCTTCAGAAATACAGCAACTTGCGGCCCTATGTCAATCTGATCTCAATTGCCTACGTCTTCACTTACCCGTCGTTATTATTCCTTAGCACCTCCATGTTCACCACTGCTTTCCTGGGGGTTCAGAAATGTTGCTGTGTCGTTTTGCCTCTCAAATTTGCCAATGTTTTCTCTCGATCTCGGTGTCTTGCCATCGTCCTCATCATTTATGCCATCACGTTCTGCTTCCTTCTGGAGTACCTGGCCAGTTCTCAGCTGTCACCAAGATTTAATCCAAAGACGAACAGTACAACAGTTTTCATCGTTAGGACTCCATCTGTCCTAAGCGGCTTTGACCAGTACCTTATCAAAACCTTTCACTTCATAGTTTTGCCTATCATCTCAGAGAGCATCATGCTGCCTTGCTCAATCATTCTGATAGTAAAACTAAAACAAGCCATGAGATTTAGACTCTCGACCACGACCACTGCACCCATCAGTAACCACAAAAAGACGTCATCAAAGCCGACAACCGCCGCCAGCACTAAAAGCCAAAAGTCACAACCTCTAGACCAGTCCCAATCTTTGGCCCACTGCGACACCAATCACAACGGAGAGACTCCTCCAACCATAAAACCAAGTAAAACTATCACAGAGACGAGCAAAAAGGGCGAAGCCATGTCCATAAAGGACATCAAAGCGATTAAGACTGTCACTTTTATCTTGGCCATTTTTCTAATCTGTAACACACCCAATATTATTGCGTACCCTGTAAAACTCATGGTTCCTGCGTTTGCTGAGAGAGGAGCCTATTTAAATCTCTATAAAGTCCTTCACGGTTCCACAACTGTTCTGCAAATGTCGAGCATGGCCGCCAACTTCTTCGTTTATCTCAAATGTAACTCAAAGTTTCGGAAAACATTTCAGGCCATTTTCTGCGGTACCTACAAAACCTAGGACTAGATGCGTGACAAAGATGAATGTTACTTGAATGGAAACAAAAATATAGAAAAAATTCTGATACTATGTACAGCTGTTGTTACTACCATGCTGATATCCGTCAAAGTACATTTACAAAATTAATGACAAATACCCTTTTCAATTTGGAAAACAACGATCTCTCTTAAAAGATTACATCTAATCAAAAACGAGATCTGTGTTTGATCCTTTTTTGGTTACTTTTAATTTTATATGAAGGCGAAAGCCAATATCGTGCCCAATTCACACACAGAAAGAAGAGCTAAAGCTGAACCGTTAAGCAAAATGTAATCATCGTGCTGGATGAAAAATTTCAGCTCGTTCAAGGTGCCATGTTCTAATGGTAATATCATGGATATGCTTTGCACAGAAGACATTATGCTCATTGACCCTAATGCACACAGCTATCATGTCTGTTTCGGGGCCTTGGCGGACTACCTATTTCCATTCTGCAACGACAAATTTCTGTAGACATCGTCACTGTACGGCTTTTGATTGTTGTATCTCAGCATTCCGGATGAACAGGAAACCATGTTTAGTAACGTATTCCCCCAGTCTCCTATAGTTTTCTCGGGAACTGTTGACTTCAGTAACTTTTGTTTCCGGTGTTAAATCTTTCGATGACACACACTCACATACAAACACACACATACAAATGTGCTTCAAACATTCACTATTCAGTTTTTCAGTAAACACAACAACATTACTTCACGACTATTCGAAGGCACAGCCACACATCTCACATAGAGACGTATGAGAAAGACCCAATCTCCCAACTTTACGAAGGATTTTACCGTGTCATCAAAGAGAATGATAAACAAGCAGAAAACACTGGGGAATCGTGACTGTCTTCGTGTGTTTGGGAAAGGGAGAGGAAGTGTACTGCACAAAGATTAGTGTTTGACCGCAGTTTACGGAGAGTAACAACTTGATTTGACTGAAAATGTCACGTCTAATAAAATTTTTGTCAAAATTATCAACTTTTCCTTTTCTCTTCATCCTCTAACAATTTTTTTTAAAAAATCGTGTTTCATCTGTCTACAGAAGAATTGTGTGTCTGTCTAACGAGTTTTGAATTTTTTTTTCCCCTGGTCTTGGGTGTCGACATATAAACTTATATCACCGTCTTCAGAAGTGCCGATACAGTTTCAAAGTGAGTGTTTGCATAATGGTGAATTCTCGCTTCATTTTAAATAGACCACAGTTCTGAGTTTTCACTTCCCACACTGGGACATGTATTCCCAACACCAAAATTTGACCGTCTTCATTAACGTATCATATGCTGACTTGGTGCTCAGAACGTGCAATCGAAGGTTGTTTTTTTTTTTTTTTTTGTTCCTGAGGTGAAATGTGTAGACAGACAGACAGACAGACAGACAAGCAGACAGACAGACGGACGGACGGACGGACAGACGAACAGGCGGACAGACGGACTAGGGAGGCGTTCTCCCCTAATTCCTTCATCGCCGTAGGTCTTACAGAAATGAAATTTGTAGGATTGATAGCGTTTATCTCAAGCCAGGTTTTGGGAAAAATATTTGTTTTTTTTTCTATACCGGTATTATTATATTTTAATTGTCTCTCTGAATGTATGATTACTGTCAATTTTTTAGGCAACTAGAACTAGAATGAAAGGCCCCCAAGTCATAAGCCTCTGGCCTACTATAAACATTCCGCAAGCGTGTGCATCACGGGAGAATAAAATTAATCAGAACTGGTGTGGGATCATGGAGTAGTTGTTCATCACAGAGCTCTGTGGATAGACTACAGCAGGATGTAGGTCAAGTCACTGTCCACACCATGGTGCTTGAGGCCAGACAAGACGAGCGAAAGATTTCGCCAAAAAAGTCTGAAAAATGGTGCCCTCTTGTTGTGGACTATGAGTATGGGCTGTAATTAATAATCGCTTGCCCTCCTTTTGTTTTCAGTGACGCAGCGCTAGGTGGCCACGCGAATTGCTGCCATATTTTAATTTACGGAGGAGAGGTTGGGCAGAGGATTTTCTCTTATGTCCACTGTATCAGGGTACCCACACAAAGGCCACCGAATTCGGTCACCGAGCCACTAGGCGCTTTAGGTGAGAAGAATTGCACTATAATAATAATTTCCACAACTGCACATAGAGCCCACCTAGATTCGCACCGTTTCAGCGCCGTAGGTGATGACTTTTTTTATCGGAATCCAAAAGACATTCCTATTGCGCCGAAAGACACCGATCCGATGACACGGTGACGGGCAAGACCGTCGCTCGACAGGAAGGTGTGATGAGTCATACTCATTTACGGCGAGCGGGGCTATTTTCTACTGACCAAACCACATCTGGACGGGACGATAGAGGAAATTTGATTGAAGATTTGGATTCAGCGGCCTTAAATTAACAGAGTCACCTAGCAGAATATGTTTATTTTGAAAGAGAACAGTTTTTAAAAAATTTTAATCATTTTAAAGACATGATAATTCAAAATGTTTAAAGCGAGCATCTGGTCAACTCAGTTTCACTCTGCACAATTCCACGTGGTGCAGTGAGTAGTGTGAGCAGAAAAAAAGTACAAATAAAACCTACCAGGCGCAACGCACCGAAATTGTAGGCGGCCTTTGTGTGTAGCATAGGCGCTCTAGGTGGTAACCGAAAGCTCCGACCTATAGGCGCCGACTTATTAGGTGGCCTTTCTGTGGTCACCCTAAGCTCTGTGCAGTTCATTTAGAAAGTGTTCCAGTTTTCAGCATTAAAGCCCTTTATTTAGGGACAGTGTTGTCGCTACGGGTTTCCTTGCAGATGGTAAATGTGTAGCTGTCTTTTCCCCCTTACTTCAGAGGGTCAAATTATCCTAGGATGTCACGGTCTGTAAGGTTTGTGATATATTTACAGCTCTGCTAAAGACATTTGCAAACAAGGAATCCACGTGGCATTACAGTGAATAAATTATGACCTTTTACATGATAGTTCACACTGTGTTGCCCTGGGAACTTTCAACACTACCCTTTGTGATTAAAACACCTGATGCTGTCGCAGACAGATCGTAGTAGTAAACCGACCACAGCCAAGCACCTCTTACTTCAAAACAATCTGAAAACTGTTCAGAGTAGTCAAAACAAGAAGTAAAAACTCCAAAATGTCCCTACGTGGTATTCGACCAATGAACGATGCAGCTAATATGCGAACGACTGACTTATTTATCAGTGACGAGGTTGCCGAGCTGGCCATATTTATCCTTAGGACAGTACTCATCAATTTATTTCGGGCCCTCGCACTGATCACCAACTCCATCAACTTTCTTGTTTTCTGGAAACTTGGTATAAAGGATGGAGTGTCGGTCACTTTCTTTGATGCACTGTGCGTCTCCTTCCTCCATTTCTCTCTGTCGTGGGTGAGAGCCTAGGTCTCTGCAAAGGGCTTGCCTGTCCACTCTGAGATGTTATCTGCCCATTTTTTCTTGTGTCTGCCTCTCTTTCTGCTTCCCCTAATGGTTCCTTGTAGGATGATCTTTGATAGGCCATTGGATATTGTTGTGTGGCCATACCATTTCATCTTTCGTTTCTTGTCTATGGCGAGTAGATCGTCATGGAGGCCAATATGTTGTTGGATGATCTGCAAGAGTTCGTTCATTGGTAATGTGGTCCAGGTATCCAATGCCGAGGATGTTTCTATAGCATTTCATCTCAATTGCTTGAATCTTTCTTTGCAACTCTACGGCGAGGGTCCATGTTTCACATGCATACAGAAAGATGGACAGTACCAGTGCATGCATGAGTCGGATCTTGTACTTCATGGTGATGTTTTTATCCCTCCATATTGGTCGCAGTTTTGCAGTGCAATCATGGTTAGTGCAGATCTTGCGAGGACCTCCGAGCGTGATCCGTTGTCCGAGATGATAGCCCCTAAATACTTGAATTGATCGACCATTTCAAGTTTAGTTCCATGAACAGAGATGTTGCGTGTGAAGGTGCCATACTCATTTGTCATCATTTTCGTTTTTTCAGCGCTGATCTCCATTCCGTACCTTGTTGAGGTGTTGTCAAGGTGATTGACTAGTCTGGTAAGTTCATCTTCATTCCCAGCTAGTCCATCTATGTCGTCTGCAAATCGGAGATTTGTGATGGTTCTACCTCCGATGCTAGCTGTGCCTTCATGATCTTCGAGTGCATCCATCATTATTCTCTCTAAGAACACGTTAAAAGGGAAGGGGCAGAGGAGGCAGCCCTGGCGAAATCCAACAGTAGTGTGGAACTGTTCCCCCATCACGTTGTGGGCGAGTACAGCACTTGTGGCATTGGCGTATAATTGTACAAGTGGATCAATGGGTGGGTGGAGGAGTGATATGGATGGATGGATGTATGAATGGGTGGATGGATGGATGTATGTATGAATGGGTGGATGGATGGATGGATGGAATGCTGGATGGATGCATAGATAGATGGATAGATAGATGAACAAATAAGATAAGATATGATAAGATATGACTTTACTATCCTCTTTCCAGGAAATTTGTTGTCACAGCATCAGTAACAGTACAGCAGCAAATACAATAATTATCTAAGACCTACAAGTCTTTAACACACGCCACACACACGCACATTGCTCACACAACATTACCAACAAGTAAGAACATTGCTCACACACACACAAACACACACAAAAACACACACTGTAAGAGCAATCCATTAGGAAAAACTAACAACAGCATATTATATCAGGAAACACTGCTACTTCGAATTGCGGATGGCAAAAAAGATCGTCTATAGCGCTCTCTGTTTGTTTTTAATACTTAGAGAGAGATAACGTGTATCTTTAAATCTTTTTTTTCTTCATAGTTTGCTGGTAGCAGATTTTACCTCAAAAATCAATTATCTTCAATTTTTGTTCCTTAACCCTTTCCTGCCTAAAGCTGGGAAAAAAAAAATACAAGTCCATTGCTTCCCCGTTTTTCATGTCCAGATGCCTAAGCAAAGGGAACTAACTCCAATTTCCTGACGACTGACATTCCTTAAGAAATCTTTGCGCACGAAATTATTATCCAGTGTTGATGAAAATGGTACCAAGATGTAGATAAATGAAGGCCCTTTCAGGAAATATTATATACATATCTATGAGTTGAATTGAAATTTATTGCAATGAAATAAAGTTGAAACTCAAAATGTCCCATTTTGTTCAGTTCTGCACGTCTTGTCCCAAAATATCAGTTTTGAGTCCTCGTGATATTTGCTATCACAGCTATTACCTTGTATATGAATGTTATAAAGGAAGCAACCAGTGCATTTGATGTAGAAACATCAACACAACTGAACAGCTGATCAACACTGTTTGCACTTCCGATAATCTGTGATTTCAAAACTTCACTGAAAAAAAAATTCACAAGCTAGACACATCCGTTTTCAGTTTTAACTGAAAAGCAAACATCTCATTTTAAACGTGTCTGTAGCTCTAAATCAGGCTGCCAATGAGGTCAGGTTGCTAAGAGTCTTTATAAATAGCACACTGATAGGAGATGTATTCGGGTACATTAGGCTGATATGAGCATGGTCAGATGTAGTCGCATTAGACAGATGCAAATGTGTCACATTGGGGTGCATTAGGTTGGAATGGGTTAATTTTCTATTTGTCTAAAATCAGCAAAGCTATTACAATTCATAATACATGTTGCATGGCAGTAATTTACAGTTCTATACAGAACACTTAATTACTAGAATATTATTAATGTCTGCAGCATTCAATACAGTGCAACGATATGACAGACATGCTGTTACAATTTTAAGTACATACCAAAAACATGTAAGAGGCAAACAAGACATTTAAATTTCAATGTTTGATTCTATATTAAAAAATTTCTTTTCGTAATGAAGAATTTGTTACAAATACAACACTAACAGACACATAAAAATATATTGAATGAAGAAATTACCATTTGGAAATTACTATGAGTTCCAACTATTGACTATGATTTATGAAAACTCAAGACATTTTTTGCAACCTAATGCACTCTAACTCAGAAGCCCAGTGCTGGAAAAGATTAACGCAGACATAAACAGAAACAGAAACAGATGGTCCAAGACTATTGCCACTGCTTGCCACTCTTGACCTCGTTTCCTGCATGAGATTTCCATTGGATGAAGAGGTGCTGATGTTATCCCCTGAGGTTCCTGGATATTCTCCTTGACGTGATAATCGTCGCTGTCTTTGAGGGAGGCTTGGTCAGGGTCAGTCCATGTATATGCCTCTGGTGCTGAATGGGGAGCGGATGGGTGTGTCAGAAATTGCTGTAATATCTAATGCACAGCCCCAACGATACATCCCACAGGAGCCAAAACACAGCTGAAAAGTACATGGAAAACATTGCTTGAAACCTGATGTTGGGAAAGTCTCTACTTCTGACTGTCACTTGTGAAGCCAGCCAAAAACAGCCCTTTCAAGAGCTGAACAAAAAGCCCTACTTAGAGCTGCAGAAGAATAAGGCAAAGTCAAAATGTGGAGAGAAGAAAAAGTTATACTAAGCAAAACCTCACATAAGAACTAATACTGAAACGATATAATAAAACACAAAGGAAAAGGAAAGACAAAATCAAGCCTTCATCTACTGACCTTCTTCAGGAAAATAAATATAACAGGATAGAAATTTAAACAAATGAATAAATTTTAGAATGTTTCACAAATGCGGATAATTATCTTCTGCCAGTTCCAGACCTGGAGTCTTGGAACACAGCCCACAAGTCAATGTCAAGACTAAAGCAGCATGAAAAACAAGGAGCAAGTCAAGATAAAGAAACAAAAGAACAAAATCCAAAACAAAGAAGCTGTTGTTAGGGGTGACTGGTATTTTCCATTATAAGCCATTGCTGTACAATGAAAACAACTCTGTCTTTTCTCTATTTGGTTTTGGTAATTGGAATATGCGCACCTAACATTAACAACATTGGACAAGGAAAGCAAGGTGCAGATGTCCAGGGTAATGAACCTCCTAAAAGAAAGATCTCTATTTGTCGCAATCTTAGTTCTTGTTTCTTTCTCCATTTTTTGAAAAACTGGAGATCTGTTAGTATGTAGAAGAGATATAATAAATGCACACTTTGAAACGTATTTACAATGTGTTGTGGCACCTATCAAGCTGTTTCACAGTTCCGATTTAGTATAACACTTTATTATAATAGTAAAGCCGCAAACATCTAACGTCAAATTTCTCAGATGTGCAAAAAGAAGCACTGGAGCAAACAAGAACTAAGGTCGTGATATGAGGGAGTCTCTCATGCAGAATGTTTAAAATATTCTGTGAATGATGGTCTTTGGTCAAACTGGAGTTTAGAGCATTTATATATGATGTAACTCAAGTTTGGAAACATTTGTTGATTGTTGTCATGTCATACATTTGTAATGATGCTTGTCATCCCCTCTTTATGGCTGTGAATTTGATTTACTCAAAGACTTATCAATCCATATTAGAAAATTGGTCTGAATATTAGGTGGCAAATGAAATAATATATCCTAATATTTCATGGGTATGTTACTGAATATAAAGTACAGCTAATATATGTGTAGATCCAGGGTATTCCAATTCAACTTTTAAATAAGTCAAAGTCTTCATGTTTACAGATGGCTTTGGTAATTCAGTCAGATTTCCTGTAAATTTTCATACATCAGTCATCAATGTCATAACATCACACTACACTAATGTGCTGTTTTTTTCAAAAATATATTTTTAACAGTTAGGGATAGAATTGGGTTTTGGTAACACAGCATAGGAAATAGCCAAGCAATGACCCAGCCAGCATCAGTAAGTCAATCTGACATAGATTTGCATAGGATTTCTGCCGGGTTGGTAGGATTACCATAAGGGCTAGTTCCTACATCAAACTGACATTGGCACAATGTCAGCACAATGTCGCAACCAGCAGATTTACAAAGAAATGATGTCATTTCAATGTGCAAACTTGACGTCAATCCCACAAGTCCAATTTCTGTAGGGCTGCTGGCTGGGCATTAATTTCAATCAAAAGCATGCTAGCCAGTCAGTATATATTGTCACCTTTCTCTAAAACTGTAGCAATTGGTTTGGGCTACTTTTCAGGAGAAGCATGAGCACGAAAACTTTTATTTCAGCACAGCTGGTCTGGTCACAATGACTGTTTTATAGTTCATTATTTGATTAGTTTTTTGGCTTAGGAGTCGAGAAGCATGATCATTTGATGTGGCTTTGAAATGCAGCTTTGAATGTATGTATGTTCATAAAGTCTTAGGGAATGGTGACGACATGTATGGGATTAGAACAGTCAACCAGGCCAGATAAACCATTTCCTCAATAAGTTTACTTACTGTTTAGAGCCAGGAGGGCATTTGTCTGAGAGGAGACACATTTGCCATGGAGCATACCATGATGGAGCTCAGGATTGAAGCAGCACAGAAAACACCACTAGAGATAGAGAGATAAATGTACTGCTATAAAATATGTATGGGTGAAGATACACTGCAACATCATAAAATTGCTAAGGGGATCAAGTGATGAATTTCAGTAGTGGCAAATTTGTGATCCAAATTGACAAAATAAATTAGCTGACTTTGACATGCTGCATTGTAGAATTAATTCCTACCTTCCAGAAAGAAGTTTCCGGATCACTTTAACATTCTGAGTGGAAATAATAATATCAATAAAATTAGTGGAGCCCTGTTTGCTCTAAATTTCATGTTTCTGTCAATCAATCTTTTTATTTGATTGAATTTAAGTGTCGAGCTTTCCAAAGCCTCATGATAATGATTTTAAGAAGCAAAGTTTTTCACAATTCCATTCAATCAGAATACAAAATATGAGGCTTGACACACACATACACAAAAGGAAAGGGATCTCTGAAGGCAAACAAAAATTATAATCATTTGGACTAGGCCACAAAACTTTTTTTTGATATACCAAGGGAAATAATCATAAAATCATATTATGCCTGTGAATGAGCAGTCGGTATGGTGTCTTGCTAGTTGTCATTTTTGAGACCACATACAAATCTATAGTTCTCTGCTTCTTGATCCAGACATCAGATTACGTTATGAAAAAGTGTAAAGTAAATCTGTATTGGAGTTGGCACTTTATATGGTCGGATAATAACATTACAGATGTAAGAGAATTAAAGTAAGCAAAAAATGAATAAAGTTTATGGGAACAATTTTAAAAAATTAAACAGCATAAATCGAAGCATAACATGCCACTAATTAGCACATCAGTATGCTCTTGTTTAATTTTAAATTGATAATTGCAAAGATTCCATGTTCTGCTTGAAAGCGAGTAAGATGAAGTTAGTTAATGGTTCAACATGAAAATATTTCATATTTTAGCTATTCCTTCTGGAATTTCTCAGTCATACCTTTGACTAACATCCATGCCACACCTCTGGCAGTTTGTGACATTTGATTGTTCAACAAAAATTTCTCACCAACATTGGGCTGACTTTGGTAATTCCAAGGCAGAGGGTCTCGTGTTGAGTTTAGTGACATGCTCAGGAGAATTGCACCTAGAGAACAAGAGAAATTCACGAAATATCATAAAAACCACACAAAAACTGTGAGGTCGCAGCAGGGCTATAAGCAAAGTCAAAATTGGGCAAAAAGAAAAGGTTGTATGCTGCAAAACCCCGCTTGAGAAATAAAACCCAAACAATACAAAGCAAACTCAAGAGAAGACAGAAAGCTGCATTTAAAATTGGATGTATAGATGAACAGGTGGGTGGGTGGATGGATGGATGAAAGGACGGACTGCAGAAGGACCGACAGTTGGACAGATGGATGGATGGATGGGTTGGTGGGTGGATGGATGGATGAATGGATAGGTGGGTGGGTGGGTGGATGAATGAATGGATAGGTGGGCGGATGGATAGATGGATAAATGGAAAGGTGGGCGGGTGGGTACCACAGGGTTACATTTGTTTTATTCGAATTCAAGAAGTGGGAAAACCACACCTCTCTTCTTTCTATACACGATGATGGCTGAAAGTAATACGACTTCACAATTTTGCTCCGTCATTGGGAACTGCGTGACATCAGGGATACACGATGCATGGACAGAAATGGACATTTGCCAGCTGTTGTTTCCAGGAGGTAGTGAAACAGCTGGCAACCTTGACTGTAAATGGTTGATGATTGTGTACCTGCAAGGCAATGAAAACATTAGCTGTGCACACTGTTTTGACATATCAATCTTAATTTGGTACATTTCATTTACATCACAGATATAAACTGACAAGCACTCCTAGAAGGCAAACAAAATACATTAAAAGCGCTTGGACCATGCCACCAAATTTTGGTTGTTTTTTTTGTTATACCAAAGAAAATAATCATAAAATCTAGTAATGCCTATATGAAGTAAGCAGTCACAGTCAGTCTGGTATTTTGATAGCTATCATTTTTGGGACCACCCACAAATCCATAGTTTACTGTTTCTTGACCCAGAATTCAGATTATGTTATGAAAAGGTGTAAAGTTAAGTCAACAAGATGTACTAAATCTTGTCTCTGTTTCACTCCAGCAGTTTATATGGTCAAATAACAACATTAGAGGCTGATCTGAATAAAGTAAAAAAAAAAAAAAAAAAAAATTTATTTAAACAACAGTAAACCTTTAAAAAATTCAAAACTAAAACACAAAACAAATCAAATCATAACCTGATATTTATTAGTATGAATGAAGAGCCATTTTAGGTAGATCTATTAAATGATTTCAAAATTCTAGCAAATTCTGAATTCTAAAGTTGAGAGGAACACCATTGAAATATCAAGTCAGGTGAAACCAAAACTGTCATGATGACTACATAACACTGCTACTATTATCTACTAATCTTACTACCACTGTTATTGTGATACCAGACTTACATTACCACACTATTACTTACATCAACCATTGCTTACCGTGACAGGGATTCAATCCTTGATTTCCAAACGGCATCATTAGGAACAACAACAATTGTGACTCCGCCATATTCAGATGCGTTCCATCTCAGTCTCGCATCATACCAGGACTAGTGTGAAAATGACTTTAAATCAGTTCGAGGAAAAAGCAGCATAATTTTTATCTTCAAAAAGTCTTTCTGAGATAATCCTAGTTTTGTGTGGTCCAATTGGCAAAAACTGTAGTCATATCATATGTTAATTAGTCTATCTGTCAAGTGGTTGATCAGTAAGACAGACAAGTTGTTTAATATTACACACACATGTAGATACATAAACGACTGTTCATTTTGTCAGCTCTTTAGTATGTGTGTCTCAAATTTTACATTTAAAAGACTGATCTGGTGTTCTAAGGAAATGTACTAAAAACATGACGATACTCAAGGAAAGGAAGCTTTAATTTGTGTCAGTGTCATGGGAAAAGATATGGTGAAGCATTAACAAGAAATTATATATTACTAACCACTTTGATGGCCATGGAAATAATGATGTCATCAGTCTCCACCTGACTTAGTCTCCACTCTTAGTATTGTTAACATTGTCAGGTTCTTGTAAACACTGTTGGATCTACTGTCAGCACTGGTAGATGCATATCAGTGTTTGTTCACACTATTATATTCCAATTGATATGATGAATGGATGGATGGATGGACGAAGTGAAGGACATATGGTCGGAAGGAAGGACGGACATATGGACCGATGGATGGATCGATCGATAATTGTATGGATGGACCGATGGATGGATGGATCGATAATTGTATGGATGGACCAATGGACAAGTTGATAAAACACATGAAACTTTTAAAATAACCACACAAAAAAAAATCTCTTTTTAGCAGACCGAGATTAGGGTAAAAAAAATCTATCCTTGCCTGAGGTGAAGTGGAAGCTACATGTAGCTCTGCAAGCACATCCACCAACTGGCCTCAGGTGTTTGACAGAGTGGTGGTCATCCAGGATGTTGAAGAACAGGTAACTCTCACGGCCAAACTCAACTTGCATGTTAAAGATACCTTTGGGATTGAAAATTAAGAAGTGCAGGCCAAGCAAGGCTGATGCCTATACAAAATTCTAAATTACAAAAAAAGAACTAATCCCTACCACAAGAATACACAGAAACAGGAACAAGAAAAATCAAAGTAAGAAAAGTGATGTGTGAATGCCAAGAGCAGCGAACCTCCAAGAATAAAAACCTAAAACACTCACTCTTCAACATATTTTTGCTATCCATCCAATCCAATACCCCATCCAGGGTCCCAGGCATACCGCCATTGCTATTTCAGAACCCTGTATTCTATACAGCCCAATAATGAATGAATCTCTAGTAACTTTCACGTTTTATGAACAGTAAAAGACAAAATGCACCATTTCAATTACATTATTTAAGTGAATAAAAAATGCATAAAATTATGTAGATTACGGTAGAACTATGGCAAGGGATACCTCTGGGAAGGTGGAGAAGAATATTATTCAAACACAGGTAATATTCGTGTGTATTTACTGATAAATAAGCTTTGGAGAAACCCCAGGCGTCATTTTCGTTTCAGAAGCTAATTTGAGCCAATTTTTTATTTAAATAGTAAAATGCAAATTGAACAAAGTCAAAATTTGGCAAAAAGAAAAAGTATATAGCAAAGCCTCACGGAAGAAATAGTACCCAAACAATACAATGAAACGCAAACTAAAAGAGAAGACAGAAAATAGCCGATATTTCGGAAACAGCCTTTTTCAAGGAAAAAAAAATGAAAAAACAAAAATGGAAAATTGAACAGATACAACAATCAAACAATAAAAGATCTGAATAGGAAATGTATAGAATCAAACAGAATAATTCTACTTAACCTTTTCCGTACGTCCTGGGTACAAATGGAGACAGAAGGCTATAAAAAAATCAGCCAAAATTAGCACAGTTACACCCCAACCCTTAAATTTTCCGTATTCCTCAAATTACATACCAGCAATCTGCGGGTGTCATTAGAATTTTGTTCTGGGACACTTTCTTTTGTTTATTTATGTCTACTTTGTTCTACCCCTATCCGTAAGTCCTGGGTACAAATGTAGACATACCTCTCATATAATTTATTCCTATTCGTATGCCTTGGGTACAAATGTAGACGGTCAATGAATGTCTGTAATCTGTAATCAAATACTTTTACAAATGTTCTAATTTCTATGTGCCATCCACTGTGGTAGGTTAGGTGTTATTAAAGTATCGATTACAGGTGGTAGGTATGATAATGAGCACTTGTACATTCCTAAATCTCCTTGTTCATCCCTGGTAGTTAAAAGATTTTCAGACTATAGTTTTTATAGATTCTGTTGAGGTGGCTTTCTGACTGAACAGTAACAGTACCTTCAGGATAAGATTTTGGTAGTTTTGTGGTATCAAGAGGACATTACAGAGAGCAATGCAAATGATGTAACCGAATATGTCAAATGAGATATGAGGAATAAATGACACTTAAGGTGGAAGAACAAATCGGTGATCATGATGGAGAGGGCCTTTTGTGACAGTGATGACAACCAAGGGTGAAGACAATCAAGGAAGTACAAGGAAGTACTGGAAGTACCAGAACCTGGTACAAGTCCTGTTTCAGAAGCCCTGGCTGAAGTAGCTCACTCTCGGGACATGCAGAACCAATGTCAACGGTAAAGAGGAACCTTCTACATCCCTCCCGTCCATGTGTATTCGAAAACAACCTGCAGAATGGTCGTCTTTGCTATAGGCTTCCTGACACTTTTCAGGTCAGAATCTGCTGAACATCTCTAAGAATAGGATACCAAACGGGATCAGCTGCTAATCCTGCATCTATATATTTTCTTTGGTATAGGACGACCAAGTGGTATTGAGCATAGTAGATAACACGAAGAGAAAGGGGAAACAAATGAAGGGGGCGGGGGGAGGGAATGGCCAGAGACTGCTGAGGTCGGAATATGGGCCCTTATTACAAAATTGCATGAGCAGCTTGTATCAACTTTAGTCACATTACTCTCATAAATGGTATGTCTTTGAAGGAAAAAATTGGCGTGTTACTTTTTTCAAAACAAAGATTTTGCAAACTGGGGAATATGTTGAAATCTGGTGATAATATGACTGCCACAGGATGCAAGGTACATTGTGCACTTTCAGAGATGTCTTAGGCGTGTTTGTAAAGAACTTGGAAGTGCATCATATGTCGGGAACATGTCTCACTATTGTCGGGGGTATTGATGAACAACTTTTTTTCATTCAGGTGAAGATGCACCTTTTGTTTTTTATACTATGTAACTTCAAAACCAGGGAAACAATGATGAGTTTTTCGAGCGTGTGGTCCAGAAACAAACTACCCATTTTGTGGAATACCTAATCTTGGGAAAGGGGGTGATACTGGGAGATAGAGAGAGGTGATATGAATCTGGTCAGAAATTTATTACTCGGACTGACCTCTGACTTTATAAGAGTGAAAGAAATGTCCCTCGTAACTGTCATTGAAAAACAAAAAGAACATGACCTTGATAACAACCATACAAAGAAATAATCCACACAACCCCACTCCATTTTCAAAATAAGAAACGCATTGCTCACAACGACTCAGATTTCAGCCCAGATGTATCTAGTGGATTTTCCATCCTAAGCAAGACTACTGTCTCTCAAAATGCCTGATAGCCATCCATACACTCTTTTCCTTCTTATATTTACATTTCCTTTCTCATCATCTTCAAATATTGCCCCAGTGGTTGCGGGCTGCAAGAAAGAGAAATATATGCATGTTCGTGATAGCTGAGGTTGCTGCTTATGCTGCTGATGGAGGTGGGATAATCAAAAGCCATTGTGTCACCCGACAATTAAAGAAAATTCATCTGTAAGTATTACCAGTTGAACACAGATGTGTAATACCCACAAAAGGAAAAAACCACCTTAAATGCCTCCATCATGATTAGTAAGGATGGATCTCCTGACTGTAAGGAATGTATGTCTACAAAACTACCCAGGACATACAGATCAGTTGAAATGAGTATTTTCCTTTACACAGCACTACGTCTACAAATGTACCAGGACCTACGGATCGGGAGTAAAATAATGGCGTATGGAAAAGGTTAACTGCCAGTTCTTGCTTGGACAGCAGCACAGAAGCACGTCTGCCAATAGGTGGAGGCTTGAAGTTTTCCTACAGCAAACCGACATTGCTGTGATGTGGCCGATCTACGTAGGAATGACATCATCCATATGTGCAAACTTGACATCAGTCCTACACCTCGGATTTCCGTAAGGTTGCTGTTTGGGGAAGGGCTGACATGAACGAAGCTGGAAATCAGTAGCATAAAACAACAACAAAGATAAAAGGTAAATTTGATTACGTTATTAATATATTTCCTTTGACCCTTTAGATGAAGTGTGCGCAAGTCACAACTAATCCACTCAACTAAGTCGACATTATTAAACATTATAGATATTTCACGAGATTTTGGGGAGGGTGGGATGGGGATGGATGACGACTGCACATAAGTTAATTGGCACATTGTCAAAACTGATACATATATCTAGAGTGGTCCCCTCCCCCTCCCCCTTTTTAAATAAAAAACATAGGCCAATATTTCATTTTTAAAAAAAATAAGCTCAAATTATCATTATTCTGTCTCTTTCTACAAATAAACAACCCGTAAAGGTAATCATTTACATATGTGTTACGTACTCACTATGTCATGCTGGAAAACACACTCACTCTTGATTGTAGCTAAAGCTGTCAGATCTACAACTCCCAAACACCTGGAAAGAGTTGATTAATGCATTTAGTGTACATCCATGAGCCTGTGGCGGGTAGAAATCTTTGATAAAGACAACGCCTTCATCTGTACAATTTATATTAGAGCACAAACAAGTTTAACTTGTTTAGAACTTCACAACATTCAACTGTATATATGTGTATGTTCCTTATGTATGTTCTGAATCTAAGTGTGGGCGAAAATATCCCTTCTGTATATTTTTTCAATTTTTTGCTCACTTGGTGATTCATAAAGCTCGTGGAATATTTTTATTAAAAATTTAACATTTTTACTGATTTGGTATCATATGGACAGCTTTGCCCTATAACGAGGTAATTGCCATCTTATGTAAGAAAACCATAAATGTCATTTTAGATCAAATTCACTTTTAACATCAATCTGTAGAATTAGCATGCAATGTACTCCATTTTATTATCTGGGTTCTAATTTTGTACGGTTTTAAGTTTGTTTCACTCAATGCAAAATGAAGATTAGACAAAGAACAGAGTAGAGAGCAAGGCCAGATGTTTTCTTGGTAAAACTCTGTTTTGGCACATGCTGTGTTTTTTAATAAACACAGCAAAATTATATAATAATAATCATCATGGATGAGGTTACCTTGTGGACTTCAGAGCATCTCTGCAACATTAACACGGAACAGAAAAAGTATTATTATTAAAAGATTACCATCCCCACCCCGCTAAATAAAAGGTTAAAAACAAAGCACAGCCAAGCTTCTGCTCCACCTCCACCTGAGCATTAAAAATAGAAACACTCACTTTAAGATAACACACTTATTTGTGAAGTGATTACTGCTCTGGAAATTTTATGAAAGGAAAAAAAAAGTGGCACGGGGACTCCAGCACACACTACCCTACTTAGCACATATGTGCCGTGTGACTATGTGGTTGCGAGAGCACTTTTCCCATGACATGGACGATCCTAAGTCTAATACCCTAAAGTACCAGTTGCCCCTTAAGACCTAAGGAAGTAGGTTCTAATCCGTATGTTTTGTCCGGCCTACCCCCGACCAAACTCCACCCCAACCCTCAGTCCCTCAGCAGCGTCTTAGGGGAGGAAACTCGCCAGATCCCAGGCTATATTACAGGTTAGTTGGGCGTGACTAACCGTGCGAGTACCTTGGTCGACCGTCGACCTCAACGCTACATGGAAGCAGGAGCCAGTGACCACCCAGGTTTCCCACGAGTGGCTGTTCTGTACTATAAATAAATTTGGGTTTTTCTTATATGACACACAATCCACACATTGTCTGCTGTTATGGGTTTGACCTCATTATGCATAAATTCAGATATTAAATCCATCTGTTCATTCATACTGCTAAAAACATCTTGTTTTAATTCAAACCTTTATGCTTATAAATGTTTTTTAAGACGAATGTCTCTTGATAGGGCATGGCTTCATAATTTTGCATTGTCAAAAAGGCTACACGCCCATCACATGATTATCGTCCTTTGCCCTTGACACCACCTCAGTTCTTTCCATAAACCGGAAGTGGAATCGATACTATTTATTTATTCGATTCCATATAACATCGTTGAATTTGACAACAAAATCATAGCCTATTTTTGGAAAATTCTACTGTCTCTCTATTTCTGCTCTTGTAATCACATTTTGCTTCTGATAGTCAGCACCTTTTTTTTTCTATACATTTAAAAAAAAAAATCTATACAAGACTTGAGAATGACTTCATGTCAGATCCTAGTATTAAAATGAATTCATTATTAGGTGAAGTAAAATCGATGTCAACATTAACATAGGTAGTAGGGGGAGTGAGCACCCTGATCCCCAAACACTTTCAACTTATTGACCTTCAAACTTGGAAACAGGATATAAATGAAATCAAGAAACAGAACAGAACATCAAAGAAATTGATGCAGTTGAACATGTCAACTCGGACTTGGCAATAGGTGGACATTCCCCGACATTCAGTGAATAAGAATGAAACAAAGAAAATCTTACGGAACAAATAATCCTGATCTTATTTGCAGATGAGGGGTTACTTGGTTTTGTGATGTTTACTATGGTAAACCAACGGAGCACTCTTGTCATTTATGCGGAAGGGTCTGCAGGGCAAAAATAGGACTTGCCAGTCACATGAGAAGCCATAAGTCATGAAAGAACAGTCTTTCCATTCTGTCCTCTGTGTCCTTTAGTTCTCTTTATTGTCCATGTGTTGAAATTCTCAACAATTTCTGTTCTTTATTCCTCTGGTCTTCGCCCGTGCAGATGCGGGGCCCTCTTGCAGAAGAGGACAGCAAAGAATACATCTGACGTGATACTGCGTGTCGTAAGAGGCGACTAAAGGTGCAAAGGTCCTGGTCTCCCGAGAAGAGCCAGTTGGCGGTGGGCCAACTACCCACCCTGTAAAAATAAACCAGTTACAGAAACACAAGCAAATACTTTAAATCAGTCTTTAATCTTGGGAGAAGGGGGAGCATCTGCACCTGTAGATTCAATGAAGGACAATGGACAAAGCCGAAAGGACTCCACTGGCCCGACTGCTCCTTCATCAAACAAGTCACTCCGGATTGCGTCGTGGAATGTCCGCTCCATGTATGAAGCAGGAAAGAGTGCCCAGGTTACAATGGAGATGAGGCGATACAGACTGCACATACTTGGAGTTAGCGAGACCCGCTGGATACAGTCCGGACTGAAACAACTTAATTCTGGGGAAAAGATTTTGTATTCTGGAAGGGAGGACAAAAAGCATACAGAAGGGGTAGCGATCATCTTGAGCAAGCACGCCCAGAGGTCACTGAGGGGATGGGAACCCTACGGAAGGAGAATTATATTGGCATCATTTACTACAAAGAACAAGAACATCAACATGAACATTGTGCAGATATACGCCCCCACAAATGAAGCAACCGATGAGGACAAGGACGATTTCTACAACCAGCTTCAGGAAATAGTTGACACATTGCCAAGAAAAGATGTGAACATTATAATGGGAGACGCCAATGCCAAGATAGGACAGGACAATACAGGGTATGAGGACATTATGGGGTGCAATGGTTTGGGACAAATGAATGAGAATGGAGAGCGGTTTGCAAGTTTCTGCGCATTTAACAGCTATGTGATTGGAGGTTCAGTATTCCCACACAAGAGGATCCATAAGGCCACTTGGATTTCACCGGATGGAGTAACTGAAAACCAGATTGACCACTTTTGCATCACCCGACGATTCAGACGCTCACTGGAGGATGTCATAGTACAGAGAGGAGCTGATGTTGGATCTGACCATCACATGCTGCTGGCAAGACTCAAACTCCGCCTCAAGAAACAAGGTACCAGAGCAGGAACAAAGAGGAGAAAGTTTCAAGTGAGCCTTCTGGATGGAGACAAGAAGGAAGAGTTCCAGCTGACACTGAGGAATAGATTCAAACCCCTTGTTGACCTCGAAGAGAAAGTAGATTTGGAGACTCACTGGGCTAAGGTAAAAGGAGTATTTACATCGACATGTCAGGATGTTCTTGGGGAAAAGAAAGTGGAACACAAGGAATGGATCAGTCAAAAATCACTGGACTTGATAAAGATAAGAAGAGACCTAAAAGAACAGGTAAATGCAAGTCGTACAAGAAGCTCAAGAGTTGGTAACCAGGAAGAGTACCGAGCATCAGCTAAAGAGGTCAAAAAATCAATTAAAAAAGACAAAGAGGAGTTCATAGGAATGTTAGCAGAGAAAGCAGAGAAGGCAGCAACAGGAGGACACACGAGGATCCTCTACCAGACTACAAAGACTCTTGCTGGAAAATATGGAAAACCGGAAGTTCCTGTCAAGGATTACAACAGGAAGGCTATTTTTGGAAAGGAAGCTCAGGCAAAAAGATGGATACAACATTTTCGTAGCCTCTTGAACAGACCTCCATCAAGCAACCCACCCGACATTCTAGCCGCAAGAAATGATTTACCGATCAGTTGCGACCCTCCTACTAAAGCAGAGATTAATGATGCCATAAAGCAGTTAAATCGAGGCAAGGCAGCTGGACCAGACCAGATCCCACCAGAGGCGCTGAAGGCAGATGCTGCTGGGGCTGCAGAGGGTCTGCACTCACTATTCTCGAGGATTTGGATCGGAGGCAAGTTTCCAAAGGACTGGAAGGAAGGACACCTCGTGAAGCTTCCAAAAAAAGGGGACCTCAGCAATTGTAGTAACTACAGAGGAATCACACTTCTCTCCATCCCAGGAAAGGTTTTCAATCGGATTATTCTCAAGCGAATACAGAATGCAACAGATCCAAAACTTTGTGAGGAGCAAGCTGGTTTCAGGAGTAATCGATCAACCACCGACCAGATCGCCACGCTGAGAATTATAGTAGAGCAGTCGCTAGAGTGGAACTCCCAACTGATAGTGAACTTCCTTGACTACGAGAAGGCCTTTGATAGCATCGATAGAGAAACGCTGTGGAGAATATTGAGACATTATGGAATCCCAGAGAAGATGGTGAATCTTATCAAGAGCATGTACGAGGGGACAAGTTGCAGAGTCGTACACGATGGTGAGCTTACTGACAGCTTTGATATCAAGACTGGTGTTAGGCAGGGTTGTTTGCTGTCCCCATTTCTGTTTATTCTGGTGATTGATTGGCTTATGAAAGAAACCACAAATGGAGGAAGAAATGGCATACAATGGACCCCATAGACACAGCTGGACGATCTAGATTTTGCAGATGACTTGGCACTATTGTCGCACACACACGACCAGATGCAAGCAAAGACTACAGCTCTAAACAAAATTTCAGAATCTATTGGATTGAGGATACATCCTGCGAAGTCGAAGGTCCTAAAAATTGTTGCACCCCCAAGCGAACAAGTCAAAGTAGGAGATCAACCACTGGAAGATGTAGAGTCCGTCTGCTATCTTGGTAGTATCATTGACAATAAGGGAGGAACAGAGGCAGAAGTCAAAGCACGAATTGGAAAGGCACAGGCAGCTTTCACGTCCTTAAGCAAGATTTGGAGAACCAAGGATATATCTCTAAAAACAAAGCTGAGGATATTCGTGGATGTGAGACTTGGAATGCGTCCCAGGCCTGCATAAAGAGAATCCAAGTTTTCATCAACAGATGTTTGAGGAAGCTACTTAAGATCAGATGGACAGACAAGGTCAGCAATGAAATTGTTTGGAAAAGAACAAGACAGAGCCCAGTCAGAGAGGAAATTGGTAGGAGGCGATGGAGATGGATCGGCCACACTCTCAGGAGGCCAGGAAACAGCATCGCGAAGAAGGTATTGGATTGGAATCCCCAGGGCAAGAGATCAAGAGGAAGGCCGCGCGGAACGTGGAGAAGAGCCAGAGAAAATGATGTGCAACGAAGCGGAAAGACTTGGAATAATGTAAAGAGGCTGGCCCATGATAGAGAGGGATGGAAAGTGTTTGTTGGTGGCCTATACCCTGATCCAGGGTGAGAAAGGCAATGATGATGATGATTCCTCTGGTGTTGTTAAGGTCATCATCATACCTGATGGACGAACTATTATTATTAATATTGTTATTGGTGTAACCAAGAGACTTCAAATGAAGTTTATCGAGTATGAAAAGTACACGCTGGAGTGTTCAATTTCAAAATACTTATCTGCATGGTATGAAGGGCTGCCAATCAGTGTTTTTTATGAAAAAAAAGAATTAAAATATCCCAAGAAAAACCATTACTTTTTGATACTCAATTGTTGGTTGGTTTCATGACAAAGGAGTGAATAGATAACAACAGCTGTAAAGCAAAAAGGCGGAACGCTTAACCTGTCTGTATGACGAGGGGGCGAATAGGTCAAATTTGAGATATATTTACTCTTTTGTGGTTGTCAAAAGTATCTTGGGAGGGGGAGTGGGGGGGGGGGGGGGGAAGTGGGGGTGTGGGGTGGGGCTTGACCCATCATGAGCAATTTTGTTATTAAATCCATTTAGAGATTGTGTTATGAAACCTACCTTGTATAACACTGGGTAACAATTTATCTTCAAAATGGATGCCATGGCCAAAAAGGACTGATTCAGATTTTAAGTTGGTTAAATCGCCACACACATGGATGTGAACAGCCGGCGACAGTATGAAAGGAAATTGTGTGGCATGCCCAGAAGCTGAAGAGAAAAAAATGATTAAGATGTAGGGTAATTAATCCCAACCGTTTTAAAAGAACAAAGCCTGATATTGATAATAAAATTAAAATTATACAGTAGATCTATTTTATATTAAGGGAAAGACAAGAAGAAGAAAGAATCTGACACACTTAACACAGCTATAGAAGGGCTTTACTTTAGATCCATTACACTTATGGTCTTATAGAGGGATGATGACGAGTAGGCTAGTTAACCAGAATAAAACAAGCACAATGCACAACTGTCTTGGCTGAGTTTCTTTAAAAAAAAGTGGATACCAAATCCCCAGATGTGTCGATACTCTTTAGATCTAGACTTGGAGATCTATATAGATCTAGATTCTAGATCTAGTCTTTGCCGACTGCCACCTGAACTTCTTAAGTGTCATGCCATCTGTGCCAATAGCACTTGCTGATAGATCAAAATTAAATTTATTCATACTGAGAATTTTGAAATATTTAAATCCCAATCTAGAGCTGGCAAAGCTTTTTTAGCATCATATCACCACCACCAAATTCCGTGTCGGAAACGCATGTGAAACATCGCTACAGGCAGTGATCGAGGCTACACCACTAGGCCAATGAAAATGATAGGCAACAACAAAAGAAATCTTTTATGCAAAAAGATCATGATTAAACCTAACTCGATTTGCTAGATTTCTAAAGAACTGTTGACTAATTTGAGGACGAAGGTCGGTGTTAGTGCTACTGGCAGATGGCGCTGGATGGTCGGGGATGGCACCTCGGTTGGAAAAGGCAGGGTCGGCAACCATGCTTTGGATGGAAAAGTCGGAAAATTTACATCCCTGCACACACATCTGAGAAAGAATAAAATTGTAGCGGCAACTCGCTTCCTAATATAAACCCAGCCAGCAATGCTACATCAGATCAATGTAGATTTTTGGAGGATCTGTAAGATTACCATAGGGACATACATCAGTGCGACGTCAACACAATGTTATGACCAGTGGACCTATGCAGGGACGATGTCATTTTGACATTCGTATGTGCAAACTTGAGTCGGATTTCCGTCCGGTTGCTGGCTAGGAATGTATTTAACATAAAATATGCGTTGTTTGATTATTACATGAAGAATAATTTGGGCTTTCGGAGGTATAATACATAAATGTTAAACAGTGTAGTGCTATCACAAGACAACAGCAACTTGCACCGTCAGAGCTGCTGAAGATGAAGCAAAACGACACAGTGTTTGCAATGCTTACCTTGTTTCAAAATCTAATCCATGCGCAAATCCTAGTTACCATTAATTCCAAAATTGTTTTGCTAGATAACATAACATTTTGCATTGATAATATTAATATTATTGCCTATTTGCTGATAAATAAGCTTTGGAGACACCCCGAAGCGTCGTTTTCGTTTCAGAAGCTATTTGGAGCTAATTCTTTTATTTAAATAGTAAAATGCAAATTATAAACAGCACTGCTGGATGATCAAATCAGGGGATAACGAAACAATTCTTTTATTACAGTTTCACCAGTCATTGTTCCATGCTAGTATGCGGTGTGCTAAACGTCGCCTTTAATCCAGCCAGTAACCTTATGTTAATCCAACGTAGATTACCCTAAGGGCGGTTTTCCTACATCAAACCGATGTCGGTGCGATGTAGCAACCAGTGGATCTACGTAGAAACGATATCATTCCTGTGTGCAAACGTCGTCAGTCCTGCGCCTCGGATTTCGGTAAAGTTGCTGGTTGGGAAAGGATTGACGAACGGAGCTGGAAATCCAAGAGCATAAAACCAACAACAAATAAAAAAGGCAAAGTTATGTTATTAATATATTAACCTTTGACCCGTCAGATGAAGCCTGCACAAGTCAAAACTAATCCGCTCAATTAAGTGGACATTATTAAATATTATAACATTATTTGGCGAGATTTCGGGGAGGGTGGGATGGGGATGGACGGCGACGTCCACTTAAAAAGTTAATTATTGGCATATTGTCAAAACTGATAGCCCCGCTACATAATATTTGAGTGTTGACCCAACCCCGTTTTAAAATTAAAAAACATAGGCCAATCTTTCATTAAAAAGAAAATCAAAAAATAACTCGAGTTATCATTATTCTGTCTCTTCTTACAAAAGTAATAAATAACCTGTAAAGGTAATCAATCAATAAAGCAGTCATTGTGTCATGCTGAAAAAAAAACACTCACCCTTGATCGTAGCTAAAGCTGTGAGATCTCCAACTCCCAAACTTCTGGATAGGGTTTTTAAATGCATCAAGTGTACATCCGTGAGCCTTTAGCAGCTAGAAGTCTTTGAAAAAGACACGACGTGCCTTCATGTATATCATTTAGATTAGAGCAGAAACAAGAGTTAACTTGTTTAGAACTTCACACACAGCACGCATAAAAGCGTTATTTTCCGTGGTTTTGAAGAATTAGATTGGTGGTGTCATTTCATGAGAAAAAAACCTTGACCCAATTCGGGGAACGCAAAACAAGACATCCCATGACCCATTCCATGTGACGTGTGTGACACCTGAATATCAGGTTTTCACCTTGCTATCTTCCAGAACAAATCATTAAATGAGATATCATTTTAATCTTTCCGACAATAAAAAAATAATGCAACTCTACAAGTTTTTATCTTTAATTAAAAAACTTAAAAGTAAGATCTAAGTCAACATGGTGCTTAACATTGTGTGACCTGTGTTACAATCATGAAAAGTGGTTCTATAGTTTAAGTAACATGTTGTGGAATTTCTCTGAATGCAATCAAAGAATTTCACCAAAATTTTTATGCTCTACTTGTAATTGACTGCTATGAAACTCTGTATCTCATAATTCTTCCATTTTTAGATCATCTAGGCAAAACAAAACAAAAAATCCCCCCCCCCCCCAAAATAAATGCCGTGACGTATACTACATTTTTTTTATGACATGATCATGTGTTACATCTTCACCTTTCAAATGCCATTTTTTTCAGAAATAAGATTAAGTCTCGGATTTAAGATTGAATGTTTAACAATTTACAGTAATAAATTGTGCTTGTTTGTAATTGGTTGTGATCTGTCTAAAATATTTATTGCTAGAGAAAAACTTCATCATGCAAAGTGTGGTGTTACACAAAACCAATAATGTCCATTGGATTCTTACTAATCACAAGCTAAGTCAGAAATAAAATGTTCTTATTATTTTTGCATTGTGAAAATGTCTGTGCAATAAAAGGAGGGACAAACAATCGATCACATCATTTACTTGTTATTAAACCTAAAACTGCAAATTGTATTGAACATTTTTGCTTCTCAGTATGAAATTAATATTGTTCTTAGAAAACATGCAATTAAACTGTAAAATCCAGTTTGTTTTCTTCCTCTGAAGATATTCAGGTGTCAAGAAACCATTTTAGAAGATATACCAAGGATTTTTTATTTGATATTTCAAATTCCGTTTTTTCTTCTTACTGGGTGAGATTTCATGGAATGGGCCTGATGCAGAGTGAGTCGCTGAATGTCTCCGTGCTCGTGAGTACAAGCGACTGTGTGAGTTCAATGCGAGTAAGTGAGTGAATGAATAAGGCTATAAATGAGTGAGAAAATAATGTTTGAAGGACTGACGAAAGCAGGCCAGATCATGGCTTGCTTGACAAATTGTAAAAACAAGGAAAGAAACAAACAAAACAGAGTTATTATTCATGTTTGGTGTCCGTGTTGTGAAACTCTATATTTTAGGTTGAGAACTTAACCAGCTGGTCCCCGCTACAATAATCCGATGTGGATTTGTATAGGATTTTCGTACGGTTGGTAAGATTTATGTAGGGGCGGATTCCCTACATCAAACCGTCGTAGGTACAGGTGCGATGTCTTAACCAGCAGACCTAAGTAGGAATGATGTCGTTCCTATTAGCTAGTTTGACGTCAACTCAACGCGTGGGATTTGATAAAGGGTTGATGATTGTATAGAGTCGATCAAGAGCGTATGAGAATTAGAGGAAATCAAATGCCATTTGACTGGCTTTTTTTAGAGAAAAGCAACAAAAAAAAAGAAAGAAAGAAAACAGAATTTCAATATAAATCCATCGAATTTAATTAATTTCGCAATACTGACATCAATTCTTCGAGTAAATCATTGGATTTAATATTAAATTCGATCGGTTTCTACTGAAGTGATATATTTTTGCTTTTTTTCCCGAAAGCAGTCAAATGGCATTTAGGCCCCTTTTAATTCTAATCCCCTTAATTTCTAAGAGTAAGAGCTGAGATCTGATTAGGGGAAGATAGATGAAAGAAAATGTATGACTTTCTGAGGCACACTTTCCCCACCGTGCTTCTATCAACTATCAAAAACGATAATTTTAATAATCTTCTGGATCCCTTAATTCCTTCCAGAGTCGTGGGGCCATTGCACTAGTGAGCATCTCATCAAAATAAATGTCTCCACCTCCGGCGGCTATGGGCAAGGGCCTTTATTGCGGCAAAGGTTTCCCCTGTCCATGCAGTAATATTGTCCGTCCATTTCTTTCTTTGTCTGCCCTGTCTCCTCGTTCCCTGAGCTGTACCCTGGAGGATGGTCTTTGATAATCCACTGCCTCTTGTCATACAGGTACATGTATGTCCATTCCATTTCAACTATATAATTTCAATCATAATATGGAAAATGGTTAATCGGAAAACAATACATTAAACTGTACGTTTATGTTCTGAATTTAAGGGTTTAACGAAAATATCTCTTCTTTTAATTGCATGCAATGGTGGAAGGGACAAGTTATACATAATAAGAAAGGTTAAATGGGTGGTGTATCTGAAGTACATACACGTAATCTCGTTTACACAATGCCTACAAAACTCCAAGCAGATTTCCAGATGTGTCAAATTCCAAAGGCCACAGCTCTGCTCCAATGTACTCTTCAGTTTCCATAGTTAACAATGGCTGACTCCACAATTTAGACAACATAGTTAAACTCAGTGTAATTTTATCCTCTAGCTTCCTCTAGCAGTGGGGCTGGGGGAGGGGACGAGGCAGTTACAGTACCACTTTTGTCCCCCTGTAAATTCGGCCTCTGCTTTACCACACTGAATGTCTCCAAATTTAAATAATAAAAGGGTGCATCATTTTGTATAGCTCTGCTACCCAATTCTCATACATCAGTCAAACTGTACTATATCATTACTGATTATTTCTGACCACCTCTCTCAGATTTTGGAGGAACACCGTTTAGCCTATAAGATAGTACATCACTATTGAATTTACATTTCTTTTCTTTTTATCAGTATCATATCTCCCTCGTGACCTTGTAGCCACTTCATCATTAAGAAAATTAAAGTTAATGGATATTTTCAAAATATGACCTATACAGTAATATCTCATCTTGTATTTTTTTGTCCATTACTCTCTTGTGGCTTCTTCTTAGTCTTGCTCCTCTTTGTCTTCCTTCACAGAGAAATTCTTAGAGAATTAGCTCTTTAAGGAGTTGTTTTTGTGTTTGTACGGACTTTTTTCATAGACCATAATAGTTGTTTACAGACAATGCAGTGTGCGTTGGTCTGTCATTTTTGGCTAGGCCTAGCGATGCAGTGTGTGTTGCTCCCACTCTTATAGAATTAAAATTTGTCAGTGCACTTTAAGATGTACAATTTAATATTAAAAAAAATAAACGAATGCATCCAATGATTAATTTATGACTGAACTTTATGTGTGCTCTACTATTGATACACACAGGAGTCTAACAATATCAGATGTTTCACACACGTTAAATTCATAATTTTTGTGAAAATAGATTCCAAATTTCTCTTCTGGATGTTCTCCTCTTATTCACACAGGCTTCTTGTGGACATATGGAAAAACATAAGAATTGTCAGTGTTTTCAAAGCAGAGTTTATTTTCAGAAATGTGACAGACATGGAGCAGAAAGGCTTTTAGTCGCTCATTTGCTGCAGTTATAATTAGAACTGTCTTAATGCATGGGCACATTGGGCAGTTGACCGGGGGCCCCAAGGGTTTAGGAGGCCCCATGCATTCAAATTCACACTAGTTTTTTGAAACGGGAAAGAAAATTCTATTTCTTTGCCCAGAAACCCTTAACGATGTTAAGACGGCCCTAGTTATAACAAATATATAAGAGTGAATGTACAAAGGGAAAATGTGTTGAGATATTACAAAAACAATGAAATAATAACAGTATGATAAGAGGTAATTTCTTTGTCCACATCTTTTCTTTGCTCATGAAACAAGTTTTCATTAAAGTTAAAATTCTATGCTCTGTGGATCAATGAGTGGTTGGATGGGTGGGGTGGATGGATGAATGGGTGGATGGATGGATGGATGGAATGCTGGATGGATGCATGGATGAACAAATACATACATAGAGAGATAACATGTGTATCTTTAAATCTTTTTTTTTTCTTCATAGTTTGCTGGTAACTGATTTTACCTCAAAAATCAATTTTTGTTTCTTAACCCTTTCCTGTTTAAAGCTGGGAAAAAAATACAAGTCCAATGCTTCCCTATTTTTCATGGCCAGATGCCTAAGCAAAGAAAATAACTCTGATTGCCTGACAACTGATATTTTTAAAGAAATCTTTGTGCACATACAGTAAAACCTCTTTATACCGCCAAGTAAGGGGCAAACAGAAAATTGGCGGTATAACGAGAATGGCGGTACAACGAAAATAGCATGTAGAACAAGGGAAATAAGTAATTAAGTAATTTATCAACATTGGACTGGCTAACATGTCTAAAATACTGCAGTTATCTCCCTTATCTCTCCACTAAACATAAACCTCCGTTATCAATGTCATTTTGAAGTTTACATTTGTATTTTTTGGTTGTTTTTTGTGTTTATGTGTGTTGGAGTTTATTTATTCAGGAAATTGCACCTTAAGAGTAAAAGTATTATGTATTGCAACAGGACAAATAATGCTACAATACAATGCATCATACCCCGCGACCGGTATGAACCAGTTGAAGCATCACCTTGTGCGTGCTTAAGTTCGTTCGCAAACTCTCTATTGAACTGTGACCCGTCTTTCCCACAGCATGCCCCATCAGTAGGCCTATCAGGACTTCAAAAGCGAAGACTGTGTAGGCTAGTAGGATTGGTGTTTGAGTAACAAGCACACACTGTGGCGCCAAGTGATGTTCCGACTGTTAGCTGGATTTAGGTAGATGTGGGGAGTGGAGGTTAAATTTACGTTGGCGCTATAACGAGCAATATTTACTATACTCAAGTTATGAATGTAGCAGTCAAACTGTTGGCGGATGGCGGTATAGCGAGATTTTTAGTGACTTTGTATAGGTGTCAGATCCGTACCACGGGGAAAAGTTGGCGGTATGCGGGAATGGCGGTATAACGGGTGGCGGTATAGCGAGGTTTACTGTAATTATCATCCAGTATTGATGAAAATGGTACCAAGATCTAGATTAATGAAGGCCCTTTCAGGAAATATTATATATACATGTCTATGAGTTGAAATTTATTGCAACAAAATAAATTTGTAACTCAAAAAGTATCATTTTGTTCAGTTTTTCTGCATGTATTGTCCAAGAATACCTTTGTTTTGAGTCCCTATGAACGTTATAAAGGAAGAAACCAGTGCATTTGATGTGAAAACATCAACACAACTGAACAGCTGATGAACACTGTTTGCACTTCCGATATTCTGTGATTTCAAACTTCGCTGAAAAAAGTTCACAAGCTAGTCACATCCGTTTTCGTTTTTAACTGAAGAGCGGACATTTCGTTTCTAACGTGACCCTATGCTCAATGCGCTTTACAAGTAATAAAAACTCATTCCTCTCTCTCCCACACTCCCTCTCCCCACCCTCCCTCTCTCTCCCTTCCCATCACATTCTCACTCCTTCTATCACATGCTCTCTCCCCTCAGGTAAGTCAAGAAAAATAAGCCTGCTGGAACAAAAAATGCTTTAGCTGCCTTTTGAAACTTACTAATGATTTTGTTTGTCTCAGTTCCATAGGTAACTTGTTCCACATTAAGGGGCCAATATATGTGAATGATCGTTCACCATAACATCTGTATGATTTCACAGGTGTCACTAGCATGGTGGAATCAGTGGAGGATCTTAAACTTCTCCCTGGTGTATACAGTTTTATCAAATCTTGTAAATAAGAAGGAGCCGAGTCATTCAGACATTTGAAACACAGGATGCAGATTTTAAAAATTATCCTTTACTTCATGGGGAGCCAATGCAATTCTTTCAGGAGTGGTGTGATATGATCTCGTTTTTTGGATTTGGTTATCAGCCTGGCAGCATTATTTTGGATTACTTGTAGACGATTCAAAAATTTTGTATGAATACCCGCTTGTAGCATCTGCAAGCTATCCCTTGCCCTCCCCCGTTTTCTTGTTACACTGGTGAGCATGTGTTCATTTCTTCTTGACAACCGCTAGAGTGTACTGTACTCCGTGACCTGACCTTCTTTTCCTAGTGAGTAGTTTTTTCCTCGCCCGCTTGTTGTCAGGTGTTTTGACTCGTTCAGTAAATATTAGTATGTTCCCGAATATTCGATAACACTGTGGAGAAGGGTGTTTACGCCAGATTTGGCCTTGAGTGATGTAACCTGATGACGTATTGATGCGTGATTGGTTAGTTTGTGCGAGGGCAAAGGTAACGTTTATTTCGGGAACTTTCTGTAGGAATGTTTATATATATAGACCTGTGTGAGTGGTTGGTGGGGTGAGTAAGTGAGTTTCCTTTTGTGTGGCGTAGATATTTAGTTTCGCTGGCGTCTTCCTAGTAATTTATTGTTCACTATACAGTTATTAAACTTTAGTATTATTTAATCTATCGTCGGATCTCGTGTTTATTTATTTTACAGCTGTAATAGTTTCGTTTTCTAAAGGGTTGTAGTTAGATCAACTAACTCCCCCCTACTATAACGTGCTAGAACAACCTCAGCTGTTACATATTGGGGGCTCGTCCGGGATCCGACCATATTCGAACGGACCAGATCTAAATTACTAGATTTATTTACATAGTTTACAGTAGAATATCATCGACAAGCTATCTACAACATGTCGGAGGTTATTGGAAGGCTTAGCCAGGAAGCGGACGCTATGGAGCTCACTGGGCAGGAGAGACGGGACTACCTCCGTGAAGGCCTAGAAAGAGAAAGACAGCTGGAGGCTCAACGACAGGAGAAGGAGGCTGAACGACAGGCTCGGGAGAAGGAGGCTCAACGACAGGAGAAGGAGGCTGAACGACAGGCTCGGGAGAAGGAGGCTGAACGACAGGCTCGGGAGAAGGAGATGAACCACGAGCTGGAGATGGAGAGGATCCGCCAGCAACGTGGAGGCAACGACTCAGTGCAGAAGACCGACGACCACGCCAGTTCCAAGAGACCCAAGCTACCTGCATTTCAGGACAAGAAGGACGATCTGGATAGCTGGTTGCTGCGGTTTGAGAGGTTTGCTGAGACAGCTGAATGGCCCAGATCCACCTGGACGACATCACTGTCTGCCCTGCTGACCGGGAGAGCTTTGGAGTGCTTCTGCAGACTACCGATCGACGAAGCCAAGGACTACGACAAGGTCAAGGAAGCGTTGCAGAAGAGGTACAACCTGTCAGAGGACGGATACAGACTCATGTTCAGACAAGGTAAGCCTGAAGATGGAGAAGATGTTGGAATGTTTTTGACCAGGATCAAGACCTATTTAGAGAGGTGGATAAAGCTGTCGAAGACGGAGGAGACCTACGAAGGAGTGAGAGATCTGTTCGTCAGAGAGCAATTCATGGATGCCTGCCCACCAGACCTTGCAACCCATGTGAGGGAGAGGAAACCAAAGACGCTACAGGACATCGCAGATTCAGCGGAGGCGTACCTGGTAGCGAGGAACCGGACGCTCAGCGGGAGCGCCAGACTGCAGAGCCGGCCAGTGCGACAGAGGCCCAACGGAGACAGAAGCCCACAGGTCTGCCATAGGTGCCAGAGGCCGGGACACAAGGCGACGGAGTGTCGTGCAAAGTTAAACGACAAAGGTGAGTTGAAATGTTACCTTTGTGGAAAGCCAGGCCACGTTCGGAGGATGTGTCCAGCCCAGAAGGATATGGGACGAGGCAAGCCGAACAAGGCGGCGGCGGCCGTAGTTATAGCGGCGGACGAGTCGTCAAGACAAGATGTGACGACGGCTGACACCAGCATCAACGTTCAAGCGGTAATGAAGGACGGGAAGCTACAGTTAGCGGTGCCTGTTACTTGCGGAGGATGCAGTGACGGAAGGACCGTGGAGAAACTGAAGTTACCAGTGATGAAGGGCTTGATTGGAAATCGAGCGGTAGATGTCCTAAGAGATACCGGCTGTGAAGGTGTAGTGGTGTGGCGAGCACTGGTGGACGACGGACAGCTCACCGGTGGGAAGAAACTTATCGCGAGGATCGATAACTCCTTGCTAGCGGCGGAGGAAGCCGTTATCGACGTGAAGACGCCTTACCTGACGGGCAAAGTGACGGCGCTGTGTCTCCCGGAGACCATCTGCGACCTAGTAGTCGGGAACGTGGACGGAGCGAAGGACCCGTACGACCCTGATACTGAGGTGATGGTAGGAGCGGTGACCACGAGGGCCCAGGAGAAGAGGAAGGACCGGTCTACGTCGCTGAAGGTGCCGAGGGCAGAACGGCACGCGGGAGTGGATAGAGAGGAACTTATCCGACTCCAAGAAGAAGACGAAGTCATTAGGAAGTTAGAGCAGAAAAAGATCCCAACTAATAGAGGCAATAAATCTGTTCATTTTGAGAAACATGGAGGAGTACTGTACCGGATCTACAAGGACCTGAGACAGGCGACGGTTATAAGGCAAGTGGTACTACCCGAGAAACTGAGGGATTATGTACTGAGTGTAGCCCACGACTCGATCGTCGGAGGACACCTCGGCGTGAAGAAAACCAAAGACAGAGTTATGAGCAATTTTTATTGGCCTGGAATTGAAGGTGACGTCGCGAGATACTGCCGCTCATGCGACATATGCCAGAGGACGGTGAACAAAGGAGCGACCCCAGGGGGTGCACCTGCAGAGTATGCCAGTAGTGGACGTACCATTTAGGCGAGTGGCCGTGGACTTAGTAGGACCTATCGACCCCCCAAGTGAAGGTGGACATCGGTATATCCTGGTGTATATAGACTACGCTACTTGTTACCCCGAAGCCACACCCTTGAAGAAGATCGACGCAGAAACGGTAGCAGAAGCCTTAGTGAACATCTACAGCCGTTTGGGTGTGCCCGAAGAGATCTTGTCGGACCAAGGGACCCAGTTTATGTCAGATGTCATGAAGGAAACGAATAGACTACTGGGAATTCGACAGTCGACCACTACAGTCTACCACCCTATGTGCAACGGGTTGGTGGAGCGATTCAACGGCACGCTGAAGAAAACATTAAGAGGACTGTGCGCAGAGCAACCCAAGCAGTGGCACAGATACATCAACCCGCTGCTCTTCGCATATCGTGAAGTTCCCCAAGAGTCGACCAAGTTTGCCCCATTCGAGTTGCTGTATGGGAGAACTGTGAGAGGACCAATGCACATTTTACGACAACTATGGACCAAGGACGTAGAGGAGCCGGAAACGAAGACCAGTTACCAGTACGTCATGGAACTACGTGAGAGGCTGGAGGACACATGGAAATTAGCGACGGAAGAACTCTCCAAGGCTCAAGGTAGACAGAAGACCTACTACGACCGGAAAGCGCGAGAGAGGAAGTTCCGCCCCGGAGATGAAGTGTTGGTGCTACTGCCGACGAACACTAACAAGCTCCTAGTCCAATGGAAGGGACCATATAAGGTAGTCTCAGTTGTCGGTGTGTGAGAGGATGAACGACTTTTTATTTTTAATGTGCTTTCATGGTAACTCTGGTGCGTGAGTGAGGGACGGCCACTCATAGTAGTTTATGGACACTTGGCCGAGTACCATTAATTGGATTATTTCCCTTGTAATACTAGCGCGGGACCCGTTATTCACATCACGGTGAAAAGCGCGCATTTTGATTGGTCAGTTGGAAATGTTGACCACCGGGCTTCCAACTCTTATATCATGGCTTTAAGTTTCTTACAACTCGCTCCTTCGTTGTTATCCACCGACAGAAAGACGGGAGCCCGAATTCATTTTTGAGAGTAGACAATACCCTATCGGTACAAAATAGGTACTCATGATAACGTTTGTTATCAATGGAGATACGTCGTATTAATGGACGAAAGTATCCCGCACAAAATTGTCGAATGTTGCTAGTCCTGACACTTTGAAAATTTATATTAAAACTATTACCGGGTTTCTGGTATAAGTAGTCAGTTAGAATTTTAGCCGCGCGTTTCTACTTTATATTGGTACCAATTTTGTTGTACTTTGATGCACGTGTCCTATTGAAATGATTAATAAGAGGATCTCGGATCTAGAGTAAACCACGAGTTAGACGCATGTTATCCCCGATAAATCCAACCTGGGTCAAATTTATTCAATTATTGCTGGAGGGGACGTTAGAGTAATTTCTGCAGTTTACTGGGATACCTAATTGACTTTTGTGTGCACCCTTTTAACCGTACTGTAAATTCGATTGTGTTAGGACCCTAACCGGTTATGTTGTTCGGCTGGACTCAATGTCCGAGCCTTTCACTTGTGCAACACGGGCTACGTAATAGCTCTCCCGGACGTCCGCGCTGGCTCATAAATAAGATGCGAGTTCGAGTGGTCAGCACACTCCATCATAGACGCAGAGACAAGAGCCGACAGCACAGTGAACCCAGACCAGCAACCCGGGCCCGTAGCAGCTCAGAGGCTTGCCGACGGTTGCCATCGCCACCCCGCCCCATAAGGCATGAGGCGGTAGCACAGGACCCGGAGAAACTTTGGGTAAGTTGGAGACTATTATATTAGAAGTGACTTTAATTTGCGCACCCCCCCCCCTTTCGGGGATGCCACGTAGAGAATGCTGATCTACAGAGACCATTATGAGTCCGGCTCAACGGTAGTTGCCATTGTCATTAGACGTGTAAGATGCGCGATGCAGCGCAGTGTCTTGATATTGTGACTTTATTGTCAAAGTTAACGTTTGCGGTGCTAGATGATAATGATGGCTCGCTAACCAAGCTATCACGATTTGCTTGTGTGCATATATATAGTGTGTGTGTAGCATTGCCTTGTTGTGGTAGGCAGTGAGGATTTCCTGACATGTTGATGTGGATGACTTGTTATAGCGAGCGGCACTACACACTTGATTGTATTACGGGTATTTGTGTACCTTGCCAGTACCACTATGCTATAGAGAGCAGTGTGATTGTGATTGCGTGTCTAGTGTTTAAGATGTGTAATTAATTACATGTATTGGAGATGTATAATATTAGTTGGGCCTCACATGGGTGAGCCCCAGGATTGTTCTATGTGCGGCGGTGGATGAACAATGTTCCAGTGAGTCTACACATGTTGCAATGAGTCTCGCCGACCTATATATATATATCATGTGCATGTATTATAGTTATCCAGATGTATTATGCTTCTATGAGTTTCGTAAGTGTGTGAAGGACAGTTTCATTTTAAGGAATGTACACATTACTTTATGTATCTAGTGGTGTGTCATACGCATGTTAGCCTGGCGGCATAGCTCCGCGGCTAAGGTCAAAGGGCATGACCCTTCAGTATCGATTGGGAAGGGAAGTAACCAATACAATAGCCCTGGGGCGGGTTAGTACTAATAATGGGAGTGGGCCTATGAGGATGGCCTGCATTGGGATGCAGCGTCTGTGTTATGGACGGTCAGTGGGCCATGTTGGCCACTGCGTTATTAAATGGAATGGCCACTCTGGATGTGCTGTACACCGGCTCAGTGGAGCGAAACTATTGTGTTCCTGCCCCTTCATTTGTTATGTCCTTCATACTTTGATTAGTACATTAATTAGTTTATGTTGCCAGTGTACAAGGAGACTCCTTGTGTATATGATATAGCCACTTGTAGTTGTTGTTCGTTAACCTTAGCGCTATTTTATTCCATGCATACATATCCAGTTGGTTATTGCTTAAATTCTATATTATGTTGTTGTTGTTTGATTTAATACTTAATACTATTACTATGTATGTCCACCATTGATTGCCTGATTAATGTTGTCATTATATCCTAATCATATTTTTGTCTTTTTCTCTTGTTCCAGCTTATGGCTGATTGGGCTTCTTTTCTGGGTTTCTCTTCTTTTTCTGGGCTTCATTTTCCTTTTCTTGATAGGGTTTTCCCTATGCCTTTTGGTAGCGATACCTTTGTTAGGCTTTTGAATAAATAAGATTGCCAGCAGAACCCTGTGTTTGTTAATCCTGTGTATCCTTAAGGGAGTTACTATTGAACCCACGCAGTAACCACATTACCCACTCGTAGTTCATCCAACAGGTGTTAACGACTATAGAGTCAAGATGGGTGCAAGAGAAAAGACCTTGCACGCCAACCTCCTCAAGAGATACATTCCAAGGACGTCAAAAGCAGCAGCAGTGGCAATGGAACCGAGACCTATTGTGACCGAGATGTGTGGGATGGACAACAGTAGGAGAGATATCACGCCTGGACATGTCAACGCCATAAAGGACGGCGGCGGTGATAGTGCTGAGACTGTACTGGCAGAGGACGACATGATGGACAAGAGTCAACCCGTGGAGTCAGCTGGCATGACAATCATCGAGGACTGCGACCTGGAAGGCGACAACGGTGGAACGACGGAGGACCTTGCCGACCTAGGAAGCTGGGACCAGAAGGAAAGCTACAGAGATGTCCAGTATGGAACGCAACTGACATCGGAACAACGTCAAGAACTCTGCGATGTGGTGAAGAATTACCAGCACGTCTTCACCAATCTCCCTGGATGCTGTCAGTTGGGTGAACATCGCATCGACCTGACGACAGAAGTACCAGTTCGTCAACGACCATACCCGGTGCCCTACGCTATGCGCGACTCATTGAAGGAGGAGCTTACCACCATGGAACGGCTGGGCATCATTCGAAGGAGCTCATCAGCTTATGCTTCACCTATTGTTGTCGTCAAGAAGAAGGACGGATCCAACCGAGTCTGCATCGACTACAGGTGGTTAAACAAGATCACAGTATTCGACCCTCATCCGACAGCAGCGCCATTAGAAGTGTTTCAGAGTCTCTCGAGAGGAAAATTATTCTCTCGGATTGACCTGAGCAAGGGATACTGGCAAGTGAAAGTTCGAGAGCAAGACATTCCCAAGACGGCGTTCGTCACCATGGGCGAACACTATGAATTCATTCGGATGCCTTTTGGGATGATGAACTCAGGAGCCACGCTGAACAGGATCGTAAAGCCATTGATCCGTGGAATGAACAATGTGACAGCATATGTGGACGACCTGCTGATTCATACAGAGACATTCGACGAGCATGTGAAGACTCTCAAGGACTTACTGCAGAGGATGGACCAAGCTGGATTAACTGCAAGACCATCGAAGTGTCTGATTGGAACGTCTGAAGTAGACTTTGTTGGACACTTAGTGGGAGAAGGTATGATTGGCCTGTTAGAAGAGAATGTATGTAAGGTACGAGACGCACCCAGACCCACCACTAAGAAGGAAGTGAAAGCATTCTTAGGATTAGTGGGATATTACCATGAATTTATTCCTAACTTTTCAGCGATTGCATTGTATTGTATTTGCGATGAAATTTGGGAAGGCACTGAAATTGTTAATAATTGTAATAGAATTAGCAACTACCTTTGTGAGATTGGGAGTACTGTAAGATTGTTATTTCAAGATATTGCAGACGCTGAATAATGTTTCGGAGTTGAAAATATTCAACTTAAATTGGGGAGTTGTGTAGCATCTGCAAGCTATCCCTTGCCCTCCCCCGTTTTCTTGTTACACTGGTGAGCATGTGTTCATTTCTTCTTGACAACCGCTAGAGTGTACTGTACTCCGTGACCTGACCTTCTTCTCCTAGTGAGTAGTTTTTTCCTCGCCCGCTTGTTGTCAGGTGTTTTGACTCGTTCAGTAAATATTAGTATGTTCCCGAACATTCGATAACACTGTGGAGAAGGGTGTTTACGCCAGATTTGGCCTTGAGTGATGTAACCTGATGACGTATTGATGCGTGATTGGTTAGTTTGTGCGAGGGCAAAGGTAACGTTTATTTCGGGAACTTTCTGTAGGAATGTTTATATATATAGACCTGTGTGAGTGGTTGGTGGGGTGAGTAAGTGAGTTTCCTTTTGTGTGGCGTAGATATTTAGTTTCGCTGGCGTCTTCCTAGTAATTTATTGTTCACTATACAGTTATTAAACTTTAGTATTATTTAATCTATCGTCGGATCTCGTGTTTATTTATTTTACAGCTGTAATAGTTTCGTTTTCTAAAGGGTTGTAGTTAGATCAACTAACTCCCCCCTACTATAACGTGCTAGAACAACCTCAGCTGTTACACCGCTAAAAGTGAATTGCAGTAGTCCAGTCTAGACAAGATAAGGGATGTAACTAATGTTTTTGTGGTCTCTTCATTTAGATACTTTCGGACAAGGCTTATTCTTCTCAACTGAAAATTTAAGGATTTAGACAGAGATCCTACACCTGAACCCATTGACAAATGGTGATCAATAAACACACCCAAATTCTTTACAACTTCTTTGCATGATAATTCATGGCCGTTGAAATCAATGGTGACATTTTCAAGATCTTTTTGTTAATCGTGGGTTGTGGAATAGAATTATGTCTGATTTGTCTTCATTTAATTTCAATTTGTTTGTTGTCATCCTGAACACATTGTTTAGTGGCTATCAGTTGCATGGAATTACTATTACGCAGTGTAACAATACCGTACTCATTATGTGTGTGACCTATACAATGAAGTTTTTGTTGATTATTCAGTGTCGATGGGCCATGTACTTGAACCTGGTTGTTTTGTTCAGCAAATTGTTCCCGGTCTTTGTCTTGACCGCATGTATTGTGTGACATCATCAATCGATAAAGACATTCTCCCGTGTATGATGTTCAAATGCAAGACTGTAGGTCTACTGCGTTATCCGTGATCCCACCTTGCTATCAGTTACGTGGAATTACTATTACACAGTGTAACAATGCCGTACTTGTAATGTGTGCGACCTATACAATGAAGTTTTTGTTGGTTATTCAGTGCCAATAGGCCGTGTAGTCGAACTGTCATGGTGTGCCATCGATCTTTCCGCTGGAATGTGTACTCAAGACTGGTGTGTAAACACACTGTCGACCTAAATTTTTTCCCAAAGATTTTGTATCCTGTGTATTAGTTGAGTCCCCCTTCTCGAATGTGGAAAAAGAAGATGAAAAATGTCAACTTATATGCCGAGAAATACAGTACCTATGAAAAACATGAAAGAGGCATTCAAATTTCAATGTTGTGATTCTACATAAAAAAGTTACTTTTCGTAATGAAGAAATGACAACAGAATGAATATAATTATACTTGAAACATACAATAATAACAGACACATGAAAATGTTATGAATGAGGAAATTACTATTTGGATATTACTATGAGCTCAACTATTGACTATGATTTATGAAAATGCAGACATTTTTTGTGTCTTAACTCACTGTAACTCAGAAGTCCAGTGCTGGAAAAGATTAATGCAAATATAAACAGAAACAGAAACAGACGGTCCAAGACTTTTGCTACTGCTTGCCACTCTTGACCTCGTTTCCTGTGTGAGATTTCCATTGGATGAAGAGGTGCTGATATCACCTGAGGTTCCTGGATGTTCTCCTTAATGTGTTCACCGTCGCTGTCTTTGAGGGAGGCTTGGTCAGGGTCAGATCAATGTATCTACCTCTGGTGCTGAAAGGGGAGTGGATGGGTGTGTCAGAAGTTGCTGTAATATCTCCTGCACAGTCCCAACAATACATCCCACAGGAGCCAAAACACAGCTGAAAAGTACATGGAAAATATTTTCTTGAAATCTGATGTAGAGCAAGTCTCTATTTCTGACTGTCCCTTGTGAAGCCAGCCAAAAACAGCCCTTTCAAGAGCTGAACAAAAAGCCCTACTTAGAGCTGCAGAGGAATAAGGTAAAGTCAAAATGTGGAGAGAAGAAAAAGTTATACGGAGCAAAAGCTCACATAAGAACTAATACAGAAATGATATAATAAAACACAAAGGAAAAGAAAGACAAAATCAAGCCTTCATCTGCTGACCTTCTTCAGGTAGATAAATGTAACAGGACAGAAATTTTAACAAATAAATAAATCGTAGAATGTTTCACAAATGGGGATAATTATCCTCTGCAAGTTCCAGACCTGAAGTCTTGGAACATAGCCCATAAGTCAATGTCAAGAATAAAGCAGCATGAAAAACAAGGAGCAAGTCAAGATAAAGAAACAAAAGAACAAAAGCCAAAACAAAGAAAGCTGTTGTTAGGGGTGTGCGGTATTTTCCATTACAAGACATTGCAGTATTTTCTCTATTTGGTTTTGTAATTGAAATATGCGCACCTAACATTAACAACATTCGACAAGGAAAGCAAGGTGCAGATGCCGAGGGTAATGAAACTCCTAAAAGAAACATCTCTATACATCGCAATCTTAGTTCTTGTTTCTTTCTCCATTTTTTGAAAAACTGGAGATCTCTTAGTATGTGGAAGAGATATAACAAATGCACACTTTAACACGTTTTTAAAATGTGTTGTAACACTTATCAAGCTGTTTCACAGTTCCGATTTATTCTAACAATTTATTATCTTACTATAATTGAGCTAGAGGATGAACCTGTAAGCAGCTAAAACTTCACGACTACGCCATAAAAAATTATGAAACTTGGTGTACTGCATCAATTTTTGATGAAGAGTTACGTGGACACATTCATTTTGAACAAAAATCAGTCTTTTCTATTATTTATATTAAAATATTTTGAGCCGCAACTAGAGACGCATTTTTGACGAGTATCGGTAGAATCAAAAAGTGTGATCGAAACTTTCACTCGGTGCAAACTTCGCCCCAGCTTCGTTGTTCGCCTTTCCTAAAACTTTCTTCACACACTGTTGGTCAAAAATCAACTTTAAACATATTACATCCATGTATTTTGTAAGGATCTGTAGTATGAAAATAAGTTTATTAGAATTTGCACTGAATCTAAGTTCCGTTATTAACGTGACCTAGATCTAGATCTAGCAGCCTGTGTCAGTGTGTGTCTGTGTGTTGTGTAGCGCACGAAAAATGATTGTTGAACTAAGTATAATTAAAATGTGTTCAGGTTGTTTCAAGAAGTTACTGTTGCAGCTTTGTCAAGTTGCCCAAGCCTGGGGAAACTATGAGCACATCTGGCATTAGAGCATCTGTCAGAGAGAGGGGGGAAGGGGAGATGAACGAGAGGGGTGGGTGTTGAGGACAAAGGAGAATGGAGAGGGGAAGGAGAGAAGGGAGATGTGGGGGGGGGGGCAGGGTAACACGAGGGGGGGGGAAGATGGGATGGATAGGAAGAATTGGCTGGAAGGGGGGTGGGGGGGGGGGAGAGGGTGGAGTCAGGTTTTCCCCTTGGCAAGGCCTCATCTACCCCTGCCCAGTTTATATCAAAATATGCCCATAGTACTGGTCATAGAGCGGGCGCTTTAGCTTGTAATACTAATGCCGCAAATGTTTAACATCAAATTTCTCAGATGTGCAAAAAGAAGTGCTGGAGCAAAAAAGAACTGAGGTCATGATATGAGGGATTCTCTCACACAGAATGTTTAAAATATTCCGTCAATGATGGTCTTTGGTCAAACTGGAGTTTACAGTTTCAACACTGCATTCTTAAATGATGTAACTCAAGTTTGGAAACATTTGTCGATTGTTGTCATGTCATACATTTGTAATGATGCTTGTCGTCCCCTCTTTATGGCTGTGAGTTTGGTTTACTCAAAGACTTATCAATCCATATTAGAAAATTGGTCTGAATATTAGGTGGCAAATGAAACAATATATCCTAATATTTCATGGGTATGTTACTGGCTACAAAGTGCAGGTAACATATGAGTAGATCCAGGGTATTCCAATTCAACCTTGAAATAAATCAAAGTCTTCATGTTTACAGATGGCTTTGGTAATTCAGTCAGATTTCCTGCAAAATTTCATACATCAGTCATCTCTGTCATAACACTGATCACACCACATTAAAAAATATTTTTTACAGTTAGGGATAGGATTTGATTTTGGTAACACTGCATAGGAAATAGCCTGGCACTGACCCAGGCCAACATCCCTATGTCAATCTGACATAGATTTGAATAGGATTTCTGTTGGGTTGGTAGGATTACCATAAGGGCTGGTTCTCCTTCAGACCGAGTTTTACTTGGATTTAAGTGGAACATTTTTGACAGGGGTACATTTGTGTTGTCCAAATTCAAGAAGTGGAAAACCACACCTTTCTTCTTTCTGTGCATGATGATGGCTGAAAATTTAATATGACTTCACAGGTTTGCTCCATCACTGGGAATTGCGTGACATCAGGGATGCACAATGCACAGACAGAAATGGACATTTGCCAGCTCATGTTTCCAGGAGGAAATGAGACAGCTGACAACCTTTCTGTAAATGGTCGATGGTTGTATAGCTGTGCACACTGTTTTGAATATCAATCTTAATTTGCTACATTTCATTTACTTTACATCACAGTAAACTGACAAGCATTCCAAGAAGGCAAAAAAAAAACAACATTATAAGCACTTGGACCATGCCACCAAATTTAGGTTGTTTTTTGATATACCAAGGGAAACAATCATAAAATATAGTAATGCCTATATGAATTACGCTGTCACAGTCACTGAGTCAGTATGGTATTCTGATAGTTATCATTTTTGGGATCACACACAAATCCACAGTTCACTGTTTCTTAACTCAGAATTCAGATAATGTTATGAAAAGGTGTAAGTTAAGTCAACATGATGTACCAAATCTTGTCTCTGTTTCACTCCAGCAGTTTATATGGTCAAATAACAACATTAAAGGTGGCAGCAGTTTATATGGTCATATAACAACATTAGAGGTGGATCTGAATAAAGTAAAAAGAAATCAATAAAATTTATGGAAACAACAGTAAACATTTCAAAAATTCACAAATAAAACACAAAGCAAATCAAATCATGACCTGCCATTAACTGGTATGAGTGAAGAGCCATTTTAGGTAGATCTATTAAACGACTTTGAAATTCTAGCAGTTAAAAAAATTTATTCAGAGGAACACCATTGAAATACAGTCAACTCCACTTAAAACGAAGTCGCTTTAAATGATGATCTTTTTGTATGATGTTTTTCTTTTATCCCTTCCTCAATGCCTCATTTCCGTGGGAAAAAAACGCATAGTATGACATCTTTCTATCCGTTTTTACTCCTTGCGTGATCTCATTTTGAAGTCCCAAAGAGGAAAAAAAAAATGCTTAGTATGATTTTCCTAAACCGTGTCATGGTCAAAATACACGGCGTCATCTTTCGTAATCGTCGTTTCGCTACAGCTCGTACCTGCCATTGCTCTTTGTTTGCCTCGCCTTGTATACACCCGTTATGTCACATACCCAGTGTGCGCCCGAGGCGCCATGCGTACGATTGGATGTGGTCGCTTTGTCCATGAGTGTAGGATTTTACAAATTTTATTCCTCTGGCATTACCGATCTCAAATTATGTTGCCATGTGTTATTCATCAGGTGGATCGATAATGCATTATAATAGTAAATTAATGATGCATCCGATATCGTAAAATTCATTGGGCCACTGATTTTACTCAGGTCGGGCGTTGAGAGCGGAGGTTACGATAGAGAGAAAAAGCGAAGGTTTAGCCACGTGGATGTACCGCAACACGCGTGGCCACAATATTTGAATTTTTTTTTTTCACGGGACACAGAGCAAAGACAGTCGGCGCCAGCAAGTCCACGAAGGTGTCAAATACCATGCTCACTCGGTCACCGCAGATGGTCGATGTTTATTGTGTTAGTTTAGGCTCAGCGCTACATGATGCGAGTGTGACCAGCGGGAGGGTCTTGTATGATGTACACATTTATATAAATAATACAGGAAAAGGCAAGCTATGTTTATTTGGTTGGCGTATCTTGCATGCTGAAAGTCATATAATAAGATAATGTTAAGTCGACTGAAAGGCTAATTTTTGCCCTTTGGTTATAATGGAAACAGAACATTTTCCTTAGAAATGTTCAGACACAAACGCTTCGGGTGAATATGTTTTTTTCTTTCAACAATATCCCCTCGAACACCCTAATACCTTGGCCTACACACAAAAAATACACCCTCCTTAGAAAAAAACAACCAAAGGTCACCTACATAACAATACTGCTTCCATCATTTATCAACATAGTTTATCTAAGGTAGATAACTTAATAATGCTTAAGATGATTTAACGGATAGTAAGATGTTAAATTTTATGTCCCCTGGACATCATCTTAAGCAATGTCGACTGCATCAAGTCAGGTGAAACCAAAACTGTCATGATGACAATGTACCACTGCTACTATTATCTATTAATCTTTTTACCACTGCTATTATAATACAGTGGAACTTGCTTATAATGAGAGGTCATATTCCACCAAAAATGTCTCTTTATACCAAAGGTCTCGTTATTCCAGGAAAGCGTCCAAAAGGCAAGGCAAAAGATTAATATACCAGACTTTGTGCAGGACATGCTAACAAGGAAGGTAACTATGAAAAATAATGGTTACCTCGATCAACGTACATATACTGTAATATCTCGGCCTTCATCTCCGTACTTCTTTTTTTCGTCTTCATGTGCTGACGGTAGCCATGTTCAATCAAATTACGTGAGAGTCAGATTCAAAAGTTAGAGGCAGACGAGTAACAGACTGGCTGCGTGTTTGTGACACTGGGGCAAACTGTGGACCTGGTCATGAAGGCTACAACCGAGTAGCTTCATCAGACACGTGCACTCTCTGGTTACACTTGTGATGTGCGATAATTATTACTCGCAGCACGGTCTTTGATCCGTGTAAATCATTACCATATATGGTAATTTTTTTGGTTGCATGGGTGGTGAAGTAGTGTGCGGTCAGTAAGAAAACAAAGCTTCTTAGGTAAAGCAAGATCTTAAGAGATGATTGGACGGGTGGGCGGGCATAAATTTATTGAGTGCATGGGTGGTGGAAGTAGACAACGCTTGCTAGGCCTACGCAAGACATGATTGGACAGGTGGGCGGGCTTGAGTGGATGGTGGTGCACAATACTGTCACGGCACATGGTCAGCAAGTAGACATCGCTTGCTAGGCCTACACAAGATATAATTGGATGGGTGGGCGGGCAGGCAAATGTAAATTTATTGATTGTGTGGGTGGTAGTGTAATGCGCTCTCATGACATGTAGTCAGTAAGGAAACAAAGTATTGTCGGCCTGAGTGAGAGGTGACTAGACAGGTGGGCGTGCAGTAACAGACAAAGAACAACATAATGTCTGACTCGCTACACGCTGTACTGCGGCCGCTCCCACAATTTGCCGTATGCACTGAGAATTAATTCTCTCGCTATAGCAAAGGTTGTGATTATCGATTGCCATTATTCAAAAATTTTAATATGTAGCTTATATAGCAGAAAAAGACGAGGATTTAAAATGTTCTCGCTATAGGCAAAGTTCTCGTTATTAGCAGTGTCGTTAAACATGATGGTCCACTCTACCAGACTTGCATCACCACACTATTACTTACATCAACCAATGTTTACCGTGACGAGGATTCAATCCTTGATTTCCAAACGGCCATATTCAGATGTGTTCCACCTCAGTCTCACATTATGCCAAGACTAGAGTGAAATTGACCAAAAAATTGGTTAGAGGTAAAAGCAGCACAATCATAATCTTCAAAAAGTCTTACTGAGATAATCCTAGTTTTGGGTGGTCTGAGCTGCAGAAACTGCAACCATGTTACATGTTAGTTTATCTGTCCACTGGTTGATCAGTAAGACAGACAAGTGGTTTGATATTATACACACATGTAGATACATAAATGACTGTTCATTTTGTCAGCTCTTCAGTTTGTGTGCTTCAAGTTTCACATTTAAAAGACTGATCTGGTGTTCTATGGAAATATACTAAAAACATGACGATACTCAAGGAAAGGGAGCTTAAATTTGTGTCAGTGTCATGGAAAAAGATTATGTTGAAATATTAACAAGAAATTATTACTAACCATTTTGATGCCCATTATGGAAATAATGATGTCATCAGTCTCCACCTGAGGACAAGACAGAAGCAGATCTTAGTATTGTTAACATTGTTGGGTTCTTGTTAACACTGTTGGATCCACTGTCAACACTGGCAGATAATGCATCTGCCAGGTTAATGCTGCCAGGTGCATGGTTAGTACAGATCAGTGTTTGTTCACACTACTGTATTCCAACTGATATGACATATGGATGGATGGATGGATGGACGAAGCGAAGGACATATGGGTGGATGGACAAAGTGAAGGACACATGGGAGGATGGACAAAGTGAAGGACATATGGGTGGAAGGTTGAAAGGAAGGACGGATATGTGGACGGATGGATGGATGGACGCATGGATGGATGGATAGATGGATGGGTGGATGGATAGATAATTGGACAGATGGACTGATGGACAAGTTGATCAAACACATGCAATTTTTAAAATAATAAAAAAAAAGAACTCATTTTAGCAGACCAAGATTAGAGAAAAAAATCTGTGCTTGCCTGAGGTGAAGTGGAAGCTAAATGCAGCTCTGCAAACACATCCACCAACTCATTGGGGACAAGGTGGTCTAGAGGCAAGGTGTTCGCCTCTCATGCCAAGGGTCCCGGGTTCAAAACCCGGGCAGTGCAGGCATGTTGGAAATTGGGACTTTTCTCATATTTTCAAGTCCCTGATCCTATTTGGGGGTAGGATTGAGTACCTAGTCTTCTCAGATAAAGGACAAAAAATTCGGAGGGCCTGTGTGCACGTTGTGCAGGAGACACCTTGGCAGTTGGAAATCGTAAAGAGCAGGCCGAACAGGCCGTTGCCCGTGCAAAATTGAATTAACAGATTAAAATTTATCCATATCATCCCTGTCGCGGATCGGGATTTTGGGGAATATAGATCGAGAGGTCCGCTTCCCAATCACACGAGCACAAAAAAAAAACAACAATTAAACAACTTTCACTCTAAAAACTAAATAAATCAATTTGAGTAACAGACTGTAAAGTTTATATATCTAACAAATTCAAAGATAAAATATACAATAGATAACGAATACAATAGCAACTGAAAATGCTCAGCTAAGCTGAGGAGCAACTATGAAGTACTTAAGGCAATGTAATATGAAGTTGACAATCCCTCCACCAGCAACAACAAAATTTATCATTTATTATTAAATATATATTATTATTAATAAATATTCAAATATTATTTGAGTTGTGAGTTGTGAACTGTTGTGAGTTGTGGACTGCGCCTAACAAGCTGCATTACAATTTGCTCTGAGATAGAGAGAGGTAGAGAGAGAGAGTGAGCGAGACAGAGAGAGAGAAAGAAGCAGTGTAGTGTGTTGAGCGTTTCGCCGGCGCTCCATTCTGCTCTGTGGTTGACATGTTACTTCTGTAAAGCGCATAGAGCATTTTTTAAAAAAATGGATATCTGCTATATAAATGCCATCCATTATTATTATTATTATTATTATTATTGTGATTGGCTGCTGGCATCAGGTGTTGACAGAGTGGTTGTCATCCAGGATGTGGAAGAACAGGTAACTCTTACGGCCAAACTCAACTTGTATGTTGAAGATACCTTTGGGATTGAAAATTGAGAAGAGCAGATCAAACAAGGCTGATGCCCAGGCAAAATTCTAAATAACAAAAAAAAAAAGAACTAATCTCTACCACAAGAATACACAGAAACAAGAACAAGAAAAACAAAAGCATGAAAAGTCAGGTGTTAGTGCCAAGAGCTGTGATCCACCTGAAATATAAAAACCTACAACACTCCCTTTTCAACCTATTTCTGCTATCCATCCCTAACCCACTACTCCATTTAGTGCCCTAGGCATACCACTATTGATATTTCAGAACCCTGTATCCCATACCGCCCAATACAGAATGTACCTCTAGTAATTTAAGTGTCCCGTTTTATGAACGGTAAAATACAAAATGCACCACTTCTGTTACATTAATTGAGTGGATAAAAAATACATAAAATTATGGCAGATTATGGTAGAGCTATAGCAAGGGGTACCACTGGGACAGGTGGAGAAGAATATTATTCAAACAATCTTGGGGGTTCTTTCCAAGTCTGTCCCTCCACATGAATTCATCCAAATGGCCAGAAAGCATAGCGTTGTGCACACCAGCCACTTATGTTTGAACCGTCTGTTACAGTTTTTGCAATAACATTCCACGTAATTGGTGCAACAACCATCATGGGATCCACAAAATTCTGGATGTGAAATACCACCAAGTGCTGAAAATGAGGTTGCACTAGAACAGTTGCAATATTATTGTATGATGGCAACCGATCAGAATGAATTATGTTGCCAGGGGCAATTCTCTGGGTAACTAATAGCAGCAGAGTAGCGACAGATCTAATCTTTTTCTGCTTCCTCTTCGCCACCAAGCCCTTGTCAGTCTCAACGACCTGGCCCAGGCTCCCCAATGTGGTAAGGATTATTGATTAAATGGTGGGAACATATATCATGAAAGTAGCAGTACTACTGGACAACGGTGGACTGTGCCCGACTAGTATAACTGGTTACACTGGTGACAGGTTCCTTAAAAGACCAGAAATAACAGCTGTATAATGTTACAGAAAGATAGGAATTTTCCCAAAATGAGCCAGTCTTCAAAGACATCTTCACACCCTGGTAAAAGTACAGTTTAACCCCCCAAACTTCTCCTGCGCTGGTCAAGTGTGCACCTCCCAATTTCATTTAAAAAATCCTTGGATATTTTCACACGATCCATAAAAGGAAAAGTCATGTGTCTTTGGCCGGAATTCTAGGCAGGGACTTGTCGAGCCGGGCGTTTAGTGTAAAAAAAAAAAAAAACAATATAGAAGATTAACTCCCCCCTCTGCGACCCCCCTGTGCACGGCCGCTATAAAAGTTGCACCCTTGTGGGGATCCGTGAGCCCCCGCAGTTTGGAAAATGAACTATAACGGAGGGGGTTGGTTTCGCTCTGGGAATAGCGGAACATGGATGCACAGAAAAAGAGGGGGCTAAATGCACTCTAGCCCACACCCTTATGGGATGGACATCTCAGCATTCTCTGCTCGCCTCAATCGCATTTCACTGCAGGAAGGTGGAGTCAGCACTTGTAGCAAAGTGCGGCCCAGTCGCATCGTCCACCATTTTTCCCAGGTCTGGAAAGATTTGATATGGTATTCCACGTGACAGTGGATTCAATAAGCGGCGAGGCAGAAAGAACTGCACATTCTGCAAATCTGTAAATGAGACAATCATATTGCTAAACTGGAACATCAACCCACTCAAAACAATGCTCAAAATTGTGAAGTTTGAAGGAGGAAGCAGCAACCGGAACTAATCTTATTCTCATTTCCTGACATACTTTTCTAGTTTCACACTTTTGTGTAGGCCTAATTTGTGCATACTTTCCTCCCTAATTTCCATTTTTCCGGCTGAAAGTATTCTTATCAGACCAGTTTCCCCTTGTTCCTATCATGCATCAAAAATCCGACCCATTTCCCACTTTCCGACTTCCATGGCACCCTGTATCATATGACTTTTACAAAGGTAGAATAAAGAACAAAATAAAACGAAACTAAAAATTACATGAAATTTCAAGTCTTTTATTGCTTGATAATCTGATCAAGAAACGAAAAACGGAGACAGAGCATATTTGCATTTGTGATATACGTCTCAGTATGGACAAAATCTGACCTCAAGAAGGCTATGGAAAGAAAGAACAGAGAGAGAAAAAGAGGATTATTTTACTCAAATCTTGCTAAAGGCAAGGTCAAACTGTAACTTGAACAGACTGAAATACATTACATGCCCAGTTATTCTACATTCCCAGGAAAATTCCACTATCAGTCGCTATTCTGGCGTAGATGTGTATTATTGTCATAGCGTTTGAGTATTGGACTTGGGGGATTAGGGTTAGAATTTCAGTTTGCTTTAATTACATCTGATTTGAATGAGGAGAATAACAAATTATCTGAATTAGGCCCACCAGGTTTCAACTCGAAATCTTTCTCAGATTAGATCAAATTATTCTCAAGTCTCTTACTTACCAAATTGGCCTGTAGGGACTTTTCTTATGCACAATGTCAAAAGCGCGTAGCCGTTGTGCGAGGCATTCCAGCCATTTTATTCATTTTAACTTCTTGTGGTGTTCTTACGGCACCGACACATCAACACTTTGTTTTGGACCCAAGAGTTGCAGTCACTGTTATTATCTTCTGTGTTCAGAAAGGACAAAAGGACCATCTCTGCAATGAAAAGAATGGAAACATCTTCATTAAGAAATCAATGAAATATTCTACTTTTGCCTTCAAAGGTACAGTTTTTATATGAGACTGTGGGGCCTTTTTAATGATCCTTTCAATACCTGAGGTTGGGATATGCTAAACTTATCATAAGCAGCTAATAAAATGAGCTAGAAAGAAGAATGTCTTGTAGAAAAGCTGGAGCAAAAAAGGAATACTAGGACTGTAGGTGGGAAAAAGGAATGAAAAACAAACAAAACAAAACAAAAGTGAAGAAAAAAGGTACAAAGGAAAAAAAAGGAACCAGAAGAAAAAAAAAGAAAATCCAGTCAGCCATAGGTTGAAATAGAGTACAAAAATGTGAGTATTATGACAGTCTTCTCAAAATCGTAAAATTTGCTCATTACATTCATTAATATACAATGTATTTTATCCTAAATGGATGATTATTATGACACACACAACGTTAATAAAAATTAATATTAGCATTGGATCATTAAAATTTCAATAGGCAGACAGGTCATCTCATGAATAACCATGAAGTTAGGTAAGGTATTTTAACAGAAGAAACGATGAAAATGAAACACTTTTATGCAAAGTTATCACTGGGGATAATAACCCTCACCCTGCGCATTTGCCGCCCATGTTTCGCAAGCGCTCGCGCCGAATGGGCGGCAAAAGTTGGCAAGGTCAAGCTGACCGCGCCACGCACAAGCTGTATTTTTACGCATCAGGTCACTGACCTTTTTCAGACGTAACCACCGTGTTATTGTTCACTGTATCTCTTCTAAATCAAACGCATTGTGACATTGACATGTTAGCCAGTGAACCACTGGTCGGAATCACAAAGACTAAACTTTCAAAGGCTCTCCCCACACTTTCAAAAGATGTAACATCGACATGCCAACTGTTGCTCAACAAATTAGCAATATTATCTCATTTTCTCACAAGCTGACCACCATCTGGAGTTGTCTGGATCTAAGAACCAATCAGAAACAAGCTCTGAAATAATCTTTGCCCCAAATGCCCACATTGGTTTATTAGTCTGTGTCAATCAGGATGAAACCATTTTTGTAGGGCTTGGGAGGGCATGGCTAGTTATCATGCTTTGTTCTCACGAAAACTACAGCTGCCAGTTTGGAATCATAAGTCAGATCATTGGTTAGAGACTGACAGACTCAGGTTTTGCTGGTTAATTCATTATCAAGCGTGATAAGGCATAGCAGCGAATGTTTTCATACCGATCAATAAAAACTGAACCACGTGGACAGCGTATGTGGTCATCGTCTAGCGGACGGGTCAGTGACTTTAGATAAGATTTTCCGTGAGTAAGTTCACTAACCGGGCAGCGGGCTTTATGGGTAGCACGCAGGTTAAGCGTTAATTATAACAGTGCAGCTCTCAAATAAGGGCTATAACCCATCTTAATCATGCCAGCATTCTATAATTTCGGTTACTTCCCTTGCATTGGACGTCGCCTACTTTTTACAGCACACTGAAAATAGTAATTTGGGGAATTTGACTTCAGACCGTTTGATATGCTCAGTGTTGCACAGAACCCTCTCCAGTACATATACAGGGACAATTTCACAAAAAGTTTTAGGCAGTCTAGGTGTAGGACAGCAATTCTCAGATGGAAGGCACACAACCCTCATGGCAAGGGTGTGACTGGGGAGGCAGAAAGCACTCTGTACACTGTGCATTTAAATATCATTTGAGGTAATAATTAACAGAATTATAATGCTGATCACGATCTAACAGTTCACAAAAAAATGTTTCAATAATTACCACTGTAAAAGTATATTGTATCGTTTGGGTATTATTTCTTGTGCGAGGCTTTGCTAATATACAAATTTTTCTTTTGCCTATTTTTGACACGGTAAAAGTATTATAGTAAAAAAAATTAATGACAGTTCAAAGTGGGGGAGGAACGGAGAACCACTGGGTCGCAAGGAGAGAAATGTGGCCTAGAACTCTGAGTATCATTGATTTAGAAGGAACGACTTAGCATGTCAAAAATAACACTCCATCCTGTGCACAGGCTCTACCATGTTTTTAACGCTCTGTTATGACAAGTACAGTACCAGTATATTTCAAAATCTCATGCTGTTGTTGCTCGTCCTTTGCAAAAAAAGATGACCACAACTTCAATATCTCTTCTGCCTGGCTGTTTGTGTGTGCGAAGATGACTGATCCATTCCATGAACTGTCAGTTGCAGTGAGAGCATGGAAACAGTAGAGACCGACAGCAATGGGAGGAGGTTTTTTCTCTGCTTTTTCACTGCTGCCTTTTCTGCACAGTCCTTCATTCATTATTGATCCCAGAGCCATATCTTCACTGAGGAAGACAAAAGACAAAAAAATGACAATGAAAAAATCTGTACGAAAATATTCATCTTCAAGGGACATAAATGTATAAATTATGCCCAGCATCCCCCAATTTAACCAATGTAGATCTGTATTGGATTTACCTTGTCTTGTTCGATTTATGACAGTGCGCATTACCTACATGAAACCGACGTTTTTGTGATTTCATAACCAGCGGGTCTACATGAGAACAATGTTTTGTCTGTGTGCAAACTTGATGTAAATCCTAAACATCAGCTTTTTGTAGGGTTATTGACTGGAAACAAAGAAGACGTTTAAACCAAGTAGGAGTTACATGAGCTGAGAGGACATTGAAGTTGCGGGAAAAAAAAAATAGGATCAGGACTTCGATTTAAGAAAGCTGCCTTATTGAAAAGGTCTGTGTCTTACCTTCACCATTATTTGCGCCTCTCAATTCATTGAGACAATGGAAAAGAAGGGGCAACATCACCTTCATTTCTCGACAATCTCGTCTACATTTTATAGTTTTGGTTTGCTTTCAATCTGTCATTTTTCTCAAACGTTACACCATCTTATTATATTTATTATAATATTAATTGGTCAACAAAGGAAGGACTTCCGAATGCGTTCCATACATGCTAAAGAGGGTTTATTTTGAGGGGTTTAAATAAAAAAAGGGGCTAGGTATTTTTGGGGAGTTTTCTAAAGAAAGACAAAGAAATAATTCATGGCATGCTTTGCTATGTATTGTTTTCACTCGGGCTATGGAACGCATTCGGAAGTCCTTACTATTATAATATTAATTGGTCAACAAAGGAAGGACTTCCGAATGCGTTCCATAGCCCGAGTGAAAATAATACATAGCTAGCCCGACGGCTTTCCCTGGTATGTCAATCTGACTACTGTCCAGACGAACATTGGCCCACGGCTTCAATCATACCAAGTGACTAGACCCTCACATCGTTATATATCAATCTGACAATGCCTATGCACTTGTTGAGCTATGGAACGCATTCGGAAGTCCTCTCTCAACAAATGATAAGTGATAATATAAATTACCAGTTTATCCATAGGATTTTAGAAAAGAACGCTAGGCTGACTATAATGCTTTTTCACGTGTTAATCAAATGAGCTTTAGCTGAGAAAGAAAAAAGAAAAGACCACAGGTAAATGTGATATTTATATTATGTAAGGCCAAACTTTGTCATGTCTCAAGGAAAATAATAAAAGCAAAACAACTGAAACATTCTTTTTCCTTTCAAGGACGTGTTGTTTTCAACATATCAATAAACGCCCTGAATTTCATGTAGGACAAATTCACAACTCTTTTATAGTTCAGGTTAAAGCATGTCTGACCTTTTGTCCCACATTAGTTTGAGCTCAAGGTTTCTGAACTGATTAAAACAATTTTTTTTTTTTTAAAAAGGAGTGATGGACTCCAGCACACATTTACCCTACCTTACACAATGGGTCTGACCATGTGATTGGGAGAGCACTTTTCTCATAACATGGACAACCCAAGAATAACACTGTGGTACCAGACTCCAGTGGCTTTTCCCTTGTTAGATTACCTTCAGCTGGGAAATTTAAAAAAAAACAAAACACCACAGGTAAATTAAGGGAACAGAAAAAAAATTATTAAACCAATATAACAATTTCTCCATTCAAAAGCGGTGGGTTTTTTTCTTCAGTGAACACTCTGGTTTTCATGTGAGACAAATTCATGATTATTATTTTCTTTTCAATTGTGGTCAAGGTGAACTTTATTCACAGAATAAAGAAAAAAAAAGTGGCACGGGGACTCCAGCACACATTACCCTACTTAGCTACACTAGGTGTGCCGTTTGACTATGTGGTTGCGAGAGCACTTTTCCCATGACATGGACGATCCTAAGTCTAATACCCTAAAGTACCAGTTGCCCCTTAAGATCTAAGGAAGTAGGTTCTAATCCGTATGTTTTGTCCGGCCTACCCCCGACCAAACTCCACCCCAACTCTCAGTCCCTCAGCAGCGTCTTAGGGGAGGAAACTCGCCAGATCCCAGGCTATATTACAGGTTAGTTGGGCGTGACTAACCGTGCGAGTACCTTGGTCGACCGTCGACCTCAACGCTACATGGAAGCAGGAGCCAGTGACCACCCAGGTTTCCCACGAATGGCTGTTCTGTACTATAAATAAATTTGGGATTTTCTTATATGACACACAATCCACACATTGTCTGCTGTTATGGGTTTGACCTCATTATGCATAAATTCAGATATTAAATCCATCTGTTCATTCACACTGCTAAAAACATCTTGTTTTAATTCAAACCTTTATGCTTATAAATGTTTTTTTAAGATGAATGTCTCTCGATAGGGCATGGCTTCATAATTTTGCATTGTCAAAAAGGCTACACTCCCATCACATGATTATCGTCCTTTGCCCTTGACACCACCTTAGTTCTTTCTATAAACCGGAAGTGGAATCGATACTATTTATTTATTCGATTACATGTAACATCGTTGAATATGACAACAAAATCAAAGCCTAGTTTTGGAAAATTCTTCTCTATTTTTGTTCTTGCAATTTCGTTTTCTTTCTGACAGTCAGCATCATTTTTTTTCTATACTTTTTTTTTTTAATCTATACACAACTTGAGAATAACTTCGTGTCAGATCCCTAGTATTAAAATAAATTCATTATTAGGTGAACTAAAATCGATGTCAAGATTAACATAGGAAGTAGGGGGATTGAGCACCCTGATCCCTTAACACTTTCAACTTATGGACCTTCAAACTTGGAAACAGGATATATAAATGAATCCAAGAAACATAACAGAACATCAAGGGAATTGATGCAGTTGTACATGTCAACTCAGACTTGACAATAGATGTATATTTTCCAACATTCAGTGAATAAAAATGATCCAAAGAAAATCTTACGGAACAAATAATACAACCCCAGACTCAAATGATACCAGGCCTGATAACAAACATCAATAATGACAATTACATTAAAAAAAAATAAAGAGGAATTTGTCACTTGGATGTAGAAATAAAACAAAAAAGCTAAGTCTGCGAAATGTTCTTGGCATCCACTAAATCTATATTATAAAAAACTCGCCACTCATACGACACGGATTTGAGTGAAATTTTTAAGGTGCCTGCCTGTCCACCTGCAGAAGGTTCTTTTGTAAAATTGCATACTTGATATGGCGGGGAAGTATCTTCTTTGAGTTTGCTTTGTGTCGTTGATTTGCCCGGATCCTTCGTTTTCACAAACGCAGAAGCCCATGATGCTATTACTTCCTGCCTAAGCTAGACCATCCATGCTGAGATGACACTGCATAAATGGTTGACAATGATTCTTTTTTTGACTACTCAAATCGATTTGAATCAATGGGTTGAGTGATTCATTTGATATGAAAGAGTTGACGAGCCAGTGATGGCATAAGCGAATCATTATTCGAGTCATTCGGTGACCTAGTAACAACAGGAACTGTCACCATGGAGTCCTAATGGGCATGAGCACTGATTTGATTTCTTACCCTGGGGTGACGAGTCTGATCCATGCATTATTACTTCGTACCAGTCCCGCGTCAAAGTCTCCTCCGTTGGCTCCTTTGCCAATGACTCTTAAGCGAGAGGCAAATTAAAAGTGATTCAAATCATGATTCAAATCATTTTTGATTCATCAGCTGATTTGTTCGGTGGTGATTCGAATCAGCATAATTATCTGATTCAAATTGCAAGAAAGCGCCTCAGCTATGCCGATGATATTGATGCCGGAAAATTAAAAAAAGTAGAACAATCTGAGGCAGGCCCCTTCAGGCCGTTATAAACTAAAGCATCTGTCATCGGGTTGATCTAGTACAACGTCTGTCGATACAGATTTAGATGGCATGCTCAACCTTGACCTAGATTCTAGGTTTTTGCGTAACTGTGGTAACACGTCAAATCAGTCTGCACAACACGTTCACAGTACACACAGAACCAAGTCCAAGCGACCGGGTATTCCAAACAAAAGCATCCATCGTCAATCGATAATAGAAGTTCGTAGATCTACCATTGCAGGCGTCTAAAGCATTAATTCTGGCATAGGCTTGACACATGAGATGAAGTCAGCCCAACACATAATACATGTCCACTCAAATGATACACGGAACAAGCAGGTCTTGACCGGAAACAATACGTAACCCTTCAGTCACTTTTAAGTTCGCGTTATTGCCAGCGCGATGAAGAGCTGTTGATGCATGTGAAGCGCTTGATCTAAAACTGCGAATCAGCCAGAACACGACGGTAGCCCTATGTTGACGATATGCCTTTGGACACGGTGAATGCTAAAAATAGGCGCAAAGTAGGCTGATATCTCGACCGCACACTTGCTCTTTTGTGTTTTGAATAACCAGGTGTTTCTTTTTTTTTTAATTCTTCACATCGTGAAACGGGCAAATTTTTTTTTGAGACATAGTGAAACCGGAAATCCGGTATATACCGGAGGTCTGGCACCCATGTGTAAAGGTTAATATTAATGTTATTGATGTAACCAAGAGGCCTCAAATGAATTCTATCAATCACGAAAAGTACGCACTGAATTGTTCAATTTCCAAATGCTTATCTGCAGGGTATGAAGGGTTGCCAATCAGGGTTTTTTACGAAAAAAAAAATTAGAATATCCCAAAACAAATCCATTACTTTTTGATACCCAGTGATCTACATGTTGTCGGTTTCATGATGAAGGGGCGAATAGATAACAACAGCTGTAAAACGAAAAGGCGAATGCTTAACTTATAAATGTGTACGACGAGGGGGTGAATAGATCAAATTTGAGTTATTTACTCTTCTGTGGTTGTCAAAAGTATCTGGGGGGCCGGCAGGCTTTACCCAACATGAACAATTTTGTTGTTAAATCTCATTTAGTTCTTGTGTTGTGTAGTATGACAAAAAAACCAACTTAAAATCTGAATCGCTTCTTTTTGGCCACTGTCATCCATTTTGAAGATTTGTTACCCAGTGCTAAGCAAGGTCGGTTTCATGACAAAAGGGTGAATAGATATCAACAACTGGACGGCAAAAAGGCAAATTACACTGAACTTCTCTGTATGATGAAGGGGTTTTCGAAATGTCAAATCAGTGTTTGCAAGAAATTCAGTTTTGAAAATTTTGTTCTACTCTCATCATGTCCTGCGCATTTCCTTTAAACATGTCCCTGTCATCATCCCTGTCAATCCGATGTAGATTTGTATAGGATTTCTGTACGGTTGGTAGAATTATTGTAGGGGCAGGTTCTCTACATCAAACTGACCTCAGCACAAGTTCATAACCAGAGGATCTATACAGGAACAAGGCCATTCCAATGAGCAAACTTGATGTCAATCTTAAATCTTAACCCTCACCCTGCGAGGGGCGGCAACTGTCGGTATTTACTCGCAAGCGCTCACGCCGCACGGGCGGCAAAAGTCGGGAAGGTCAAGCTGACCGTGCCACACGCAAGCCGTATTTTCACGCATCAGGCCACTGACCTTTTTGAGACGTAACCACCGTGTTATTGTTCACTGTATCTCTTCTAAATCAAACGCATTGTGACATTGACATGTTAGCCAGTGAACCACTGGTCGGAATCACAAAGACTAAACTTTCAAAGGCTCTCCCCACACTTTCAAAAGACGTGACATCGACATGCCAACTGTTGCTCAACAAATTTGCAATATTATCTCATTTTCTCACAAGCTGACCACCATCTGGAGTTGTCTGTATCTCTAAGAACCAATGAGAAACAGGCTCTGAAATAATCTTTGCCCCAAATGCCCACATTGGTTTATTAGTACGTGTCAATCAGGATGAAACCATTTGTGTAGGGCTTGGGAGGGCGTGGCTAGTTATCATGCTTCGTTCTCACGAAAACTACAGCTGTCAGTTTGGAATCATAAGTCAGATCATTGGTTAGAGACTGACAGACTAAGGTTTTGCTGGTTAATTCATTATCAAGTGTGATAAGGCATAGCAGCGAATATTTTCATACCGATCAATAAAAACCGAACCACGTGGACAGCGTTTCTGGTCATTGCATAGCGGCACGGGTCGGTGACCCCAGATAAGATTCTCCGTGAGTAAGGTCATTCACCATGCAGCGGGCTTTACGGGTAGCGCGCAGGGTATGGGTTAAGTATAGAATTTCTCTCAGCCTGAGGTTGCTGGCTGGGACATTGCTAATGCTATTAGTAATTACTATTAGGCCCTAGAGTAAGACTATGGATTCACGCCACTTTATCGTACATTTAAAGCCAAGTTGGCCCAGCCTGTTCATTTCAGCTCGACTTTTCTTCTTCTTGCTGGGAGCTATTACAATATCTAGATCAACCATTTATGCCAAGATTCTAGGCTACACACAGAACACGAAGACACTGCTCTTGCTGATTTAACAGAAATACTGGGCCTGGTTGACACAACACCCGGCAGTGTGACGATCCAAACTGGGCTGAACTGGACTGGGGGAAGGTCTTCCGCCCGTCCGCGCCAGTCAAGAAAACACAACTACCCCAGCCCCTTTTCGCCTGATTAGTCAATCGGACTACCGCCCATTGATACAAACTGACTAGACCCTCACGCCCCCAAGTCCATCTGACCATTCCAGTGCAGGTTGTTTAAGCTTATAGCTTAATCATATTATGTTTGTTAACTTTTTGGTAAGTGGCGCGGACGGGGGGAAGACCTCCCGGACTGGGCTGACTTCGGCAGAAACATATGATTAGAAATTCTGAGGATGGGAGATGGATGGCTAAATCATATAATATCCAGAGCCACGTGGATAAACATGTGCAACTGCAACTGCAAGCATGCTTTGTTCCAGTAGAAAATGCCTACCTTGTCTCACAATCCAATGCAGATGTCAAAGCTAGGTTGCTGTCAAAACTGTCCTTCCGAGCAACTTCACACTCTTAGAATTAGGATGCGCTGGTCCATGTTGAAGTTTTGCTGATATTTATATAATCCACAGTGTCGCTTTCGTTTCAGAATCAAATTTGAGCTGCATTTTAATTACATTAGTAAAATGCAAATTAATACCAAGGTAAGAATATGTGAAAAAATAACGAAACAATTTTTTTGTCGTATCGGTCGAGCTTCCAAAAATTGGGAAAAGATGGCAAGGCCTCATGCAAGAAATAATGTAGAAACGATACAATAAAACACAAAGTGAAAAGGAAGACGGATCAAGCCTTCGATCGATTAATCTCTGTTAGGACAAAAACAGAACACTATAGAAAACTGACCCAATAAAAAAAAAAAGACCAAATAAATAAATTGAATAAATGAGAAAAAAAATATGAACAAATAAAACTCTTGTAGCATATTAAAGCAGTATGAGTACATAGCTGCCAGTCCCAACTTGGATTTTCAGTGGGCAGCACGTCCGTCAATGTATGGTGGCTCAAAGTCAAGTGGACCAAGCATCCACTAAACTGAGCGGTGTTGTTTTTTTTTCCCCACGAGTTTATGTACGGTAGTGAAATTATAAGAGTCAAGCAATCAACCTTTAAGGACACACGATTTCACTCTAAACAAATGGGAGTCACTTAATTAATCTATTATATTTTCTTGAACTCTGTACAGTGGAGACAGCTCTATTTGCCCTTGGTTTCTATTGCAGAATCAGAAATCTCTCAACAAAACATCGTGTTCTGTTGCATTTTCTCTACAACTAACACAAAATTCACAAATATCTCGCACAAACCTGACGCTTCCTTTGCTTTAAACCGACGACAAAAGGGGTGGGGAGGGGTATTTTTGTTTCCCTTTCAAAAAGCAAAGATAACCTTGCCTTGATCCACACAAATTCAACGGGAAGCGTGAGTAAGCACTGCGAAATAATGCAATGTGAGTGTCTCCCTGCATTGGCGTAGCCTAGGTTGCCAGCGCCCGGGGGAAGGAAGTATTGAACCCCCTTAACCGATGGACTGTTAGCACTCCCTGAATCCCTTTCGCCACTTTTCAGCATTGTGCCTCTCCCCCACCCTGCACTTGTATTTTAAAACGATGTTATGAAATTAAAGTAAAATGCACTTAACGCTAGTATAGCCGACTCAAATTTATTTAAAATCGACTGGTGAATCCCCCCCCCCCCCCCCGCCTCAAAGTTTATGAAGATTTAGTACAATTTCACAATAAGTCAAACATTTCAACCATTAAAGACACACGCATTTGTGCACGTTTTTATGCATTGAAATCTCTCTCCATTGAAGCTTTCGGGAGGCCCCACAACACGATACGCCACTGTCTCCGTGTTTCTAAGTGCACGAGCTAAGTCTTGATGAATAGGTGAGCGAGTGAATGCATGAAGAGTTGAGAAGTTGGTGAGGGACGGGGCCTGGGGAAGATTGGGGCATTGTTTTGTAGTGAATAAAACGGACTATAATCTTCCGAAGTTGCCAGGCCATCGTTACCATAACATTATTTTGCAGTTCACAAGTTTATAAACATGTCTAAATATTATGAATCAATCTCTCTGTTGTGTTTATCCGTTGTTTCTGTTTAAACAATTGAAAACCTACTGAACAATTATATTTGACCCCGAGTATTGCTCGATGTGTGCAGTACTAATTAAGATCATTTCCCGTCAAGGAACAGCTGACCACGACTAGAGCTTCATCAAATATAATTATAATATCTTGGTTTTAGATAATGACTATCTGCCTCATAATCATAATGAAATGTTGTTGGTAGACAGACAGACAGACAGACAGATAGACATACAGACAGATAGATGGATAGATAGACGGGCGGACGGATGGGGGAAGACAGACAGGTAGATACACACAAACGGGCAGTCGGAAGTGAAAGACTTTGTTTAATTTGTTGTGGGATAGGATAAACTCTTTCTTGTCCTTCTCCCTGTTGCTCTCCACTCATCTTTTTTGAAACACTAATTCTGCCTCTGCAGTGGGGTTGGTGTGGCAATGTGATAGAGATATTAGACCCATGATGGTTTAGTCCTTGCCCCAACAAACTCTTTTCCGAATTATGGTTATACTGTGTTTTCTCAGACTCCACTTGTGTAGTCCAACTGGCCTTGACTTATTGTTACAGTACAACGGGAAGTACGTGTAACTCGAAGCGAAAAAATAACGTGGCTTTCTTACTATGCTGTGCTCAATGACATTAGCAGTTAGCGTCAAGGGTAGGTCGCATCACGTAGCACAAATTCAAACTAAATGATACAATGCCGCAGTCTATTAAAGAAATAAACATTAAAAACTGTTTGGATAGGATAAGGATCGGGTGCAGTTAGAATAGATACTTACTGAAAAAAAAAAAAAAAGCCAAACCAGTAAGGCCCTTACTGTACTCTCAGGAAGTTGCCTGGGATTATAAAAGTGACCTAAATGTCGCTTTTTTTTTTTTGGCTGGGGGGGGGGGGGGGTTGAGGGGGAGATGGGTACAGAATATCGTTTAAAATTCGCAGGGGTATGAGAGGCGCCCCCCCCCACCTCCCACCTAAAAGGGTCAGTTTGGACTATTGTGAGTTTTATTGATAGCATATTCATTCGCAAATGTGTTTGATGGCTTTCCAGGCTGAAAGAGCTTTTTTTCTAAGAAAGCAAAAAAAACAAAAAAAACGCAATATGGTGAAAAAATGTCACCGATGCTACCAAAAATGCAAATAATTTTAAATAAACAACGTGTACATACTTTTTTTTCTTTTGAAAGTTCTAAATGTTTTTATGTTAATAATGACTTCACACAAGATAAAAGAATGCTGAAAGTTGTGGTGTTCTACTGTCATAAATGCTGAACATTAAAATTTTTTTAAAATGTGGATTTCCATGAAATATTTAAAGAAATAATATAAAGTTATGAGTTTTGAGGAAGGAAAAGATTTTGGAGGCATTCTTTTTGTAATCTAGACCTGGTTACAGGGGTGGAGGCGGGGGGAGGGAGGGTGAAGTGGGGTAGTTGAATGCGAAAGCAAAGGGACAGGTCGGATTAAAAAAAATAAATATTTTAAAGACTCAAAATATCATATATTCATAATGAATTAGCGCATAACTTCTCTTCTTTTTTTTTTCACTTGTATTGTAGAACAGGTGACCGGTGATATAATTTTATTCACTAATCAATCCAATTATGTTTCGCTAACCCCAGGAAGGGGGAAGTGAACAATATTCTTGGAAGTTAAGTGTTGAATGGAGAACACGAGGAACTCAGGAAATATGCACATTTCCAGTCTCTTCGACCTTTATCAAGCATATAATACAAAAAGCATTCGGAGGGCCCGTGTGTGCATTGTGCGCAATAAAGATACCTTGGCAGTGGAAATCGAAAAGAGCAGGCCGAATAAGCCGCCGCAAAGGCAAAAATCTAAAAAAAAAAAAAAAAACTCGAATCCTTACCACAACAACAAAAATGAAAAAACAAAGAAAGAAAAAAAAAAAAAACAAGAAAAGTGAAGTGTAAATGCTAAGGGCAGCGAGACCTCCTAAAATATAGACCCAAACATAACCTGGCTTATCCCAGGCCTCATTCTTGAGGGGACACGTTGGTCTTGAGGCAAGGTGCTCACCTCTCATGCCGAAGGTATCACCTCTCATGCCGAAGGTATCGTGTTCGATCCCCGGTCTGTGCAGGCATGTTGGAATTTTTTTATTTTTTTGGGGGGGGGGGGGGGGGAGAGATTCCTGTTCCTGATCCTATGGTAGGTAGGATCGAGCTCCTAGTCTTCTTGGATGAGGACGAAAAACTCGATGGGCCCGTGTGAACGACGCACACGTTTTAAGATACCTTGGCAGAAAAGCAGGCCGAACAGGGCCGCAGCTCGGGCAAGATTCTCAAAAGCTCATTCCTATCACACAAACACACAGAAACAGAACAAGAAAAACAATAACAAGAAAAGTCAGGTGTCAATGCCAAGGGCAAGGAACCTCCTACAATAAAGACCTAAACGCCGTATTCAGGACTTGCCCTGAGGCTTTGGAAACAGTTCGGCACACCCCAGCATTTAGAATTCCTTCAGAGTCATTGAGCCATCTGGCCGTCTACCAACGTCAAACTCAGACGCTATAGAAATACATGTATTTGCCCATGCAATGGCAGTGTTGACTGTAAAAATGCCGCATGTTATTCAGATGACAATAAACAATGCATGTTGGACTTAAATAAAGTAATTAAACTGTAATTGATTTCCATCTTTTATTTAAGTTTTAGAGTCTCCTTTTGTCCTGTCATTGTTTTGATCTGTTTATCGTCTCGCTTCTTCAGTGCGGCCCATATCGTGTCGACGTATTTTCTCCAAACTCGAACTCAAACTCAGTACAATTTTTTTTGTTTTAGAAAAACAAGACAACAGTGCAGGCATACCAAAGAATACTTGGTAAAAAGTGTCTCCTTTACACGCTGGATTTAAGAGGGAGATCGATTACATTCCCTGCTTGCCCGGTGGCATTTTGCACAAGAGAGAGCATGGGCTTTACTTTACTGGATTTATACTGTAAGGGCTTAGTGTGTTATGTAGCCAAAATACTCAAAAGCATTTTTTTGTAACCAGCCTATGGACAGTTTCCAAAAAAAACTTTGTCCATAGCGCCAGCGAATCAGTTGCTGTGTTCAAATAGCTAAATCTGTTAGTGACCGAAACCTATTTTTTTCTTCTAAAATATTGGACAAAATATGCAAACGAAACCTAATATGGCCACATGCTATATAAAAATGCTATATGATATCTGCTTGATACAACAACAGTGCTTTGTGATCTCTGCTTGGTACAACAACAATGCTATATAGGAATATGAAGAGGATGTAAAATCAGTTTGACGTTTCTTCCCTCCCAAGAGTTTTTCTTCAGAAAACAGATGCCGAAGACGTCCTCAGCCTTTTAAAGATCTAGATTTTGGATTTACACGGTCCAGGTACTTATGACGTCATTCTGGATATAATCTCTACCCTAAACCCTGATATAACGATGACTTATAGCGTGACTGCGTCTGTAAAGTTACTAATCATTCTGCCAATTCTCATCTCCACCAGTATGTCATTAATGCTGGATTTCAAATCTTGGAGAATTCATCCTTGTTACTGAGACTCGTGCCCAACACAACGAAATGGCACCGTACTGAGAAGCCATTTTCAGTGTCTAACGGAGTGTAGTAGAGAACCGGGATGTGACATTGTAGAGTACACGCCCAACGGAGAATGTTTGTTGTACGGTAGCTATTGTTTCACTATCCAGAGTTGCTCAACCGCTGACCCCAATGTACGATTTTACCAGAAGATTCCATGTCAACATGATGGACTGTGGAACGAGACTGATGATTATGCCAGTGCAGAAACGGTTATGTTGGTGAGTGGCTGACTTTTTTCAAACGACGTTAAGCCTGGGGGCCTCCGTTGTTTTTATTTTATGGTGGGCGCCAAAGTAAGGACAAGACAAGTGAGAGCAGAAAAGCAGTTCTAAAACACTGTCCCTTTCAGGAATTTGATCCCTTTCTGGCAATGAAACATGTCACTAGTTGACTGTTTTCCTCTAGAGTCCCGGTTAAAACAAGTATTAAGATATTAAGGCCTAGCAGGGCTCTAGGGTTTTTGAATTTTGTTCTTTAGTTCTTGGTGCCGCCAGGGAGCCTGGCGGCACCAAGACTAATCCCGCAGCAGAGCATAATTTCAGGGATCTTTATAAAAACTCTGCCTTGGGTGGTCCCGGGTGCAATAGGCATCCGAGGCCATTGTCCTGCCTGTATGACTGGGCCGGCAGAAAAAGTCTGTCGGCCCTGGCAGATAAAACAAACTGTTCTAAAATAAATTTATTTTACATAATGCGATGATTATATATTAATATAAAATCACAATAAAATAAAAACAACAGAAAACCAGACCAGAAAAGACTACAGACGACAACAGGACGAACGGCAAACAAGAAGAATTTCTACAAGAAAGAAAACCAATAAAGAACAGGGAGCCAACAGCATTATGCTGAGGCCCCCGAGAAACAAAAGGATCTTATCCTGCCCCCCCCCCCAAACCGATTTTGATCGGCCAGCGAGTGGAATGCTGACGTCACGGCTTTACGTTTCAGTGAGACTTGGACACCTGCAGACTAGTTTGTTCTTATCAAATACACTAGAAACGATAAGATGAGACACTCCCTTCTTCGCATCTCTAAGAAAATCGTGCAGTTTGCGCACTGATCGCGGGCGGGGACCATAGCATACAGCCTGAAATAATGCTTGATATAATGACAGCTTATTGATGCAGATTTGTCACGGTGCAACTGCCACTAAAAAACCAGTTTTCCCACAGCAATTGAAGTTATAATTGCAAAATAAGTGACGTCAATCAAGGCCGGCAGCGATAGCTGAACAGCGAATAAAATTCAATATTTCCTTATTTTGCTTTGTAAAATACTACACTTTCGTCACTTCCGCGCATTCGCCACTATGTGGCGGTGCGAAATCTGTGCACGCTAAACGTGCTAGCTGTCTCCTTATTCTATCTTTTTTCTTTTATCTTACTGCAATTTAATGTCATGATGTCACCACCCAAATGAATCGGCTGATGAAAATCGGTTGGTGATTGGCTTGGCTAACTATATTTGTTGATATATTGATACGGAAAGGGTCTTTTTTGTTGTTGTTGTTGTTCTTGTTGTTGAGAGTACATGATATTTTGAAACGAGATTGACTGTACCTTTCGGCATTGAAACAGTTATGTTGACGAGGATCTGGTATTTTCAATCGAGGTTAACTTGATTCGTTGGTCTAGAAACAATTATGTTAGTAAATCTATTATATACTAGTGTAAGGACCCGTTCAAAGAACGGATTGCAAACAACACGCACCATCAGCACACAGATTATATAGATTTAGGAAAAAAACAACTCACAACTGGCACAGTAACACCCGCATGGCCCGTACCGTGCATAAGGCAGACGGCACAGAAACTCATGCCTTCAAACTTTGAAACGCAACTCGAAGTTTAAAGTTGAAACAAAACAAAGGCAGAAGGGAGGCAACCATTGTTGAGGAGAAAGCATTATTCGATGACGTGCTCTCTCTCTCTCCAAAAGTAGTAGTAGCCCAATCTGCAGTCCTGCTTCAAAACTCATGCGCGCCAGGACACTGCGCACCAAGCCTGATATGATTACTTTTTATGACATGCACGGTACTAAAGTCCAAACAAAACAAAGGCAGGAGGGAGGCCATCATTGTTGAGGAGAAAGCATTATTCGATATTTTTAAGCCTATTTTCATTTATTACAAAATTACGATGTTTCGCTTTCATGTCAAAGGAATAGACATAGTAGCAAAAAGAACTATCTTTCACGTGTAATTTTTTCAGGTCTGGGCATTTCTTCCTCGCAGCAGTGACTTTTTTTTCCTTGCTGTTTTTTTTATAGAAGATATAGAGATAGAGATTTCAGTAACTTGCAACCTTTGGCATGACTAACTGACCAAACTATACACTCTTCGGGCCTTAAATTTGGCAGGAAGGTGGCAATTGAGATAAGGAAGACGATGGCTATAATTAAAAGTTGTTTACTTCAAGCGTGTATTTTTTTTTTTTTTAATGACAATGTTTATTGCTATGTAACATCTGTATTTTTGCATGTTTGTTTCGTAATAATTATATGGTACGTGCATGTCATAAAAAGTAACCGTATCAGCGTTCAGTTTGGTGCGTAGTGTTCTGGTGCCCATGAGTTCTGAAGCAAGACTGTAGTTTATTACTTTTATTATATGAGAGAGAGAGAGGGGGGGGCACATGATTGTTTATTCCGGGCAATGCCCGGTAGGTCATCTAGTACCTGATATTTTACAACCAGATTAATCATTATTCTTGTCAGACCGAGGATGGAAGGGTATCTCGGAAAAAGAAAACATAGCCATAAGATAATAAAGAAATAAGAACCCAGAAATTATTTCAGCCGGGGACACGGTGGTCTACGGGCAAGGTGTTCGCCTCTCATTAAAGATACCTAGGCATTAAAAGTCGAGAAGAGCAGGTCGAACAAAGCCCTTGCCCAGGCATTTTTTATCTCTCGTGCAAATGCCAGGGGCACATTTCCTTAGGGGTCAATAAAGTGTATTTTATCCTATTCTTTGGTATTCTTATCTATTGTTACCAATGTTTGTATTTCAGGAAACCGATGCCAGCGTCGCCCCCGGTCCTGCAAATTCTTTTCATCTTTCCTTCCAAGGCCGTAATAATCAGTTTCCTTCTCCTAGTTTTTGTTTTTATTTTGTTTAACTCTTTGTGTGCCATGAACTTTTCCACGTTCCCTGACACAGGAAGAAAATATGGTAGAGATGAATGAAGACTAACTACAGCCACATCTATTAATAGAAAGTCGACTTCCTTTCTTCCAGAAACAAAATAGCCTAGCATTCTTGTGCACCGATACATCGGTGAGTAGCAAAAATTTGACCAGCAGAAAAACCCATATTATATATCTGTGACTGGCACACAAAGAGTCAAAGGTAGTCTTTGTGAGGGCCCATTCCCAGCCGCGGTGCCAAAGGTACCAAAATTTGCAAGTGCCCAGGCCCAGCCGCCATGCAAAGTATTGGGGGGGGGGGGGGGGCGTGGAAGCGAGGATGGATACCGTGCGATCAACAACAACAACGCAATGTTTGATGACGCAGGTAAAACAAGTCGATATCTATAAAGCTGGACTGCTCAGGGTTTTTTTAAAAAAAATGATTCTGATCCGAAATCGCTAGTTGATAACAGAGGTTAGTACCATTTTCAAATTTTTGCGAAACTGCTACCAAGGGTTCACCTCAGATTTTTAGCTAAATGAAATAACCAGGAATGCAAAGTTTCCATGAATTTGCAAATTAAGTGTTTCACTTTCGAAAAAACAGTTTACAAGGGCGCCATTCAGCCAACAACCTTACGAATATCCGACAGGCACTCGCCTATAATCGCCACAAGTGGAGCAGGAATGGGTTAATCTTTTATTCCACTAGTCTGTCTAAAATCAGCAAGGCTATTCCAAGTCATAATACAAGTGGCAATGATTTAAAGTTATATACGGAACACTTAATTAATAGAACATTATTAATGTCGGCAGCATTTAATACAGCGTAACGCTATGATAGACATGTTACAATTTTAAGTACGTACAAAAAACATGTAAGAGGCAAACAAGACATTCTACAGAAAAAGTTACTTTTTGTAAAGAAGAAATGGCCACAGAATGAATTATAAGTATTCTTGAAACATACAACAATAATAGACACATGAAATATTATGAACGAGGAAATTATTATTTGAAAATTACAGTGAGCTTAACTATTGACTGTGATTAATGAGAACACACAGATTTTTAAATTTTTTTTGAGTTAACACACTCTATTCTATGTCAGGCAACGCAAAAAATATATTTGAAACAGTATTCATTGACAATTTTTTTTTAATATACCGGTATATGAAAAAAAATATTGTTACAAGTACGTAGGTCACCCAAGTTTTTTGCGTTTGAAGACTTTCGTGACTCCGGAGCTAGAGAGCTCCTCGCGAAATGCTCCTTGACAACAGCCTTAATTAATTATGATACCTTATTCTTTCAAATTTTCTTTCTGTGTTCCTCCTGTTTTTCTAGTTAAAACTGCAGGGGACAGGGTCGGGGACTCGATAATATTAGGGTTGAGGATAAGTACGGGGTTAGGGATAGTATGTATAATTATGTCCACACTGCGCCAAAACGTTCCAGGCTCGAATTGGTCCGATTAGCCATCTGCGCACCCACAGAACCCAATCCACCTACCCCCCAGGATGACTAGATGGTCCTCGTCGATTCCGACGGACGAACTACACACGTATGTACTCGCCCCTGGAGGAAAATGCTTAGGGTGCGTATGTACTTACAACTTTGTCCAGTATAAGAAAAAATTGCCAATCGTTCATGGCACTGCATTCCCAGTCGGATTGGGCATGCTGCGGCTTCAAAGATTTTTTTTTTAATGTTTTGCCAGCAAACCACATGCAGATCTAAACCTCGAGATTTCAACGTTATTTGCTTGGTGACCACTCTCAACTTGTTATTTACAATATAAGTCTTTTGTTCTCCTCAGTTGTTGTTTTTTTTATAATTAACTAGATGACCTACCGGGCATTGCCCGGAATAAACAATCCTGTGCTCTCTCTCTCTCTCCTCTCTCTCTCTCTCTCTCTCTCTCTCTCTCTCTCTCTCTCTCTCTCTCTCTCTCTCTCTTACAATAAAAGTAATAATCTGCAGTCTTGCTTCAGAACTCATGCGCGCCAGGACACTACGCACCATACTGAACGCTTGATATGGTTACTTTTTATGACATGCACGGTACTATAACAGAATGGAGCCAAGATGGAGGATGAAAATTAGAGCTATTGACAGCACGATGAAACAATGCATTTTCTATAAATTCATGAACGAAACGAAGCAAAATAATAAAAACTTCCGTGCACCCTCCGCGGTATTTGAAATGAACATGTAAAATTCGGTTACTGTAGATGGCCAAATAAAAAAGCCTTTTGCGTTCAAAGGTGGGGAAAGTGCGTAATATATAATTAGATATACTTTTATTAACAGATTCAAAGATGCATTTAAAAAAAAAAAAAACACCAGTGAATATCTGTTCGGGCCTTGCGGCCAAACTGGTTTTTGTTCGCATTGATTTTTTGGGGAAAGTGCAGAAGTGAGAGTAAGCAGTTAGATTCTGCTGGGCACTTACAACAATGTTTTGGTTAGCGAAATAGCCATAGGGACATTTTTGGATGTTGGCCACTGTCAGGGTTAGGACTTGAATTGCCGTGCTGGGTCACGGTTTGTTTATTTCAGGGTCGTTGATTTTAGCCAGTGCAAATGTCCTTGAACTATTCTCGTGGACAGTTTGTTTTTGTAACGCTGTTTTCTTGGGGATGGAAAGAAAGTGGGGCAGGATAGAACGAATGGATAAATTAACGGTGACGGTGCAGTTTTCGACCCCGTGGTTTGGGTGTACTTTAGCAAGGAAAGACGGGGCGAATAAGGAGTGAATAAATTCGTACATAAAACGTAGAGGGTGTAGAGACTTTAGGAAAGGTTTTGACATGTTAGATTAACTTTGTCTGTTACTATTAATAGACTGCGAGCTGAGCTCGAAATGGATGCACCAATCAAATTTGGGCAGTTCGCTGGGGAATTGCAGAAGATATAAGCGGAGCCATCTTTATGTTTCTTCACTCCATGCAGACGTTTCCATCTGCGAGGGCGGTCGGCTTAGATTCAGCCTGAGAGAATCATGAGATTGTTAAAGACATGTCTATGTCCTTGATAGACAATGGAATTATCCACAGCTATTTCCTTCTATTCCCTGATTTCATATCAGGGACTAATCGTAAGTTTCTACCCAGTGATTCGACGATGAACGTGAATCTGACCCTAATTTTCCAGTAGAAGTGCTACCAAAGAATGCAAGACTACAATGTTTTTTACTTGCAACTAGATCTAGAATGAGTGTCTGGTATACACATTTGTAAATTGTAATTGATGTGTCTGGATGAGGCTGGGGATTGCCAGCCCATCCTAGAGCAGATCTAGATCTATCTTAACTACGTCAGTGTGTCTTGACGGTTTGATCCTTTATAAGCAATTAACTGAGTTAACATTGTCGTCTGAGACATAGGAATATTATTTGTGAGATAGTAGGCAGACTATATTTCTGAAGATAAATAAGTAATAAGTAACCTGTGAATGAGTCAGAATGATATAATCTTTTAAGAATCTAGAGGAGACTTCTAGTTATGTATTATAGTATTTTCATTTGATGCTGCTGATGTTGTCTTTTTAATATGTAAGAGCTATCTAGACGAAATTGTTAGGAATTTAAAGTAATAAATTTGTGGCCCTACAAGGTCCTTGATATAACTTACTCGAAATTGTTATTAGTGTATGTGGCATGGTATGGCAGAGTAAAATCTAAAAACCTCTCGATATTATTAAATGCAGTCGAACCAATAATTCCATAATATACCACCCCGTAACAGCCACAAATTGGTCTCATAAAAAAAACAACAACAACCTTTAATCAAAGCATTTTTGTACCTGGCCCAAATGGCCTCTACCATAATTAAATATACAGAGAAAGTACCTCAGAAATTTGGTTGTGAATGAGGTATCACAACAGTTTTGAATAAGTAAAAACTGATCATCAAAGACTAAACTGCGCAATGACACACTGGAGTTGAAAGTTCAAACAACAATGTCATGGACTTTGTCTGGTCTGAAAGAGAGGTGGTTTCCTGCACATATGGAATGCTCCTGGCCAATAATTAAAACATTGCTGAAGTCTGTAGTATTTTGCCCTTGCACAGTAAGATGATTTTAGTACAAACTTCAATGAATATAGTGTCCTCTATGCAAAGCACAGTAACCCAGGACTATATTATAACAGTGAGCCTACTGAGGCGCCGTGAAAGACCTGAAGTTTTCAGCCATACTGTGCACGAGAAATTATTTTTTGCTTAAATTTCTTTTACGTGACTGAGTTACGATATTGGCTTTTGGCTTCTTTTTCTTTTCGTAATTCAGTGCATAGAAAAAAGGAACCAAAAAGGATCAATTATATTTTGTTCTAGACATACTTTAACTTTTAAGTGCAGATTTTCGTTTCCAAATCGAAAAAAAATGTTTTTTTTTGCGTCATTTGTAGATTTACCTTGACGGATACTTGTTTTGCAGTATTAACAGCCGTACTCGGCGTCAAAATGGCGTCAAATACTTAGTTGTTGTCATTTTGTTTTGTTTTTTTTCAGTCAAGTAACATTCACCTTTGCAACAGCGTCTAGTTTTAACCTTTGTAGGTACCACAAAAATGGCTTGAAATGCTTTCAGATACATTTGAGATAAACGAAGAAGTTGGCCGCCATGCTCAACGTCTGCAGAATGGTTGAGCAACTCAAAAGGATTTCATAGACTTTAAAATAGGCTCCATTTTTTACCAAACGAGGGAACCGAGAGGATTAACGGGGACGTAATGACACTGGGTGTGTTACAGATAAGGAAAATGGTCAGAATAAAGGTGACAGTCTGTATCGCTCTGATGTCCTTTGGGGACATGACTTGGCCCTTATTGCTTGATTCCTGGTTAGACTTCTGTGGTTTTATCGTTGGAGCGGTCTGTCCGTTGTGGCTGGTGCCTGAGTGGGTCAGTGATGAGGGTTGGGTATTTCTCTTTTTGCTGTCAATGGCACTGATGGTTATAGGTTGTAATAACGTGTTTTTCTGGTTGCTGAGCACAGTGGTCGTGGTCAAGAGTCTAAATCGCATGGCTTGTTTTAGTTTTATTATCAGAATGATTGAGCAAGGCAGCATGATGCTCTCTGAGATGACAGGCAAAACTATGAAGTGAAAGGTTTTGACAAGGTAGTGGAGAAAGCCGTGTAGCACAGATTGAATCCTAACGATGAAAACTGTTGTACAGTTTGTCTTTGGATTAAATCGGAACGATAACTCGGCACTAGCGAGGTACGGCAAGAAAAAGCAGAACATGACGACATAAATGATGACAAAGACGACAAGACAACGAGATCGAGAAAACACATTCGCAAATTTGAGAGGCAAAACGACACAGCAAACATTTCTGAATGGCTAAGAAAGCCGTGGTAAACATGGAGGTGCTGTAGAATATAAGAGTCGCATGTTAAAAAATTCCGGTTATTGAGCCCAGACTAACATAGAGCCGGACGTTGCTGTATTGCTGAGGGAGAGTTGTCGCAGCTGATGGGAAGTAGACCACTTGACAGAGTAGATCTGAAAGGGTCAGCACAAAGAAAGTGACCGACACTCCATCCTTTATACCAAGTTTCCAGGAAACAAGAAGGTTGATGGAGTTGGTGATCAGTGCGAGAGCCCGAAATAAATTGAGTACTGTCCTAAGAATGGCCAGCTCGGCAACTTCGTCACTGATAAATAAGTCAGTCGTTTGCACATTAGCTGTATTGTTCATTAGTTGAATACCACGTTGGGATATTCTGGAGTTTTTATTACTGGTTTGACTACTCTGAACAGTTTTCAGATTGTTTTGAAGTACGAGGTGTCTGGCTATGGTCGGTTGCCACTACGATCTGTCTGCGACAGCACTAGGTCTTTTAAACACAAAGGTTGGTGTTGAAAGTTCCCAGGGCAACACAGTGTGAACTGTCATGTATAAGGTCATAGTTTATTCACTGTAATACCATATGAATTCCTTGTTTGTGAATGTCTTTAGCAGAGGTGTAAATAATTATATCACAAACCTTTCAGACAGTGACAGCCTAGGATAATTAGACCGTTTGAAGCAGTTAGGAAAAGACAGCTACACATTTACCATCTGCAAGGAAAGCCTTAGCGACAACACTGTTCCTAAAGAAATAGCTTTCATAATGAAATCTGGAATACTTTCTAAATGAACAACACAGAGCTGTACAGTAGACATAAGAGGATAATCTTCTGCCCATCCTCTCCTGCATATTATACTAAAAGATGGCAGCAATTCGCAAGGCCACCTCGCGCTGCGTCACTGCAAATAAAAGGAGGGCAAGCGATTATTATTTACAGCCCACACTCATAGTCCACTACAAGATGGCACCATTTTCCAGACTTTTTTTTGTCGAAACCTTGACCTCCTTTTGTCTGGCCTCAAGCACCAATGTGTGGACAGTGAAGTGGCCTACATGCTACACTAGTCTATCAACAGAGCTCTGAGAGATGAACAACTACTGCATGGTCTCACACCAGTTCTGATTCATTTTATTCTCCCGTGATGCACACGTTCGCGGGATTTGTATAGTGAACAGCAGTACGCCACAGGCTTATGACTTGAGGGCCTTTCATTCTAGTTCTAGGCGCCTAAAAAGTTGACAGTAATCATACATTCAGAAAAACAATTAAAATATATATATACCGGTATAAAAAAAAAGTCAAACATTTTTCTAAACCAAAACCTGGCTTGAGATAAACTCTATCAATCCTAAAAATTTCATTTCTGTAAGTCCTACGGTGATGAAGGAATTAGGGGAGAACGCTTCCCTATTCTATCTATCTATCTATCTATCTATCTATCTATCTATCTATCTATCTATCTATCTATCTATCTATCTGTCTATCTGTCTGTCTGTCTGTCTGTCTGTCTATCTATCTATCTATCTATCTATCTATATATATATATAAACACACATATATATATATATCTATCTATCTATCTATCTATCTATCTATCTATCTATTGTAAAGGACTGAAGCAAGCACGTGGTCTGGGTCTATGCTGACATCTTTATTGCTGCTACATACATCATAACTGGTTTCCTGCTGGGGAAGCAACTCCTTAAATAATACCCTATAAGGTGAATGAACTACAATTCTTCTTTCTTTCCTTTGAGTGGCGCCAAAAAAAAAAAAAAAGGCAGAGATTCCTATCATGGGTGGGGGGGGGGGGGGTAGCGGGGGATCCTTGTAACTCGGTAGGATTTATCCCCCACATCAGGGGCGGTAAATGTTTAAATATTTTATTACTTTGTTTATTTCGTTGTTGTCGCCCCTGCCATGGGCAAGGGAGACAGACTATCTTATATATTGTTGACTATCTTATATATAGAAGACACCCATAAGGGAGCCCTTTTGAGGGCTAGGAAACAATGAAGGGCCAGAAGAAGAAACAAGAAAACAACAAGAAAAGGAGGCACAAATGCCCAGTGCAGCGAACCTCCCTAAACAAAGATCTACTACTCGAATGAACTACAATAATTAACAAATAACTGGCACAATAGTAGTTCTATTGTGTCCCTTGAATAGATTTACTACATGAAACATGATATGACAAAGCATTCTATTACATCTCTTCCATCCTCGGATTTGATGCTATGTAATAATAACTGAGCCAAAGTCGTCAGAGTCTGAGCCTTAGGGGATGGGTCTCAGGTTGCTTCAAATTGTATCAGGACTAAGTCAATAATTATAATCTAAGGCTGAAACAAAACATGAAATGAGCAAATTTCAAAAGTAACGACTGTGTTGAAGTTCTTTGGTTCAAATTGTTCATGGATTAATTATATGGCCTTTAGCGTCTTTACAGACGGTCTTAGCAGCTAGAATATTCACTTTCACTTTGACTGACAGCTTCTCTCGTGGCTTATTCTACCAATGTTTGACCCGAGAGTGCGATGGCAGTGATTGCAGGTCAGTCTTTTGGGTTCACTTTGGCGAGTGTTTTCATTCCGCCTCTGTCGTTTTGTCAGGTATGTTTCTTTTGCCTTGAAGTCTATTGCGAGCGTGCCACTGCGCAATTTTTGTCTCCATCTGCTTCGATCATTTGCAAGGTTCTCCCATTCATTGGGGTCGATGTTGAATGCTTTCATCGTGACCTTGCAAGTGTCTTTGAATCGCAGATGTGGCCTACCTCTGGGTCGGTTGCCAGTAGCAAGTTCCCCGTAGAGAATTTGTCTGGGGATGCGATCATTTTCCATACGGTGGAGATGTCCAAGCCACCGCAGTCTTTTTTTGCCTAGGAGAGCCTGAGTTGATGGAATGTTGGCTCTGCTCAGAACTTCGATATTTGAGATCCTGTCTTGCCACTTGATCTTGAGAATTTTGCGTAGGCAGCGCAGGTGGAAGGAGTTGAGGGATCTTTCATGTTTGGAGTAGGTGGTCCATGTCTCTGAGCCATACAGCAGGGTGCTTAGGACGCAAGTTTGGTACACGAGTACCTTTGTTTTGATGGTCAGCTTGCTATTGTTCCACACCCTTTTTGAGAGTTTGCCAAAAGCTGTGGCCGCCTTTCCTATTCTGGCATTTATTTCAGTTGTTATGTCTGTGCTACCACTGATGGTTGAGCCTAGGTAGCAGAATTTTCCCACTTGCTCCAGAGGAGAGCCATTCAGCATGATTGGGTTGGGGTTTCTCAAGCCTTGTGTCAAAACTACAGTTTTTGAGACACTGATCTTTAGCATGAATTTGTCACAGGCTTTGGCAAGGCTATTGATGAGAGCCTGGAGCGTGGTTTCATCGTGGGCCACGATTGCAGCATCATCTGCGAAGAGGAGCTCTTGTAACATAATATGCTCTGTACGAGATTTTGCTTTTAGTCTGGCAACATTAAAAATGGAGCCGTCCACTCTGGTGTTTATAAGTACTCCACCTGAACATTGACCAAAGGCATTCTTGAGTAGGGCTGCAAAATATATACCAAATAAGGTAGGAGCAAGAACACATCCCTGCTTCACACCGCTGTTTACAGCAAATGAATTGGATGTGCAGCCCTCAAAGTTGACACATGCCCTCATGTCAGTGTGGAAGGATGCAATAAGTTTTAGCAATGTTGGTGGACAGCCTATGGATTTAAGGACTGCATACAGGCCAGATCGGCTTACGGTGTCGAAAGCCTTTGTTAGGTCCACAAAGCATGTTATAAGCGGCCTGTTTTGTTCTTTACATTTTTCTTGGATTTGCCGAAGTGCAAATATCATGTCAATAGTTGATCGTTTGCTTCGAAAGCCACATTGTGTTTCTGGTAAGACTTTTTCCGCCAGTTGTTGAAGGCGGCAGAGGATGACGCGAGCAAAAGCCTTTCCAGTAATGCTGAGGAGGGATATGCCTCGATAGTTGTTGCAGTCGCCTTTGTCTCCTTTGTTCTTGTAAAGTGTGACAATTTTGGCGTCTCTCATATCATGTGGTATCACGCCTTCTTTCCAACACTGCAGTAACAGATTATACAGGTGTGGTAATAGTGGGCCTTTTAGGTCTTTTAATACCTCTGCAGGAATGTTGTCACTTCCTGTGGCTTTTCCAGCAGACAGGTGGTCGATTGCATTGGAAAGCTCGACTAAGGAAGGTTCAGCGTCAAGTTCGGCCATTATTGGCAGTTTTTGGAGGTGTTCCTCAAAATCTGGTGGAATATTTTTCTCAGTTGAATACAACAGAGAGTAATGCTCTACCCACCTATTCAGTTGTTCATTTTTATCTGTGATGGGTTCACCATTTACAGACTTAAGTGGGGCGCTCTTGGTGATGATTGGCCCAAGAGCTACTTTCATCTGACTAAAGGCGGTTTTCATATCTCCCTTTTCATTTGCCTCTTGTATGCTGTTACACAAGTCTGTCCAGTATTTGTTGGCGCAACGTCTTACCTGGATTAATTACTGGAGTGTTTATTGTTGGTAAGTAGATATTTGAGACATCTTTAAGGCACTGCCAAATGAATGGAAGACCATCTAGGTCTAGTCTATAGAGAAATATCTTTAAGCTTGAGTTTGAGGTTCAGTCAAACAATAATAATGGCATGATGGATTAGATTCTATTTTGTGTCACAATGTGTGTGCTCTTCTTAAGCACAAGTAAACGATGAAACGAATAAGCTTGGATACGAATTGTATCAAATAAACGATGAGACCATAAGGGTCAAAATAAAGGGCGACAAGGCTTAACGAGCTTTTGCCTTGTTAGTTCGTTGGGGCATAACATCATCATCTGGTGAGTGTCTGCTGGAATTGGAGAATGCCCATAGGAAACGATACGACTTGAACATAGAATTCGATGCTCGATTTTGTTATCTAGAATCATCAGTATCTCTGGTACCGGTAGTCTTCAAAGCGTTTGGGAGGTCTTCTTGTTCTCCTTGGTCTTTGTTCGGGTTCAGGAACAGGTTCGGGCTGAATTTGTTGGTTCTCATCACTGTGGTTGGTTTCAACTGGTGTTTCAGTTTCTGCTGTTCCTGTTTCTTCCTTGTACAGTTCGACTGGTTCTTCTTCTCTTTCTTCTTCCGCGCCAGTTGCATGTTTCGGAGATTTCTTGAAGAAACTGCTGTTACGTGTGATAGATTTGTTGTTTCTTCTCGCGGTGATCATGGAACCTGTAGTAGATTGTACAACATATGGTGTAGGTTCATATGGAGTCATAGGATTGATTTTGGTTGTGTCTTTTACTAACACACTGTCTCCAATGTTGATCAAGGACGGTTTAATGTTTGGTTTCTTGTCCGCATGAAACTTCATTCGTTGCTTCGCCTTAGCATCGTTTTGTCTGATGATAGTGTCAATATCAATATCAGGACAGAGGTCTGGTTCAGTGGGAGGTTCAGGTAACTTCGTTTTCAAGTTTCTACCAAACAGTACTTGTGCTGGTGCTAGTCCTGTTGTAGAATGTGGAGTTGTCCGGTATGCGAGCAGAAATTTGAACATTTCTTGCTTCCATGATTTTCCTTCAGCTCTTGCAGCTTTGATGGATTTCTTGATTGTTCTCATGAACCTTTCAGTTTCTGCATTAGCTCTAGGCCATAGGGGAGTTATCTTTCGGTGTTTGACCCCCATGTTTTGAAGGTATGTTCTGAGTTCTGTACCATTGAATGGTGGTCCATTGTCGGTTTTCAGTTCATCAGGGATACCGAATTCAGAGAAAATCTTGTCAAGTTTAGGTATAACAGCTTGTGCGGATGTGCTTTTCAGCGTGTCTACAACAACATATCGTGAATATTCATCTGTTACGACCAGTAAGTATGTGCCATCTGGCAGGTGTCCAAAGTCAGCGCTGAGTTGTGACCATGGTTTGAGAGGTAGTTCAGACATTCGTAATGGTTCCCTAGTTGTGAAGGGTGTAGCAATTTGACAAGCTAGGCAGTTTTTGACTGATTTCTCAACTGCACTGCTCATGCCCTGGAAGTAAACCTTTTCTCGTAGCAGTGATAATGTTTTCGTCTTTCCTTGGTGTCCACTGTGTGCAATTTGAACAGCTTTGTCTTGTAAAGATCTCGGTAAGACAATCTGTTTGCACTTGAGAAGAAGTCCATCCTGAGTGACAGTGAGTTCATTTGCACACTGTTTAAGAGTTTCAAAGTTTCTGATTTCATCAGGAGGCACTTGTTGATGTCTTGACCAGTTGTTTGTTTTAATGGATTCTAAGACAGCTTGTATTGTAGGATCTTTCAATGTCTCTTCTTGCACCGTTTCTAGAGTCATTGCCTTTGGAACATCATTTTTTGCAATGTATTGGATGTATTCTTCGGCTATCTTTTCCTCTCTTGAACTTAGTCTCGTTTGTCGGTGAGGATGTCTACTCATATAATCAGCAGGATTGTCTTTTCCTGGTCTGAAGACAACATTCATGTTATATGCTTGCGTTCGCATGACCCATCTTTCAATTCTGACTGGTACCTGCGTTTTCGGGTTTCCAAACAGCGTCACAAGGGGTTTGTGATCTGTGTACACTGTGAATGTTGGTGATCCAAACAGATAAACATGAAAGTACTCACAAGCCCATGTTACGGCTAGTGCTTCTCTTTCTGTTTGTGAGTATCTTTGTTCAGTTTCAGACAGAGATCGGCTGGCAAATTGAACCACTTGATGGTTTCCACTCTTGCCTTGTGTGAGGATTGCTGATATTCCGACCGGACTTGCATCTACATGCATTTGAGTAGACATGTTTGGATTGAAGTATGACAAGCTCACTGATTTTCTTAGTTCAGTTGTGATAGCTTCGAGAGCTTCATCATGTTCTTTTGTCCATTTGAACTTCATGTTCTTTTGTGTCAGCTGTCTGAGCTTGTATGTTAGTATTGCATAGTCAGGAATGAACCTTGTTCCACAAAAGTTCAACATTCCAAGTAGACTTCTCACTTCAGTGACATTTGTTGGTGTCGGCATCTCGCTTATGCTTTTCAGCTTGCTCGGTGATGGTTTTATTCCTTCCGAAGAGAAAGTGTGTCCTAGGAATTCGACAGATTCTTTCATGAACTGACATTTGTCGAGGTTCAGAGTCAAGTTCCTCTCACGCAGTCGGTCCAGAACTTGTTTCAGGTTGTGATCGTGCTTCTTTTCGTCTCCGCCAAAAACCAAGATATCGTCACCAACATTCACCACTCCAGGCAGTCCATTCAGAGTTTGTCTGATCGCCTCTTGAAATACTTCAGCAGCGCTGTTCACTCCAAAATTTAATCTTTTGAAGCGATACAATCCTCTATGCGTAGCGAAGGTGGTGATGTATCTCGATGCCTCGTCCAGTTCGAGCTGGTTGTAGCCTTGGTTGAGGTCAAGTTTGCTGAACCATCTTGCTCCAGACAGCAGTGTCGTCAGCTCATCTAGAGTAGGCGTGTTGTGGCGTTCTCTTTTGATTGCGGTGTTAGCTGCTCTCATATCAACACATACTCTTATTTTGTTTGGACTTTTTGGTTTCGGAACGATGACCAGCGGGCTCACCCATGGTGTCGGACCTGTCGCTCGTTCGATTACTCCGAGTTCTTCCTCTTTGTTAAGGTGTTCATCCAATTGTCTTCGCATATGGAAGGGGATTCTTCTGTATCGTTGGGCTACCGACGGAACATCCTTGTCAATGTGGAGACTAACTTGATAATTCTTTAGTTTCCCAAGGCCAGTGAATACATCAGGGTACTGTTTTGTGATGTTATTAACGTCTAATTTGTTAACTATGCTCAGGAGTTTCAGTTCCTGGCTTGCTTTCCATCCTAGGATTGGTATGTCTTTTGTGTTCACGACCAAAAATTCAATGGGTTTTTGGATTTGATTGTGACCAACAACTGTGCTGAATTTTCCGAGCACATGTAATGGAGAAGTTGATGAGAACGGAAAAATTCTTGTTGAACACTTGCTGAGAGTGGGCGTTGGTTTTAATTTCTCAAACTCTGTTATGGGTAGGATGTTTGTGGTTGCGCCAGAATCTGCGAGAACATCAAAGTTTTTGCCAAGTATGTTGATGCAAAATACAGGCATGTCTTTTCTCATACTACTTGACAAAAATACATAGTCATCAGATGAAGATTCGTCCGATTCTTCTTGCACATTTCGTACATTTGACTTTCTTGTTCTGAGCGATCTGTTTGTATTGTTTGACTGTCTCCTGTCTGGTTGATATTGATTTGTATGTCTCTGAGTTTGAGGATTCTTTGTACTTTTGCATACTGTCGCAAAGTGATTTTGTCTCCCACATGAATTGCAGGTTTTACCATGTGCGGGGCAGTTGGATTGTCCTCCAAAATGCGGCCAGTCTCGTCCACAGTTCCTACATTTCTGATTCGGATTCCTGTTCGGTCTACCAGAAAAGTTGCTTTTGGGTCTTTGTGATTGATGTTTTCTTTGCGTATTCAGTCTGTCACACCTTGCTTTGTGCTCAACATGCTGTGCATGTTTTTTAGATAGTTCTGTTGTTCTAGCATATCGCAGAAGATCTTGTAAGCTTAAACTTGGATTGCAAAGTCCCTTCTCTCTTACCCTTGCCGATCGACAGCCTGCTATCAACTGTGACTTTATCTCCTCATCTGGGTCATGGAAATTACATGAGGGCGCTAGCTTTGACAATTCAGTGTAGAAGTCATCGATTTCATCTGTAGTTTGTTTCATTTGACGAAATGTGTATCTTTGTATTTCTGTGTTGATTTTAGGATTGAAGTGTTTCGTGATGGCATCCACAAGTTTGTCAAATACATTTTCATCCTCTCCAGGTGTGGTTAGTTCGTGAGGGAGATTCTCTACGATGTCATTGAGGTCGTTGCCTGCATATGTGAGCATGAGTGCCTTTTTTCGTTTGTCATCAGTCATATCATATGCTACAAAGAGATTGTCTGTCAGTCTCTTGATCCATTTGGACCATCTGATTGATACTCCTTCAGATCTTGTGTCTAAGGGTTCATAGCTTGGCAGTTGTGCAAATGCCATGACTAGATTCTATGTCTAGATCCTGATGATACACACATGAAAAAAAATATCACCTGGATCTTGTTTGTGAGGGTCTGCTGTTGCTTGGACAGTTGTTCGCAACCCTGGATGGCTATCTGTGAGTTAGATGCTGACCGATTCTCGTCGCCAATGTAAAGGACTGAAGCAAGCACGTGGTCTGGGTCTATGCTGACATCTTTATTGCTGCTACATACATCATAACTGGTTTCCTGCTTCCGATTTGAGGTCTTTATTTTAGGAGGTTCGCTGTCCTTGGCATTTACACCTCACTTTACTTGTTTTATTATTTCTTGTTCTGGCGGGGGGGGGGGGGGGAAGAGATGATATGGATAAATTTTAATCTATTAATTTCAATTTTGCCCGGGCAGTGGCCTTTCGGCCTGCTCTTTACGATTTCCAACTGCCAAAGTATCTTTAACGTGCGCAACGTGCACACGGGCCCTCCGAATTTTTTCGTCCTTATCCGAGAAGACTAGGTACTCGATCCTACCCCCCAATAGGACCAGGGACTTGAAAATATGAGAAAAATCCAATTTCCAAGAACTACTCGATCCTACCCCCCAATAGGACCAGGGACTTGAAAATATGAGAAAAATCCACTTTCCAACATGCCTGCACTGCCCGGGTTTAGAACCCGGGACCCTTGGCATGAGAGGCGAGCACCTTGCCTCTAGACCAACTGGTTTCCTGCTGGGGAAGCAACTCCTTAAATACTACCCTATAAGGGGAATGAACTACAATAATTAACAAATAACTGGCACAATAGTAGTTCTATTCTGTCTATCTATCTATCTATCTATCTATCTATCTCTCTATCTATCTATCTATCTATCTATCTATCTATCTATCTATCTATCTATCTATCTATCTATCTATCTATCTATCTATCTATCTATCTATATATATATATATATATATAAACACATATTTATATTATTATATATATATATATATATATATATATATATATATATATATATACCTATCTATCTATCCGTCTGCCTGCCTGTCTGTCTGTCTGTCTGTCTGTCTGTCCGTCTGCCTGTTTGTCTGTTTGTCTTTCTACACATTTCGCCTCACGAACAAAAAAAACAAAATCCGTCGATTTGCGCCTCAGCACCATGACAGCAATATCTGATACGGTAATGCCGACGGTCATATTGTGGTGTTGTGAATACATTTCCGAGTGTAGGGAGTGAAAACTCGGGTCTATTTAAAATGAAGCGAGAATTCACCATTATCACTTTGAAACTGTATCAGTACTCCAGAAGACCGCGATATAAGTTTATATCTCGACACCAAGACGAGAAGGATTTGAAAACTCGTTAAACAGAGAAACAATTCTTCTGTAGACAAATGAAACACGATTTTTGACCAAAAAAAACTGTCAAACAAGGAAGAGAAAAGGAAAAGTTGATGATTTTGACAAGAATGTTATCAGACGTGACATTTTTAGTCAATTCGACTTGTTACTCTCCGTAAACTGAAAGTTTGGCTGAGATCACTTTCTGCAGTACACTCCCAGTCCCTTTCCCAAACACACGAAGACAGTCACGATTCCCCAGTGTTTTGTGTTTGTTTACCATTCTCTTTGAGGTTGAATCCTACGTAAACTTGAGAGATTGGGTCTTTCTCATAATTATGCCTCTGCGTGAGATGTGTGGCTGTGCCTTCGAGTTGTCGTGAAGCAATGTTGTTGTGTTTAGTGTAAAACTGAATGTTTGAAGCACACTTGTGTGCGTGCGTGTGTGTGTATAATGTTTCAGAAAAATCAAAGAAATTCGCCTCTTTGAAAAAGTTACGTTGCCTTTGGCTTTCTGACCAGGATACCTTAAGTCATCGAAAAAGTTAAGATCGCAAACAAAAGTTACTGAAGACAACAGTTCCCGAGAAAACTGTAGGAGACTGGGAGAATAAGTTTCCAAATATGGTTTCCTTTTCATCCGGAATATTGCGATACAACAATCAAAAGCTGTACATTGCTGAAGTCTGCAGAATTTTGTCTTTGTGAAGCAGAATGGAAATAGATAGTCCGCCAAGGCTCCGAAACAGACAGTATAGCTGTGAACATTTACGGTCAATCAGCATAACGTCTTCTGTCCAAAGCATAATTATCCATGATATTACCATTAGAACATGGCACCTTGAATGAGCTGAAATTTTTCACCCTGCACCATGAATACATTTTGCTTAGCAGTTCAGCTTTAGCCCTTTTTTTGTGTGTGAATTGGGCACGATATTGGCTTTCGCCTTCATACAAAAGTGACCAAAAAAGGATCAGACACATATCTCTTTTGACTACATGTAATCTTTTAAGAGCAGATTGTTGTTGTTTTTCAAGTTGAAAAGGGTATTTGTCATTAATTTTGTAGATCTACTTTGAAGGATAGCAGCATGGTAGTAACAACAGCTGTACATAGTATCAGAATTGTGTCAATATTTCTGTTTCCATCCAATAACATTCAACTTTGTCACCGCATCTAGTCTTAGGTTTTGTAGGTACGCAGAAAATGGCTTGAAATGTTTTCCGAAACTTCGAGTTACCTTTGAGATAAACGAAGAAGTTGGCGGCCATGCTCGACATTTGCAGAACAGTTGTGGAACCGTGAAGGATGGTATAGATTTTGACATAGGCTCCTTTCTTAGCAAACACAGTGTAGCATCTGCAAGCTATCCCTTGCCCTCCCCCGTTTTCTTGTTACACTGGTGAGCATGTGTTCATTTCTTCTTGACAACCGCTAGAGTGTACTGTACTCCGTGACCTGACCTTCTTCTCCTAGTGAGTAGTTTTTTTCCTCGCTCGCTTGTTGTCAGGTGTTTTGACTCGTTCAGTAAATATTAGTATGTTCCCGAATATTCGATAACTTTATGGACACGAATGTTTACGCCAGATTTGGCCTTGAGTGATGTAACCTGATGACGTATTGATGCGTGATTGGTTAGTTTGTGCGAGGGCAAAGGTAACGTTTATTTCGGGAACTTTCTGTAGGAATGTTTATATATATAGACCTGTGTGAGTGGTTGGGGGGTGAGTAAGTGAGTTTCCTTTTGTGTGGCGTAGATATTTAGTTTCGCTGGCGTCTTCCTAGTAATTTATTGTTCACTATACAGTTATTAAACTTTAGTATTATTTAATCTATCGTCGGATCTCGTGTTTATTTATTTTACAGCTGTAATAGTTTCGTTTTCTAAAGGGTTGTAGTTAGATCAACTAACTCCCCCCTACTATAACGTGCTAGAACAACCTCAGCTGTTACATATTGGGGGCTCGTCCGGGATCCGACCATATTCGAACGGACCAGATCTAAATTACTAGATTTATTTACATAGTTTACAGTAGAATATCATCGACAAGCTATCTACAACATGTCGGAGGTTATTGGAAGGCTTAGCCAGGAAGCGGACGCTATGGAGCTCACTGGGCAGGAGAGACGGGACTACCTCCGTGAAGGCCTAGAAAGAGAAAGACAGCTGGAGGCTCAACGACAGGAGAAGGAGGCTGAACGACAGGCTCGGGAGAAGGAGGCTCAACGACAGGAGAAGGAGGCTGAACGACAGGCTCGGGAGAAGGAGGCTGAACGACAGGCTCGGGAGAAGGAGATGAACCACGAGTTGGAGATGGAGAAGATCCGCCAGCAACGTGGAGGCAACGACTCAGCGCAGAAGACCGACGACCACGCTAGTTCCAAGAGACCCAAGCTACCTGCATTTCAGGACAAGAAGGACGATCTGGATAGCTGGTTGCTGCGGTTTGAGAGGTTTGCCGAGACAGCTGAATGGCCCAGATCCACCTGGACGACATCACTGTCTGCCCTGCTGACCGGGAGAGCTTTGGAGTGCTTCTGCAGACTACCGATCGACGAAGCCAAGGACTACGACAAGGTCAAGGAAGCGTTGCATAAGAGGTACAACCTGTCAGAGGACGGATACAGACTCATGTTCAGACAAGGTAAGCCTGAAGATGGAGAAGATGTTGGAATGTTTTTGACCAGGATCAAGACCTATTTAGAGAGGTGGATAAAGCTGTCGAAGACGGAGGAGACCTACGAAGGAGTGAGAGATCTGTTCGTCAGAGAGCAATTCATGGATGCCTGCCCACCAGACCTTGCAACCCATGTGAGGGAGAGGAAACCGAAGACGCTACAGGACATCGCAGATTCAGCGGAGGCGTACCTGGTAGCGAGGAACCGGACGCTCAGCGGGAGCGCCAGACTGCAGAGCCGGCCAGTGCGACAGAGGCCCAACGGAGACAGAAGCCCACAGGTCTGCCATAGGTGCCAGAGGCCGGGACACAAGGCGACGGAGTGTCGTGCAAAGTTAAACGACAAAGGTGAGTTGAAATGTTACCTTTGTGGAAAGCCAGGCCACGTTCGGAGGATGTGTCCAGCCCAGAAGGATATGGGACGAGGCAAGCCGAACAAGGCGGCGGCGGCCGTAGTGATAGCGGCGGACGAGTCGTCGAGACAGGATGTGACGACGGCTGACACCAGCATCAACGTTCAAGCGGTAATGAAGGACGGGAAGCTACAGTTAGCGGTGCCTGTTACTTGCGGAGGATGCAGTGACGGAAGGACCGTGGAGAAACTGAAGTTACCAGTGATGAAGGGCTTGATTGGAAATCGAGCGGTAGATGTCCTAAGAGATACCGGCTGTGAAGGTGTAGTGGTGCGGCGAGCACTGGTGGACGACGGACAGCTCACCGGTGGGAAGAAACTTATCGCGAGGATCGATAACTCCTTGCTAGCGGCGGAGGAAGCCGTTATCGACGTGAAGACGCCTTACCTGACGGGCAAAGTGACGGCGCTGTGTCTCCCGGAGACCATCTGCGACCTAGTAGTCGGGAACGTGGACGGAGCGAAGGATCCGTACGACCCTGATACTGAGGTGATGGTAGGAGCGGTGACCACGAGGGCCCAGGAGAAGAGGAAGGACCGGTCTACGTCGCTGAAGGTGCCGAGGGCAGAAAGGCACGCGGGAGTGGATAGAGAGGAACTTATCCGACTCCAAGAAGAAGACGAAGTCATTAGGAAGTTAGAGCAGAAGAAGATCCCAACTAATAGAGGCAATAAATCTGTTCATTTTGAGAAACATGGAGGAGTACTGTACCGGATCTACAAGGACCTGAGACAGGCGACGGTTATAAGGCAAGTGGTACTACCCGAAAAACTGAGAGAGTATGTACTGAGTGTAGCCCACGACTCGATCGTCGGAGGACACCTCGGCGTGAAGAAAACCAAAGACAGAGTTATGAGCAATTTTTATTGGCCTGGAATTGAAGGTGACGTCGCGAGATACTGCCGTTCATGCGACATATGCCAGAGGACGGTGAACAAAGGAGCGACCCCAAAGGTGCACCTGCAGAGTATGCCAGTAGTGGACGTACCATTTAGGCGAGTGGCCGTGGACTTAGTAGGACCTATCGACCCCCCAAGTGAAGGTGGACATCGGTATATCCTGGTGTATATAGACTACGCTACTCGTTACCCCGAAGCCACACCCTTGAAGAAGATCGACGCAGAAACGGTAGCAGAAGCCTTAGTGAACATCTACAGCCGTTTGGGTGTGCCCGAAGAGATCTTGTCGGACCAAGGGACCCAGTTTATGTCAGATGTCATGAAGGAAACGAATAGACTACTGGGAATTCGACAGTCGACCACTACAGTCTACCACCCTATGTGCAACGGGTTGGTGGAGCGATTCAACGGCACGCTGAAGAAAACATTGAGACGACTGTGCGCAGAGCAACCCAAGCAGTGGCACAGATACATCAACCCGCTGCTCTTCGCATATCGTGAAGTTCCCCAAGAGTCGACCAAGTTTGCCCCATTCGAGTTGCTGTATGGGAGAACTGTGAGAGGACCAATGCACATTTTACGACAACTATGGACCAAGGACGTAGAGGAGCCGGAAACGAAGACCAGTTACCAGTACGTCATGGAACTACGTGAGAGGCTGGAGGACACATGGAAGTTAGCGACGGAAGAACTCTCCAAGGCTCAAGGTAGACAGAAGACCTACTACGACCGGAAGGCGCGAGAGAGGAAGTTCCGCCCCGGAGATGAAGTGTTGGTGCTACTGCCGACGAACACTAACAAGCTCCTAGTCCAATGGAAGGGACCATATAAGGTAGTCTCAGTTGTCGGTGTTAACGACTATAGAGTCAAGATGGGTGCAAAAGAAAAGACCTTGCACGCCAACCTCCTCAAGAGATACATTCCAAGGACGTTAAAAGCAGCAGCAGTGGCAATGGAACCGAGACCTATTGTGACCGAGATGTGTGGGATGGACAACAGTAGGAGAGATACCACGCCTGAACATGTCAACGCCATAAAGGACGGCGGCGGTGATAGTGCTGAGACTGTACTGGCAGAGGACGACATGATGGACAAGAGTCAACCCGTGGAGTCAGCTGGCATGACAGTTATCGAGGACTGCGACCTGGAAGGCGACAACGGTGGAACGACGGAGGACCTTGCCGACCTAGGAAGCTGGAACCAGAATGAAGGCTACAGAGATGTCCAGTATGGAACGCAACTGACGTCGGAACAACGTCAAGAACTCTGCGATGTGGTGAAGGATTACCAACACGTCTTCACCAATCTCCCTGGATGCTGCCAGTTGGGTGAACATCGCATCGACCTTACGACAGAAGTACCAGTTCGTCAACGACCATACCCGGTGCCCTACGCTATGCGCGACTCATTGAAGGAGGAGCTTAGCACCATGGAACGGCTGGGCATCATTCGAAGGAGCTCATCAGCTTATGCTTCACCTATTGTTGTCGTCAAGAAGAAGGACGGATCCAACCGAGTCTGCATCGACTACAGGAGGTTAAACAAGATCACAGTATTCGACCCTCATCCGACAGCAGCGCCATCAGAAGTGTTTCAGAGTCTCTCGAGAGGAAAATTATTCTCTCGGATTGACCTGAGCAAGGGATACTGGCAAGTGAAAGTTCGAGAGCAAGACATTCCCAAGACGGCGTTCGTCACCATGGGCGAACATTATGAATTCATTCGGATGCCTTTTGGGATGATGAACTCAGGAGCCACGCTGAACAGGATCGTAAAGCCATTGATCCGTGGAATGAACAATGTGACAGCATATGTGGACGACCTGCTGATTCATACAGAGACATTCGACGAGCATGTGAAGACTCTCAAGGACTTACTGCAGAGGATGGACCAAGCTGGAGTAACTGCAAGACCATCGAAGTGTCTGATTGGAACGTCTGAAGTAGACTTTGTTGGACACTTAGTGGGAGAAGGTATGATTGGCCTGTTAGAAGAGAATGTATGTAAGGTACGAGACGCACCCAGACCCACCACTAAGAAGGAAGTGAAAGCATTCTTAGGATTAGTGGGATATTACCATGAATTTATTCCTAACTTTTCAGCGATTGCATCACCATTGTCTGATTTACTTAGAAAGGGTCAGCCCAATATAGTTCAGTGGGATGAAACGCAGGAGAAAGCGTACACCTCTTTGAAGAATGTCATTATCTCCAAACCCGTGCTATGTTTGCCAGATTTTTCCAAAGAGTTTGTCTTAGCAACTGATGCATCAGATCGCGGATTAGGCGCTAGTCTTATGCAGGAACACGAGGGAAAGTTGTACCCTGTGGCATATGCTAGTCGTAAGCTATTGCCTCGTGAGACAAAATATTCGGTCTCAGAGCGCGAATGTTTAGCTATTGTTTGGGCTGTAAAAAAGTTTACTTTGTATTTGTACGGAAAGGAGTTTGTGCTCCAAACTGACCATCGGTCATTAGAGTTTTTGAGCTCTGCCAAGTTTGACAGTCCAAGGTTATTACGATGGAGTTTATTCTTACAGTCTTATCGATTCAGGATTCACTACGTAAAAGGCAGAGAAAATGTCTGTGCCGATTTCCTGAGCAGGGTATTTTAAAGTAGTACACTATCAGTGAAATGCATTGTAACCCATACTTTTGCCTATTGTACTGTAATTGGGGACATAGTTCATCTGTGACTGAATATTGAATTGATGGCTGATAGAGAGTCATGATGTGTTAGTCACATTTTGATTTTATGCTATGTCATATTTGTTACCAATGGAACTTGGTGTAATTTTTGGAAAATGTAACCCAAATGGGGACTGCGAGCAAGCAGTGTTTGTGTTATGTTGCAATGTTGTAACTTGTTTTGACCTAATATGATGAAGAAAGACCCTAATCAGTGGTCGGTATGTATTGGTATTTTTGGCCATTGTACGTATGAGTTATACATTTTGGAGATAACCATGTTATGTACAACAAGTTATATGCTATGATTCGTGCACGAAGCATTGTGTAAACGATGGGCCATCGTTTCACCTTATATGATTTGTAATAATATCATTGACCATTGTTTCACCACAGTGGTGGCGTTGTGTTATTTTGACTAGTAGGCCTACTGTCTACTGTTGGGAAGCAATGACGGTATTGTATTAGTTATGGTATTAGTGATGCAAAGGATATTGCATTGTATTGTATTTGCGATGAAATTTGGGAAGGCACTGAAATTGTTAATAATTGTAATAGAATTAGCAACTACCTTTGTGAGATTGGGAGTACTGTAAGATTGTTATTTCAAGATATTGCAGACGCTGAATAATGTTTCGGAGTTGAAAATATTCAACTTAAATTGGGGAGTTGTGTAGCATCTGCAAGCTATCCCTTGCCCTCCCCCGTTTTCTTGTTACACTGGTGAGCATGTGTTCATTTCTTCTTGACAACCGCTAGAGTGTACTGTACTCCGTGACCTGACCTTCTTCTCCTAGTGAGTAGTTTTTTTCCTCGCTCGCTTGTTGTCAGGTGTTTTGACTCGTTCAGTAAATATTAGTATGTTCCCGAATATTCGATAACTTTATGGACACGAATGTTTACGCCAGATTTGGCCTTGAGTGATGTAACCTGATGACGTATTGATGCGTGATTGGTTAGTTTGTGCGAGGGCAAAGGTAACGTTTATTTCGGGAACTTTCTGTAGGAATGTTTATATATATAGACCTGTGTGAGTGGTTGGGGGGTGAGTAAGTGAGTTTCCTTTTGTGTGGCGTAGATATTTAGTTTCGCTGGCGTCTTCCTAGTAATTTATTGTTCACTATACAGTTATTAAACTTTAGTATTATTTAATCTATCGTCGGATCTCGTGTTTATTTATTTTACAGCTGTAATAGTTTCGTTTTCTAAAGGGTTGTAGTTAGATCAACTAACTCCCCCCTACTATAACGTGCTAGAACAACCTCAGCTGTTACACACAGGAACCGTGAGTTTTACAGGGTACGCAATAATATTGGGTATGTTACAGATTAGAAAAATGGTCACGACAAAGGTGACAGTCCTGATCGCTTTGATGTCCTTTATGGACATGGCTTCGCCCTTTTTGCTCGTCTCTGTGATAGTTTTACTTGGTTTTATGGTTGGAGGAGTCTCTCCGTTGTGAGTGGTATCGGAGTGGGCCAAAGATTGGGACTGGACTAGAGGATGTGACTTTTTGCCCTTAGTACTGGCGGCGATTGTAGGCTTTGATGACGTCTTATTGTGGTTACTGATGGGTGCAGTGGTCGTGGTCGAGAGTCTAAATCTCATGGCTTGTTTTAGTTTTACTATCAGAATGATTGAGCAAGGCAGCATGATGCTCTCTGAGATGATAGGCAAAACTATGAAGTGAAAGATTTTGATAAGGTACTGGGTAAAGCCGCTTAGGACAGATGGAGTCCCAACGAAGAAAACTGTTATACGGTTCGTCTTTCGATTAAATCTTGGGGACAGCTCAGAACTGGCCAGGTACTCCAGAAGGAAGCAGAACATGACGGCATAAATGATGACGACGATGGCAAGACACCGAGATCGAAAGAAAACATTGGCAAATTTGAGAGGCAAAACGACACAGCAGCATTTCTGAACCCCTAGGAAAGCAGTGGTGAACATGGAGGTGCTAAAGAGTAATAGTGACGGGTAAGTGAAGATGTTGGTAATTGACGTCAGACTGACATAGGGCCGCATACTGCTGTATTTCTGAAGAAAACCTGCTATGGCCGCGGGGAGGTAAACCACATGACAGAGTAGATCTGAAAGGGTCAGCGCAACGAAAGTGACGGATATTCCATCCTTTACACCAAGTTTCCAAAATACTAGAAGATGGAAGGAATTGGTGATAAGTACCAGGGCCCGAAATAAATGGATGAGTACTGTCCGAATGATAAATAAGGCGATCTCCGTATCCTTGTCACTGATGAATAGAGGTCTTGTTCCCAGTTTTTCCACGTTAGCCGTCTCGTTCAGTAGTCGAAAGCCACGTTGGGACATTTTTGGGCATTAACTTTTTGTTGTTTTTTTTTACTATGCACAGCACTTTTTAGTTTGCGTTTAAATGAGAGGTGTCTGATTGGTGAGAGTGCCACTGATTTCCTACTTACAAAGGTCTATGTTAAAAATAATTGGCAGAGCACAGTTTGAACTGTCTTCTTTACTGGGCACAATTTATTCTGTTTAATGCCACACAGATTCCTTGCATGGGGCCGTATTGGGTAGCACTGTAAAAAAAATAGCCTGCTGTTCAGTCAATGTCAGTCCAGATAATTTGAGTATTTGAACCTAGGGAAAAGAAAAGATACATGGACATTTAGACGTCTTTGTTCATTGAAGGGTTACATGGGCATCCAAAGATTTGTGTGAAATTTTCCTTGACTTCGGAACGTGACTTTATTTTTTAGGAAGTGTTCACTGAGGTGCACATCCCTGAGCGTGTATACAGATAAGACAGATCTACTAATCATTGAAGAGACGATCTTTAACCGATGTTTGATTATGCCGGCTGGTTGAATATTTAGAATACATTAATTTTTGGCCTTTTTTGTTTTTCTTTTTCTAACTCCAATCCTGACCACAGTTCTAATCACCGATAAGGGAGTAAATGTAAACTTATCAATGGAAAAACTAGAACCTGGAGGTTCAAGCACAAGTCTAAATATCGAAACGGCATTAAAAGGCTATTCATGGATAAATAATGGAGACAAAAGCAACAAACGCCTTTGATTTGAATGGAATTACAACTTTTGAGGCCAGAAATTCGCATAGAAATTGTCAGCGCCGAATTCCGCAGCGAATGACAGACAAAAGTTTCACAGGCTAAAATGTTTGACATTTATTTTTTTATTGATTGTACTACCAGTACTAGAGTGCAGGACTGAGAAGATAAGTGTTGTACAATTATAATTGTTTGATACATTATAATATATTAATATGAAAGACATTGTCAAACCGTATATTGTTGAACGCAGTAGTAGTATATGTATGCAGTCATTGCAATATTACATTTCAACATTAAGGGTGTTGAAACATGAGTAAATCCTCACAGTGTGTGAGATGAAGGGATACTTTGCACTGTTTTGACTTTGTAACAGTTCAAAAGTAGGCCATGCGTCCAATAAAGTAAACAAAGTCTCTAGGACATATATTATGCAGTCAAATAGAAATAAATTTCTTTTTAAATTTAATTCACTTAAGTTGAGGACAGTTTAGGTCATAAAATATACAAACAAAAAAAAGTCTTTTAGCACTTCATTTTCTTAATGGGCTCTAATGTAGGTGAGATGCATTATCCTCACTGCTCTACGATAATGGAATAGGTCAGACTTATGCCAAAAGACAACTGGTGGTTCATTGCATTCCTGAGCATGAGGGCTATCAGATAGTATTATAGAAAAAGAAATGCGCCAATAGGAGAATGTAATAATCCAATAGAATTATATAATGGCAAATATACAGGAGAAAAAAAAAGAGTTTTTTTCTTAACATCTCAAAATTGTCAAGAAGGACATGCCATTAGTGTAGAGAGTGACGATATCAGATAGGATAAAATAAAATATACAACTTTATTATCCTGTTGTCAGGAAATTTATTGTCACAGCAGGAGTAAACAGTATTACAGTAAATCTCTTGAAATATTGAAATTTTAATGTAAAAGGGAAAAAAATACTTAATTAATAAAACTTACTGTACTTTTTTTGCTGGTTAAAATTTGTCAAGTTTAGAAACCTGAATTACTTAGGCATTAAACAGAAATAAGAGTATCAACTATTGACTGTGTAGGGGTGATCAACAAGGGCAGCCAGAGGGAACATTTTGAAAACTCTCTTTGAAAAAAGGTCAGGGGACCTGCCAGACAAAAGCGAGAGATGATACATGTACCGTTGACCTATTAGGTCAGTAGAACACAAGAGTCAAATCTATTTTTGTGTCACGTTTGAAGTTAGCAAGTCGCGACTTTAGTCCTCGTTTGGTCCAACTCCGCATTTTGCACGACTGAGAAATTCGACGTTAAACGTTTGCGGCTTTAGTATTATGATAAAGAGTTAGACTAATGCGGAACTGTGCAATGTACAGCTTGATAAGTGCCACAGCGCATTTCAAACAAATGTCAACGTATGCATTTGTTATACCTCTTCTACATACTAAAAGATCTCCATCAGAAAATGGAGATGGAAAGAACGAGATCTAAGGTTGCCAACTAGCGAGACATACTTGTTTCAGTCTTACCGGTGAGTGCAGTCCCGTTTGACTCCATAGTCCACAAAACTGAGGTAAAACAGACTAAACTCAATTCGCTGCGGGCTTTGAAATCTCGAGGCATGGAAAATCTGATAGGACCCTTACATATTCATTCAGCTACACGCTTTTAATATTACTTTCGTTAAGAGTGCCTCGATAGCAGGCCACAACAAACACCATAGCAGTATTAAATTGTTATTTGTTTTCTTCGTGTTTTTTTTTAATATATTGCCTAGTCGCAGCGTTATACTGTGTGGTTCATGCTTGTTGTCTCACCGCCCTTGTCACCCATTCGTCCTCAATATAAAGAAAGAGAAAATGTTGAAGGTTACCTTCAAGCACCCGAAACTGAAGTTCATTATCAATTTCAGTTTTGACCATGGCTTAAAATTTTGATAAAAAGTTAACTAAGAACTGAAAGCGCCCTGGAAAAGTAAAGACAACTGCTATAATTTGGTAATAGTAATTGCCCTGATACCGAGGAAAAGATTTTGTGATTCCTAATTCTGTATGTGTGTGTATATAATGCCAACAAATATTTCGTTGTTTGTTTGTTTTTTTCGTTAGCTTTTTCTTTCTTTTGCTCGTCCTGATTTAAAAGGAAGAAAGAGGGCTGGGTGGTTGGGGAAAGGGGGTGGGGTGAGTTCTTTTATTGTAATTGCCACTTTTTCCATTATTTCTTCACACAAATCACGGACATGTCACACTCATCCACAATTGAACAGTTAATTTGCAATTCCAGGGAGAATAAGGAAAATTTAACAACATTGCTCTCTGATTGCTAACATTGTTTAACTAACCGTTAAAAAAAAAAAAAGAGGAAAGCGCTCAAACATTTTGATTTCGACCATTTCAAATAAATTACAGATAAAACATGGCAAAGACATTTTATACACTGTTATATTTTTTCTTTAAAGAAGCAATCACCCAGAGCAAAATAAAAATGAATTTTAAAAAATCATATTAGTAAATTTTTGCCTAGTTATGTATGGATTTTGAAACAAAGAACTTATTGCCCTACAAGATGGCAATGCCCATTCCTACCAACCCTGGGTGGGGCACGCTGTTATTTACGAAAGGTAGTTCAGGAGATGTTCAGTAAGGAAGCTATGAGTAACCGCGGAAAGTGGTAGTTTACAAAACATGAAAATGGATAATTGAGAAAGAAACGGCTACAGTCAAAATGAGTAAGCTCTGTCCTGGTGATGTAATTCAACAAATAGCGACCCTAGTCCTTGTTTGTTCCGACTTCACTTTTGGCACTACTCAGAATTTGGAAACGCGGAACGTTTGCGGCTTTAGTGTTATGAAAAGCATAAATCTGGACTGTGATAAAGGAGTGATAAATGCCACAACGCATTTTTAAACAAGTGTCGAAGTATGCGATTGTTATATCTGTACTACATACCAAAAGATCTCCTGTTTTTTTAGAAAATGGATACAGAATAAATAAGAACTGAGGTCGCGATATATCTGCGGAACGAGGTAGTTTACAAAACATAGAAATGTGTAAAGAAGATAGTGACGGGCAGAGTCGAGATGAAGCGACTTCATTTGATATTTAACTAAAATATAACCCACTTCTTAAACAGGCTGGTATGTCGCAGGGGGTGAGCGGGTGAAAGGGGCGCTCATAATGGGCACAGGGTGATTTCAGTCATAACAAAGGTTTATGATTCCCCAGTACCTCACGTCGTAGAACAGTGTCTCTCACGGTGGGACACTCGCCCCAAAAGTGAGACCTGGCAATTATGTTGGTGGGGCGTGGGACTTCAGGGTGGGATGCAGGGATTTTTCATAGAAATCTCAATATTATAATGTATTCGAACTAAACTGTGTAGATAAACTTTTCCTATATACTGTATACTTTGTCCGATCACTGTGAGGCGGACTTTTTTTTGTTTGTTTTTGTTTTGTTTGGAAACTGAAGTGGGATTTGGGACAAGTAAGGTTGAGAAACACTGTCTCAGAACTTAAATTATCATGGATAGATAGATAGGCAGACAGATAGATATAGATAGATAGATAGATAGATAGATAGATAGATAGAGAGATAGAGAGATAGATAGAATAGATAGATAGATAGATAGATAGATAGATAGATAGATAGATAGATAGATAGATAGATAGATAGATAGATAGATAGATAGATAGATAGATAGATAGATAGATAGATAGAGAGATAGAGAGATAGAGAGATAGATAGATAGATAGATAGATAGATAGATAGATAGATAGATAGATAGAGAGATAGATAGATAGATAGATAGAATAGATAGATAGATAGATAGATAGATAGATAGATAGATAGATAGATAGATAGATAGATAGATAGATAGATAGATAGATAGATAGATAGATAGATAGATAGATAGATAGATAGATAGATAGATAGATAGATAGATAGATAGATAGATAGATAGATAGATAGATAGATAGATAGATAGATAGATAGATAGATAGATAGAAAGAATTCATAGTTCCAGAAAAAAACTGACAAAATTGGAGAAAGTAATTTCATTTGGTTTATAGAGTGATGGATCCAGTTATCAATAAATTTTTTTCTGTTGTTACCTCGGTGTACTCGGCCAGGCATTGCCACTTTCCATTTGACTGATTTCCGTCACAAAGAAAAAAACAAGGTGAAACTAAAAGATTAACAATCCACAAACAAGAGAATGGGAAACTGCGTAAATTTCTTATCACAAATAATGATTCCCTCCCACCCCCCCCCTCCCCCAAGACCATTTTTTTTCACTCTGAAACTTTATACACTTATATTAAATATTAGGAGGGAATGTGTTTCATAGTGAACTCACTGTTGGGAAGTGATGAGTCATGGAGCCACGAGTTAATGGGAAAAAAATGAGGTGATCAATCGGCGACACAAAGCAGACTAATAAAAAATAATTCCCCATCATTTAAAATCTCCAAACACACATACACACTCCCCCCCCTCCCCCCCAACCTCTCACCGAAGTCTTAGAAGACTGCTGGGGCGTCAAAGAAGACTTCGCAATCAGCTTCCTTCATTCCTCCCGGTTCTCAGGTGCTCTTAGGCAGTTGCTGAATGTGAGGCCGCGCCAGTCCATTCACTGATGTCCTCCCATCTCTTTCTCTGTCCTCCTCTTCTTCTGCCTCCTCGCACTGTTCCTTGTAGAATGGATTTTGGCAAGTCCTATTGATCTTGATACATGACCATACCATTTCATCTTCCTTCTTTTCTCTGTGGACAACAGGTCTTTGTATGGTCCAATGGCTTGCCGTACTTTGGTCTGGACCTCCAGTTGGTACTGTGGTCTTTGTATGACATGCAAAGGATCTTGCGGAAACATCTCATCTCTAATGCCTGAATCCTTCTCTCAAGTTCAGCTTGATAACATATGCACAAAAATCATTTGCACTTTGAATGGAAGGCACTTGTAAAAACTTCATGCAAGTCTGAGCAGTGTGAACGGCGGTAGATCTTCTTAAAAACTACCGCGAGTTTTTGTTGTTGTTTTTTTTCATTCTGTAGATTCGAGATGAGAATAAGTAGAGTTCATATTAACAGATGCTGGCCAGCTCACTTTATGCCTGAGAATCTCTCTCTCCACTGTCATCCCCCTTATTCTCATGTACACGTACTGTGTGACCTGTCTAGTTTATAATATAAGTTACTGGTGTTTAGTTTATACCCGAGATTAAAAAGATGCACTTCATAATGAGTGAGTAGCTTAGTCATCTAATGTTTCCTCAAAGCTGCGCAGCTGCACAGTCGCTGTACTGGTGCCGCGCACATCAGAAGATTGCTGTGCACATGAAAATGTTGCACAAAAGTTTGAAAGTCCCGCACCAGCTTTGAATTTAAGATATTTTAGCTCAAAGCATCAACAATTCCTCTCAGAGATTTGGAAAATAATGAGAGGGAACGCTGGCCATAATTGTCTAGGATTCCTTCTGGTTCATTCTCTAATATTGTCACCGCCTTTGTCCTCGTGCTACTACTTGTCTGACCAAAATTCGTCAATTCGCTGAGATCAGAGACAACAATCAATAACGAAACAAATGTTTAACATTTTAGCCTGTGAAACTTTTGTCTTTCATTCGCTGCGGAATTCGGCGCTGACAATTTCTATGCGAATTTCTGGCCTCAAAAGTTGTAATTCCATTCAAATCAAAGGCGTTTGTTTCTTTTGTCTCCATTATTTATCCATGAATAGCCTTTTAATGCCGTTTCGATATTTAGACTCGTGCTTGAACCTCCAGGTTCTAGTTTTTCAATTGATAAGTTTACATTTACTCCCTTATCGGTGATTAGGACTGTGGTCAGGATTGGAGTTAGAAAAAGAAAAACAAAGTCCAAAAATTAATGTATTCTAAATATTCAACCAGCCGGCATAATCAAACATCGGTTAAAGATCGTCTCTTCAATGATTAGTAGATCTGTCTTATCTGTGTATACGCTCAGGGATGAAAACTGTATAATATGTGCACCTCTGTGAACATTTCCTAAAAAATAAAGTAACGTTCCGAAGTCAAGGAAAATTTCACACAAATCTTTGGATGTCCATGTAACCCTTCAATGAACAAAGACGTCTAAATGTCCATGTATCTTTTCTTTTCCCTAGGTTCATATACTCAAATTATCTGGACTGACATTGACTGAACAGCAGGCTATACTTTTACAGTGCTACCCAATACGGCCCCATGCAAGGAATCTGTGTGGCATTAAACAGAATAAATTGTGCCCAGTAAAGAAGACAGTTCAAACTGTGCTCTGCCAATTATTTTTAACATAGACCTTTGTAAGTAAGAAATCAGTGGCACTCTCACCAGTCAGACACCTCTCACTTAAAGGCAAACTGAAATGTGCCGTGCATAGTAAAAAAAAGAAAAAGAAGTTAATGCCCAAAAATGTCCCAACGTGGCTTTGGACTACTGAACGAGACGGCTAACGTGGAAAAACTGGGAACAAGACCCCAATTCATCAGTGACGAGGATACGGAGATCGCTTTATTTATCATTCGGACAGTACTCATCCATTTATTTCGGGCCCTGGCACTGATCACCAATTCCATCAACCTTCTAGTATTTTGGAAACTTGGTGTAAAGGATGGAATATCCGTCACTTTCGTTGCGCTGACCCTTTCAGATCTACTCTGTCATGTGGTTTACCTCCCCGCGGCCATAGCAGGTTTTCTTCAGAAATACAGCAATGTGCGGCCCTATGTCAGTCTGGCGTCAATTACCAACATCTTCACTTACCCGTCACTATTACTCTTTAGCACCTCCATGTTCACCACTGCTTTCCTAGGGGTTCAGAAATGCTGCTGTGTCGTTTTGCCTCTCAAATTTGCCAATGTTTTCTCTTGATCTCGGTGTCTTGCCATCGTCGTCATCATTTATGCCGTCATGTTCTGCTTCCTTCTGGAGTACCTGGCCAGTTCTGAGCTGTCCCCAAGATTTAATCGAAAGACGAACCGTACAACAGTTTTCATCGTTAGGACATACAAAATTTGATAATGAAACCAAAAGCCAACAAGAAATTTTATGGTGAACGTTCTTTTGATTTCTATGGCCCTCCTCTTTGGAATGATATGCCAGAAGATGTCAAAGCATCTGATTCATTACCTTCTTTTAAATCTAAATTAAAGACATTTTTATTTCAGGCACATTTTAACTGAACAAAATTATGTCCATATTTTTATTTCTATGTAATATATTATGTACTGTGGTTTAATGCATGCTTTATTTCGAGGATGAGGGAGACGGAAAAGGGGAGGGGGGGGGGGGGGGGGGGAGAGATATGAATGTAATGTTTTGATGTCTATATTTTTATTCTCAATTTTATATGCATGTATCTACGTATACACTATTTAACGCCTTCTACGTAATGTTTTATAACATTTTATGTCTTTTGTAAAGCGCTTTGAGTTTATAAGGAAAGCGCTATATAAATAAACTTATTATTATTATTATTATTATTATCTGTCCAAAGCGGCTTTACCCAGTACCTTATCAAAATCTTTCACTTCACAGTTTTGCCTATCATCTCAGAGAGCATCATGCTGCCTTGCTCAATCATTCTGATAGTAAAACTAAAACAAGCCATGAGATTTAGACTCTCGACCACGACCACTGCACCCATCAGTAACCAGAAAAACACGTCATCAAAGCCTACTATCGCCGGCAGCACCAAGGGCAAAAAGTCACATCCTCTAGCCCAGTCCCAATCTTTGGCCCACTCCGATACCACTCACAACGGAGAGACTGCTCCAACCATAAAACCAAGTGAAACTATCACAGAGACGAGCAAAAAGGGCGAAGCCATGTCCATAAAGGACATCAAAGCGATTAAGACTGTCACCTTTATCGTGACCATTTTTCTAATCTGTAACACACCCAATATTATTGCGTACCCTGTAAAACTCACGGTTCCTGCGTTTGCTACGAGAGGAGCCTATTTAAATCTCTATAAAGTCGTTCACGGTTCCACAACTGTTCTGCAAATGTCGAGCATGGCCGCCAACTTCTTCGTTTATCTCAAATGTAACTCGAAGTTTCGGGAAACAGTTCAAGCCATTTTCTGCGGTACCTACAAAACCTAGGACTAGATGCGGTGACAAAGTTGAATGTTACTTGAATGGAAACAAAAATATGAAAAAATTCTGATACTATGTGCCGCTGTTGTTACGACCATGCTGATATCCGTCAAAGTAAATCTACAAAATTAATGACAAATACCCTTTTCAACTCGAAAAACAACAACAATCTGGTCTTAAAAGATTACAGCAAATCAAAAGAGATATGGGTCTGATCCTTTTTTTTTTTTTTTGGTTACTTTTATATATGTAGGTGAAAGCCAATATCGTGCCCAATTCACACACAAAAAGAAGAGCTAAAGCTGAACCGCTAAGCAAAATGTATTCATCGTGCAGGGTGAAAAATTTCAGCTCATTCAAGATGCCATGTTCTAACGGTAATATCATGGATATGCTTTGCACAGAAGACATTATGCTCATTGACCTTAATGCACACAGCTAAACTGTCTGTTTCGGGGCCTTGGCGGACTACTTCTTTCCATTCTGCAACCACAAATTTCTGTAGACTTAAGCATTGTACGGCTTTTGATTGTTGTATCTCAGCATGGCGGATGAACAGAAAACCATGTTTAGTAAATTATTCCCCCAAGTCTCCAATAGTTTTCTCGGGAACTGTTGACTTCAGTAACTTTTGTTTCCGGTATTAAATCTTTCGATGACACACACACACATACAAACATACACATACAAATGTGCTTCAAACATTCACTATTCAGTTTTTCAGTAAACACAACAACATTACTTCACGACAATTCGAAGGCACAGCCACACATCTCACATAGAGACGTATGAGAAAGACTCAACCTCTCAACTTTACGAAGGATTTTACCATGTTATCAAAGAGAATGATAAATAAGCAGAAAACACTGGGGAATCGTGGCTCTCTTCGTGTGTTTGGGAAAAGGACAGGGAGTGTACTGCACAAAGATTAGTGTTTGACCGCAGAGTGATCTCAGCCAAACTTTCAGTTTACGGAGAGTAACAATTCGATTTGACTGAAAATGCCACGTCTAATAAAAAAAAATTTCAAAATCATCAACTTTTCCTTTTCTCTTCCTTCTTTGACATTTTTTTAAAAAAATCGTGTTTCATCTGTCTACAGAAGAATAGTTTGTCTGTCTAACCGGTTTTGAATTATTTTTTCCTGGTCTTGGGTGTTGAGATATAAACTTATATCGCCGTCTTCAGAAGTGCCGATACAGTTTCAAAGTGGGTTTTTGCATAATGGTGAATTCTCGCTTCATGTTAAATAGACCATTGTTCTGAGTTTCACCTCCGACACTGGGACATGTATTCACAACACAAAAATTTTACCGTCGTCATTAACGTATCATAATGCTGACTTGGTGCTGAGAACGTGCAATCGAAGGGTTTGTTTGTTTGTTTTTTTTGTTTTGTTTTTTTCCTGAGGTGAAATTTTTAGACAGAGAGACAGACAGACAGATAGACAGACAGACGGACGGACGGACGGGCAGGCGGACAAGGGAGGCTTTCTCCCCTAATTCCTTCAACGCGTTAGGTCTTACAGAAATGAAATTTATAGGATTGATAGCGTTTATCTCGAGCCAGGTTTTGGGAAAAATATTTCTTTTTTTTTTTCTATACCGGTATTATTATATTTTAATTGTCTCTCTGAATGTATGATTACTGTCAAATTTTTAGGCCTCTAGAACTAGAATGAAAGGCCCCCAAGTCATAAGCCTCTGGCCTTCTGCTGTTCACTATAGAAAGTCCGCAGGCGTGTGCATCACAGGAGAATAAAATCAGTCAGAACTGGTGTGAGATCATAGAGTAGTTGTTCATCACAGAGCTCTGTGGATAGACTACAGCAGGATGTAGGTCAAGTCACTGTCCACACCATGGTGCTTGAGGCCAGACAAGACGAGGGCACGGTTTCGGCAAAAACAAGTCTGGAAAATGGTGCCATCTTGTAGTGGACTATGAATATGGGCTGTAATTAATAATCGCTTGCCCTCCTTTTGTTTTCAGTGACGCAGCGCGAGGTGGCCACGCGAATTGCTGCCATCTTTTAATTTACGGAGGAGAGGTTGGGCAGAGGATTTTCCTCTTATGTCTACTGTATAAGCTCTGTGTAGTTCATTTAGAAAGTGTTCTAGATTTCAGCATTAAAGCCCTTTATTTAGGGACAGCGTTGTCGCTACGGGTTTCCTTGTAGATGGTAAATGTGTAGCTGTCCTTTTCCCCTTGCTTCAGACGGTCAAATTGTCCTAGGATGTCACTGTCTGTAAGGTTTGTGATATATTTACAGCTCTGCTAAAGACATTCGCAAGGAATTCATCTGGTATTGTCACTGTCACTGATCTCATAATCCACCAGGATCGCAGGGGCGCTGCATGACAGAGAGCCTCGTCAGGTGCTTCCACTTTTCACGGTTGTTTGCAAGCGCCTGAGTTTGGGCGAAGGATTTCGCTGTCCACTCCGCAATGTTGTCGGTCCACCTCTTCCTCTGCCTTCCTCTTCTTCTCCTCCCCTGCACAGTTCCCTGAAGAATGGTCTTGGATAGGCCGCACGATCTGGTTACATGGCTATACCATTTCAGTTTTCTTCGTTTCACAGTAGACAGGAAGTCTTCATAATGACTCATGTGTTGTTTCACTCTGCTGCGAACCTCCTCATTTGTGACGTGGTCAGTGTATGAGATGCCAAGGAGGCGTCTAAAGCATCTCATTTCGGCTGCTTGGATCTTCCTCTGAAGTGATGCCGTCAAGGTCCATGATTCACAAGCATACAGAAGGACGGATATAACGAGGGCATGTCTTAATGCATAGCCACACTAGGCAGTTGAACGGGGGCCCCAAGGCTTTAGGAGGCCCCATTCTTACAAATTTACACTGTTACTTGGCCCAGGGACCATAACAACGTTAAGATGGGTCTAGTTATAACAAATATGTAAGAGTAAATTTACTAAGGGAAAGCATGTTGAGATATTGCTGTCACGAGTGGAGTGAGTGCAATTAAGGGGATTGTTACAGAGCGGGTGTAGAGTAAGAAGGACTCACAGTAGACAGCAAGTTAAGCGTGCTGTTGTGAGTAGTGGGGGGGTCTGAATGAGGCGAAAGCGATGTATAACTATCACTGCAAGTTAGAAGGTCCTACGGAGCGGACCTGTGAATAAGAGCCCATCGGGCGGACCTAAAGGGAGCAGTCGAGAAGACTAGTGAGAGAGTCTTTCCAGTAATGACTGGTGTCGAGGACGGGCCGCAGAGCCACCTCGATGAGCACAGGGGATAGGCCAGCATAGGGCCGGAGGCCACACAGAGGCCAGAAGTGAGGCTGTCAGTGTAGGACAGTAGAGGCACATAAAGTCGTGGCAGTCAGGCCACGGACAGGGACGTAGATATGAGAGTGAATGAGATACTATATTGTTGCCATGTTGATAGGCTAGTGAACTGATACTATGTTGTTGCCATGTTGATGGCTATGGAAATAATAATGTGTTATTGCCCTGTGGAGATGCGAGTGGAATATTAAGGTGTATGACAATAGAAAGGTGATATTGAGAGACGGCGGTGCCAGTGAATTACTAATGTGCTATTAAGACCCTGAGGGGAGAGGCTGAGGCCGAAGTGCCTTTAGGAGTAACTACCGGATTGTGGATCCGAGGGAGAGTGTGTGTGAGAATAAGGCCGTGGTACGGCAGTTCATTTCAATAATATAATGTATGTAATTGCGCTATTATATGTATAATTATGTTTAATAAATGTGTGAGTCTGATGGGTTGTTTTGTTAAGTGTTAAACTTGTTTGTTCGTGATTGTCGTCCTGTCATAAACTATTACATCTCCCAGTCTGGGATTTGTGACAATTGCAAAAACAATGAAATAACAGTATGATAAGAGGAAAAGTTCTTTGTCCATGTATAATAATATGTTTTCTTTGCTCGTGAAACAAGTTTTCATTAATTAAGGTTAAATACCATGCTCTGTGGATCAATGGGTGGGTGGATGGATAGATGGATAGATGGGTGGATGGATGGGTGGATGGTTGGGTGGATGGATGGATGGATGGATGGAATGCTGGATGGATATACAGATGGATGAACGGGTGGATGAACAAATACATAGAGAGATAATATATGTATCTTTAAATCTTTTTTCCTTCACAGTTTGTTCATAATTGATTTCATCCCACATGACAATTATTTTCATTTTTTTTTGTTTCTTAACCCTTTCCTGCCTAAAGCTGGCAAAAAAATATATAAGTCCATTGCCTAAGAAGTGGTTTTCCCCATTTTCATGCCCTAAGCAAAGGGAAATACGATATATTTTGTTAAAAATATCTGTGCACCTAATTATTATCCAGTGTTGATGAAAATGGAACCAAGATGTGGATAAATGAAGGCCCCTTCAGGAAATATTATATACATGTCTATGAGTTGAATTCAAATTTATTGCAATAAAAAAAAGCTGAAACTCAAAATGAACCATTTTGTTGATTTTTTTCCGGAACCTTTTGTCCCAAAATGTCATTAAGTCCTCGTAATATTTGCTATAACAGCGACCACCTTGTAACTGAATGTTATAAAGGAAGCAACCAGTGAATTTGATGTGGAAACACCAACACAACTGAACAGCTAACCAACACTGTTTCCACATCCGATGTTCAGTGATTTCAAAATACTTCACCGCAGAAAAAGTCCACAAGCTAGATGCAACTGGGTTTTTTTCTAACTGAAGAGCAGACATCTCCTTTCTAACGTGTCTAGGCTCTAAATGAGGCTGCCAACGAGATAAGACTGCTAAGAGGCTTTATAAATGGCGCACTGATAGGAGGCGCATTCGGGGGCACATCAGGCTGACATGAGCATGGTCACATCTAGTGGCATTAGACAGATGCGAACATGTGGCATCCGGGCGCATTAGGCAGGAATGGGTTAATCTTCTATTCCACTAGTCTGTCTAATCCAATTCATAATACAAGTTGCAATGATTTACAGTTATATAATACGGAACACTTAATTAATAGAACATTATTAATGTCTGCATCATTCAATACAGTGTAACGCTATGATAGACATGTTACAATTTTAAGTACGTACGGAAAACATGCAATAGGCAAACAAGACATTCAATGTTTGATTCTACATTTTTTTTAAAAATTACTTTTTATAATGAAGAAATGGCCACTGAACGAACATAAGTATACTTGACACATAATAATAATAACAGACACATGAAAATAATTATTATGAACGAGGAAAATTATTATTTGGAAATTACAGTGAGCTTAACTATTGACTTTGATTGATGAGAACATACACTATTTTTTTTTTTTAGTCAACGCACTCTATTCTATGTCAGGCAAAGCAAAAAGTACATTTGAAACAGTATTCATGAAAAATTTCTTTATAAACGTACCGGTATGAAAAAAAATGTTGTTACAAGTATGTAGGTCACCCAAGTTTTTCTTTTTTGCGCTAGGGATAATATTTTAAAGCCTGTTGTGACTCCAGAGCTAGACAACTCCTCCCGATATGCTCTTTGACAACAGCCTTAATTAATTATGATTCATTATTCTTCAGATTTTCTCTCTGTGTTCCTCCTGCTTTTTATTTTTTTTTGAAAGGGTAGGGGCCGGGGCAGAGGCAGGGACTCGATAAATTTAAGATCGAGGATAAGTACGAGGTTAGGGGTAGTATGTATAATTATGTACTCGCCCCTGGAGGAAAATGCTTAGGGCACGTACGTACTTACAACTTTTCCAGTATAAAAAAAAAATGGCCAATGGTTCATGGCACTGCATTCCCAGTTGTTTTTTTTTATTAATATTTTGCCAGCAAACCATATACAGTCTAAACAAAATTGAAAATTTAAATTAATAGATTAAAATTTATCCATATCATCCCCCCTCCCCCACCAGCAATAACAATATTTATTATTATTCATTATTAAATATATATTGTTATTAATAAATATTCAAATATTATTTGAGTTGTGTGTTGTGAACTGATGTGAGTTGTGAACTGCTGTGAGTTGTGAACTGTTGTGAGTTGTGAACTGCGCCTAACAGGCTGCGTTACAATTTGCTCTGAGATAGAGAGAGAGAGTGAGCGAGACAGGGAGAGAGAAAGAAGTAGGGCAGTGTGTTGAGCGCTTCGCAAGCAGCTCCATTCTGCTCTGTGGTTGACATGTTGTTTCTGTAAAGCGCATAGAGCATTTTAAATGGATATGCGCTATATAAATGCTATACATTATAATTTTATTTTAAACCTTGAGATTTCCACGTTATTTGCCACATGAGTCCTTTCTCCTCATTTTTTTTTTTTTTTAATAAATAATACACTTTTATTAACAGATTCAAAGATGCGTTTAAAAAAAAAAACACCAGTGAATATCTGTCCGGACCTTGTGGCCAAACTGGTGTTTGTTCGCAGTGATTTTTGGGGGAAAGTGCAGAAATTAGGGTAAGCAGTCAGATTCTGCTGGGCACTTACAATAATCTTTTGGTTGGGGAAATAACCATAGTAATATTTTTGGAAGTTGGCCACAAATTGGTCTCATAAAAAAAATAAAAAAACCTTACTCAAAGCATTTTTGTACCTGGCCCAAAAATGGCCTCTACCATAATAAATAAGTAAATATTCAGAAAAAGTACCCCAGAGACTTGGCTGTAAATGAGGTATCACAACAGTTTTGAAAAAGTAAAAACTGATCATCCAGGACTAAACTGTGCAATGACATACTCGTACTGGAGTTGAAAGTTCAAACAACAGTGTCATGGACTTTGTCTGGTCTGAAAGAGAGGTGATTTCCTGCACATAAAAAATATGGAATGCTCCTGGCCAGTAGTTAAAACATTGCTGAAGTCTGTAGTATGTTGCCGTTGCAGATTAAGATGATTTTTGTACAAACTTCAACGAATATAGTGTCCTCTATGCAAAGCACATTAACCCAGGACTATAGTATTAGAGTAAGGCTACTGAATGGCCGTGAAAGACCTGAAGTTTTCAGAGTCATACTATGCACGAAAAATTAATTGTTGCTTAAATTTGTTTAACGTGACTGAATTACGATATATTGGCTTTTTTATTGTTTTAATTCGATGCATAGAAGAAAGAAACCAAAAATGATCAATTATATTTCTGCTCTGTGGTTGACATGTTGTTTCTGTAAAGCGCATAGAGCATTTTAAATGGATATGCGCTATATAAATGCTATACATTATTATTATTACATTATTGTTTTGTTTTAGACATATTTTAACTTTTGAGTGCAGATTTTCGTTTCCAAATTGAAAAAAAAAAAAAAACGTTTTGAGTCATTTAATTTGTAGATTTACCTTAACTGATACTGGCAGTAGCAACAGCCATACTCGGCGTCAGAATGGTGTCAAATACTTATAGTTGTTGTCGTTTTGTTTTTTTCAGCCAAGTAACATTCACCTTTGCAACAGCGTCTAGTTTTAGCCTTTGTAGGTACCACAGAAAATGGCTTGAAATGCTTTTAGATACTTTGAATTACATTTGAGATAAACGAAGAAATTTGCTGCCATGCTCAACATCTGCAGAATGGTTGAGCAACTCAAAAGGATTTCATAGACTTTAAAATAGGCTCCATTTTTACCAAACGAGGGAACCGAGAGGTTTACCGGGTACGTGATAACATTGGGTGTGTTACAGATAAGGAAAATGGTCACAATAAAGGTGACAGTCTGTATCGCTCTGATGTCCTTTGGGGGCATGACTTGGCCCTTTTTGCTCGATTCCTGGTTAGTCTTGTGTGGATTTACCGTTGGAGCGGTCTGTCCGTTGTGACTGGTGCCTGAGTGGGTCAGTGATGAGGGTTGGGTATTTCTCTTTTTGCTGTCAATGGCACTGATGGTTGTAGGTTGCAATAACGTGCTTTTCTGCTTGCTGAGCACAGTGGTCGTGGTCAAGAGTCTAAATCGCATGGCTTGTTTTAGTTTCACTATAAGAATGATTGAGCAAGGCAGCATGATGCTCTCCGAGACGACAGGCAAAACTATGAAGTGAAATATTTTGGAGAGGTGGTGAGGAAAGCCGTCCCGGACAAACTCAGCCCTGACGATGAAAAGTGTAGTGCGGTTCGACTTTGGATTAAATCGGAACGATAACTGCGCACTGGCGAGGTATGGCAAGAAGAAGCTGAAAACGATGGTATAAATGATGACGACGGTGACAAGACAACGAGATCGAGAAAACACATTCGCAAACTTGAGCGGCAAAACGACACAGCAGCATTTCTGAACGGCTAGGAAAGCAGTGGTGAACATGGAGATGCTGTAGAATACAAGCGACGAGTAGGAAGAAATGCTGGATATTGAGTTCAGACTGAGACAGGGCCGTATACTGGTGTACCGCTGAAGAAGAGTTGCCGTGGCCGCTGGGAGGTAGATCACTTGACAGAGCAGATCTGAAACGGTCAGTGAGAAGAAGGTGACAGACACTCCATCCTTTATACCAAGTTTCCAGAAAACGAGAAGGTTGATGGAGTTGGTGATCAGTGCCAGAACTCGAAACAAATTGATGATTATTGTCCTCAAAATGAATAAAGCGAGCTCTGCATCTTCGTCACTGAGAAATAAGGGTGTTTTCCCCACGTTAAGTGTGTTGTTCAGCAATCGAAAGCCGCTTTGGGGCATTTCAGGGGATTCACTTCTTAATTTTCACTACGGAGAATAGTTTTCAGATTGTTTGTTAGGTGACAGATGTCTGACTGTAGTCAAAGTGTCTCTATGGTCTGTTTGCGACTGCACCAGGTCTCTTGGTCACAAGGAGTAGTGCTGAAAGTTCGCCGAACACAGTTTGAACTGTCGTGTTCAGTGGAATCAACTCAGTTTTATACCATGCAGGTTCCTTGCTTGTTAACGTATTGGATACAAGTTCTATAAAGTGTAGCATTTGCATAGCAATTGTCGGTGACACAGTTTACAACGAAAAGATATTAAAGCACAAAGTTGACAAAGGCTAAACAGTTCACATTTCTTTTTTGTCAGTGAACTGAAGTGATTGCCATCTCAAATCACCGCGAATTGACTTGAACTTTGGTCTGACAAGTATAGGTAGGAAGTCGTAGGCAATAACAATAGAAAATGAACAATACTACTTGTTCTCAGGCAAATTGCGCCTCGATCAGCACTCGCAAATTCCGCCTATTTTCATCTCGGAAAGAAAATTAGAAAATCTAAGAAAAAAAGGGACTTAGGGCGTAAACGGCGATCAGAAATTTATCGCACTTTTCCACTTCACAGTTTGCTGCATTGTCACAGCTTTACTTTTCTTTGTTACGTGTGAAGTTATTGAATAAGAAAGAAGGCTTAAATTTTGTTTTCATATGTGCAGAAACGGAAACGAAAATGTAAAAAATCCATGATGTTGAAAGTGTGTTTCTATGTGTACAAAAACGGGCTTTTTCCGTACACATGAAATTTTTTTTTTCCCATTTCTCTCCTTGAAGAGTTTTTGGGGTTTCCGTTGCCGTATCCGCTTGAGTACACATAAAAATTAACCTTAACGCGCAACCGTGCGCACCGGAGTTGGAGGCAGGAAATTATAGGATGACCATTATATCACTGTCAAAACCCTGTACTTTTAAATTAGATAATAGAGCCAATATTAAAACTGCTGTGGAACGTGTTATTACTGAGACTTTTTTTTTTTTGGCTAAGCGACAGACAGACTGAGCATTTATATTTTTTTTCATCACCCCAATTCTCCATCACATCTTCTCCATTGGTACTCACTTCCATCGACGCTATTTTGATACCTTTAGCTTGGGCGCGCAAACACCTGCCAGAATGAGGATTTCATCAGCTTATCAAATAGAAAGCCACAGTGTGGAATCTTGAGAAGCCACAGGTACACAAGAAGTAAGTATGTATTCCCCGATACACAGGATACCAAGACGGTTCAATTCGCCAAATTCCGTCCATCGAATTGCGCGCGTATCATCCATGTCAACAATGCAACAGATTGCATCACCCTTCATAACTGAACGAAAAAGGCTAGAACCACAGAGCTCTGTGAGTAATACTCACTGTGTTTGTACGCGCGTAAGTCATGGACATATCGTGAAAGAAGGAATGGTCCGTCTCTGTATTCTGTGTCTCGGTTATTACCAAATTCAGATCTCAGTTTAATCTACGTGAACTATAGAAGGAGAAATGAAAATAAATAGTATACCGTTTACATTACGTATTCACATGTATGTATAAAACAAACACACACACACACACACACACACACACACATAATCTGTGGAATCAAAGCAGGGCTTGGAATGAAATTAGAATGTAGCACAAATAAACAAATTAATACCTAAGCCCTTTCCCCAAACCCATTTGCCTAAATCTGAGCAAAAGGGCGCAAATCCGTAAAAAATAAGAATGCACATATTTTAAAAAATTCATTAAAAATACAACCATTTATTATATAAACTTCAAACTTAGAATTCAAAAAGAAAAATGAATAAAGGTTTATGCGAAATGTAATTCATATATTTCTGTATTTATACGCTATGATATTTCTATGCCAAAATGCATTTCAAGTTTTAGGTCATTGTGGCCAACCCTTGAACATTTCCTGGCATTTGACATAATTAAATGTTATGCCGGCCATGGTGATGAAACAAAATGTTGAAGTGTTGAGAGTTCAATTTGGCCAGTGAGTAGAGTTCTCTATTGTCGGGATCAACACTGCCCAGACATTTGCATCTCAGTTTCTTTGTTGGTGTTTTTGTTCTTTGTTCTTTTTTCTTTTTTAACCCTCAGAAGGGCTGTCTGGAGCCCTGAAAAGGGCTGTTTATGATCTGGCTCCATTAGAGACTATAAGAAGTACACATAGCGGCAAGGACAAAGATTTTATTTTGGCCATCTATCACTGCAGTGTTGTACATGCGTATTGTCTTCTACGTCAGTACAAACAACAACAACAACCAACTGTTTTGAGTAGCAACAGTTACAAAAATATTACTGAAGTGAACAGAACATTTCAAGGATAACAACAGAGCCAGCAAACTACTTAATTAAAATATGGAAGGAGAAAAACAGGGAAAATAATTATAATTGCGTCACAAAACCTCGCTTAAAGTTAAAGCAACACAGAAACGATACCATGAATCAGACATGAAAAGGGACAAAATTCACGAGTTTTCGTGCTGCAAAAATCTTCATCGGGTAAAAATTAGTAATATGAAACAGAATTAAAAAAACAAAATTAAACAAAACACATTAAAAATGGGCTTGCCTACCTTAGCCCTGGATTCTCGGTCCGAATCTAAACCTGAGGATTTCAATCTTATTATCTTGGCGATCCCACTCAAATTGTTGATTACCAGACAGGCCGTTTTTCCTTTTCACTTTTCACTTTTATAAAACTTGTTTTGCAAACAGGTTGAAAAAAAAAAAAGGAAAAAACCTCGATGAATACCAAGGCCTTTCGGGCAAAATGGCTTTTGTTTGCAGTGATTTGGGGGGAATAAGATTTCGCTCGGCAGTTAAAATACCTTTTGGTTGGCGAAATGGCCATGTAACATTTTTGGAAGAAGGCCACAAAAATGATCTTATGATAAAAAAAACTTACCGGTACTCAGAGTATTTTGTCTTTCTCTGGCCTAAGTAGTCTATGCCATACAAAATAAATGTACAGAAAATGTACCTCAGAAATTTGGGTGTAACTGAGCTATCAGAACTTTTTTTTTTTTTTTTGGAAGGATTTAACAGAAACTCGTACTGGAGACACACAGTTGTACGCTGAAACAACAGCGACAAGGGCTTTGTCTTGTCTGAAAGAGTGGTGGTAAAGCTGCTAAGGCATCTTGAAAAAGTGGGAGTTTGCAGAGTCATATACCCTGCACGAAAAATATATTTTGCTTAGTACGTAAACTCAATTTTGGGAGAAATTTTGCGCGACTTCGGTGCCAGATAGGCTTTTGGATTTGTCCTAATTCAATGCATAAGAAAGAATCAAAATGGATCAATGACATATCTTTTTGGTTAGATCTAAACTTTTAAGCGCAGATTTTCTTTTCCAAATGAAAAAAAAACGCCATTTGTCTTTTGTTGAGTTATAAATTGACAGATGCTGGCTTGGCACACGCAACAGCTATACTACACTGCGTCAATAGTTTGTTGTTATTACTTTCTTTTTTTTTTTTTTTAGTCGAGTAACACTCATACTTGTCACCGCATCTGGTCTTAAGTTTTGTAGGTACCGCCGAAAATGGCTTGAAATGCTTTCAGAAATTTTGAGTTACATTTTAGATAAACGAAGAAGTTCAGGGCCATGTTTAATGTTTGCAATACGTCCGTGAAATTATGAAGGACCGTATAGACATTAAAGTAGGCCCCATTCTTAGCAAAGGCAGGAACCGTAAGTTTTACTGGGTACGCAATGATATTGGGTGTGTTACAGATAAGGAAAATGGTCACAATAAAAGTGACAGTCTGTATGGCTTTGATGTCCTTTGGGGACATGGCTTGGCCCTTTTGGCTCGATTTTTGTGCAGCCTTACGTGGAACTATGGTTCCATCATTCTCGCCATTGGGATTGGTGTCTGAGTGGGTCAAAGATGAGGATAAAGGATTTGTTATTTCGCCGTCAGTGGGACTGGAAGTTGTAGGTTCTGATAATGTGCTTTTCTGGGTAATGGGTGCAGTGATCGTGGTCGAGAGTCTAAATCGCATGGCTTGTTTTAGTTTTATTATCAGAATGATTGTGCAAGGCAGCATAATACTCTCTGAGACGACGGGCAAAACTGTGTAGTGAAAGATTTTGACAAGGTAGTGGGGAAAGCCGTGTAGGACAGATCGAGTCCTAACGATGAAAAGTGTAGTGCGGTTCGTCTTTGGATTAAATCGAAGGGATAACTCGGCACTAGCGAGGTACGGCAAGAAAAAGCAGAACATGACGACATAAATGAGGATGATGACGACAAGACAACGAGATCGAGAAAACACATTCGCAAATTTGAGAGGCAAAACCACACAGCAACATTTCTGAATGGCTAAGAAAGCTGTGGTAAACATGGAGGTGCTGTAGAATATAAGAGTCGCATATGAAAAAATCCCGGTTATTGAGCCCAGACTAACATAGGGTCGGACATTGCTGTATTTCTGAAGGAGGGTTGTCGCAGCTGATGGGAAGTAGACCACTTGACAGAGTAGATCTGATAGGGTCAGCGCAAAGAAAGTGACCGACACTCCATCCTTTATACCAAGTTTCCAGAAAACGAGGAGGTTGACGGAGTTGGTGATCAGTGCGAGGGCCCGAAATAAATTGATGAGTATTGTCCTAAATATGAAGGTAGTGAGCTCCGTATACTCGTCACTGATAAATAAGACTGTTGTTCGCACGTTAGCTGTATCGTTCTGTAGCCGAAAGCCACTTTGGGACATTTTGGGAATTCACTTCTTATTTTGACCAGACAGAACAATCTTCAGATTGTTTTAAATCAAACACGTTCTAGTAGGCCTATTAGTCAGAGTGCTACAGATATCTGTCAGCGTCGGCAGCAGAGTTTTTAATCACACAGGGCGGTGTTGACAGTTCGCCGGGCACACCTTGAACAGCTGAGTGGACACTTATACAGTTCAATGCCCTACTGATTCCAGGCGTATGGACGTCTTAGGCAGAACTTTAAAAGTCTCATGAACTTTTGAGACAGCGACAAACCAAGATAATCTGAGCATTTGAGCCCTCGGGGAAAAGATAGAACATTTTAACTTTATATTTACTGGGCGGATAAATGCACTTTCAAATAATTTATTAGAGAATTTTCTTAGCAATAACAACCGATTTGTATAAGACGACACAGTGTCTTTTTGGGACCTTTGAAAAAAGCGTGCATACAGTCTGCGAGCCGATCATGGGCAGATTTGAGTGAAAAGAGTGGTTGGTATGATAAATTAATACCGTACTGAAATATATTATTTTGTAGGTATAGTACTACCTAAACTTTAAAAGAAAGTGCCCAGAATTTCCCTACTGTGGCTTGAGTTGATTAAAATAAGCTTCTTCAACCAAAACCTGCAATAAAAGTAAAACAGAGAACTTCATTCAGTCTTTTCTATATGATGGCTTTGTAAATATATGCCACTGTTTATGACTTTCACGCATTCATCGCTCGGTGCGAAAATCGTGTGGGCAAAATGTCCCTTCTGATGGCTTCTAGAATATCAGGCTTGTCTCGATATTCTGTGTCTCAGGTAACCGTCTGCAAGGCCCGGCAGTAAACATCAACTTACCAACAGAAAACCTAGAGTGTGAAGATTCCAGCAGAACGTAAAACATCGAAATGACATAGATGGGCTACTCGACATTAAATAAAGGAGACGAACATACAATTACAATTACTTTTGAATGGAGTAACAACAACTTCTAAGGACGGAAATTGTAGAGAAAATTTTATTTGCAAAATTTTGTAATCAAAAGACATTGAAAGACAAAGTTATCAAAGGATTAAAAGGTTTAACATTTAGTTTATCAGCGATCTATTATAACTGTTGTCTCAGATCTCAGCGAAGTAATTTGAATTTTGGTCAGAACAAATTTACGAAGGCGATGTCAATAGAGAATTCAACCATCGAGAATCTCAAACAATTTTATGACTGAAGCACTAACATTTTTTTCACCTCGATTATAAACTGAAAACCAAGTAAGATAAACTCGACAGGGCACACAAGTACGTGTATGATGAATATGGCGATGAGAATGAAGAATGAACAGTAGAGCTTCTCGGGCAATAAGGTGACTTGAGCAGCATCCATTTGGCGCTACAAATATTTTCATCTCCAACACAAAATTAGAAAGTCCATTTATTTATTTATTTTGCTCTTGTTTTTGAGGGTGGGGGGGGGGGGGGGATCCGCAATTACGATCAGATATTTACGCAGTTACATTATATTGTAACCATTGTCACTAAATACTTTTATCCAAATGAAATGGCAAAGCCTGACATTAGTGCTGCAATGTTGCCAGCTGTTGTTGAAATCATTGCCATCTCTTAGTTGCTGAAATTTCAAAAAATTAAAAATTATCAGGTCTGTCTGTCTGTCTGTCTGTCTGTCTGTCTGTCTGTCTGTCGTTTTTGGGATGCACCGGCCTGTTTCATTATTCATCATCTGTTTCGCTGTCACGAAATATGCACACATTGTACTTTTAAGTGTCTTGGTACGAAAAACTTCTTCTTTCATTTCCATACAGGTACTAATCACATCAAACTCACATGCTCATAATCTAAATTTTCAGTTTTTACAAGTTTATTTTGGCCAGTGTACAGAGATCTTTGTATTTAAAGTCTCGCTCCTTTAGGCATCTCCACCTGGCTTTTCTTGTTGTTTTTGTTCCTTTTTTGTTGTTTCTGGCTCGCTTCTCCTTGTTGTTCTTGCTTCTTTCCTCTTCTTCGGTCCCCAGAAGGGCTTTTCGTACAGTAGCTCTGAAGAGGGCCGTTCATGGCTGGCTCAAAAAGAGACAGTTTAAAAAAATGCACCGTAAGGAGAAGGACAAATAATTTATTTTGGTCATCTGTCACTGCAATATAACAACAGTATTTACTGGAAAGATAGGTCAAGTAGCTGTCATCTGAAGCTTTTTAATACAAAGAAATCAGCAGCTTGTTCTGGCCCGAATCCTTTCTCTGTTTCTGCACCTTGATTTCCCCTTACTATTTCCAACAGATTTAGGGGCGCAGCAGAAAAACAATACAGAATGAATATTTGGGCCATCTTGACAAATTGGGTTTTGTTCGCACAGTGAATTTGCAGAAAATGCAAAAGTTGCTACAGGCATTAGGATTACTTTTGGCTCGGCAGTCCAATAATCCTTTCGTTGGCGAAATGTCCGCAGTGACGCTTTTGGAAATTGGCCACAAACGTCGTTGGATCCAGCTAAGTCGGTCTTGAGGTGAAAGACCAAATTCTTGAGAAAACTCTTTCAAAGGGAGGGGGGGGGGCGATTCTCTATGGAAATTGAAATTTGCTTATAAAATGAAAGATTAGCCATTTTTCTGCATTCAGTTAAATTGTTTGCCTGACATCGTCTTGAGAAATATTTTATTTGGATTTTTTAAACAGGTATAAACAATTCACCTTTGAGTTACATGAACAAGTCTATTCTGAGTATTTTGTCTGCCGGCCCAAATGGCGTGTGCTAACACATACAATGTACCCCAGAAACTGTGACGTAATCAACGATTGAAGAGTTGGATAAGACAGCCCAGTGTCTTCTTCGCGCCGATTGAAATAGCTTGTACACAACAGCAGGCCGATTGAAGGCGAGGCCTGTGGCGTACTGCATGAAAAGAATGCTTGATATAATGATCAGTTAATAATATTGATAATAATAATATTTTTGTTACAGTGCTACCACAACTTTTTTAAAAAAATGGCCACAGGTTTCTTACGGTGACTGAAGTTTAAATGAGGAGTAAGCCATTTTCAATCAAGGCCTAGAGTGACAGCTAAACAGTAAACGCAGTTCAGTTATTTTCTCTCTTGGGCTTAATACGCCATTGTTTATGTACCTCACGCATTGGCCTCTTAGTGGCCGAGCATAGCCTGGGAATGTAAAACGCCCCAACTGCCCCATCTTATCGCATAAAGTATCTTTGGTGTAATACTGGTATCACAATATCTTCTTTTTTTTTTTTTTTAATCAGATCATACACGATCAAACTGAAGTTTATGCTGGAGAAAAAAAGTTAAAGGCTCAAAGGAAAGTGACTTGGGCTTTGTCTTGATCCCCGCGAATGTGTCGCATGCAATTGCCAACTATCAATAAAGTATAATTATTTCAACTCAATATGTAGACTTCATGTACATTCGAAGAAGTCCATAAAGAATTCTTTTCTGGCGTGGGCCTCCAACGCATCCTGTCCTTTCTGAGAGAAACTAAGATCAATAAATTGATTCAATAATTTTTATACTCGTTAACAAAACCTTTTCCAGATCCATACTAAACAACTTTTTCAGAATTTTTACCAATGTGTTAAGATTATATGAATGTATTTAATTCTATATTAAACTTGACAGCTCTGAATACGAAAAGTTGGATAAAGAAAGTGTACCGAAATAGACCGTAGGGGCGCAAAGTGGCCATTATCGTGGCAATCCGCCGTAAAAGCCAAACTCAAAATCAAACTCAGTCTGAAAAACAGGTAGTTTCATGTATAATAATACAGAATGCTGATCTGCAACAAAGGACCGCCGTGCGATGCCGAAATCTGTCTTTTCAATGCAAAATGAGAGGGGGTAGACCACCTGGACTCCAAAACAGTATAGTTAAACATCAGAGAACACTCAGTCTTCCATGCGATGCATATCATGATTATTATTGAAAAGATAGGAGAATGCAATTGCAACAGCTGTGCACGGTTTCAGAGTTGCGACAGTGCTGTTTTCTGAATCAAATAACACTCACCTTCCGTAACAGCATCTAGTCTTAGGTTTTATAAGTACCGCCGAAAATGGCTTGAAATGTTTTCCGAAACTTTGCGTTACATTTGAGATAAACGAAGAAGTTGAGGGCCATGTTCAGAGTTTGCAGAGCAGCCATTAACCCGTGAAGGACGGTATAGAGATGGAAGTAGGCTCCTTTCTTAGCAAATGCAGGAACCGTGAGTTTTATGGGATACGCAATAATATTGGGTGTATTACAGATTAGGAATATGGTCACAATAAAGGTGACAGTCTGTATCGCTTTGATGTCCTTTGGGGACATGGCTTGGCCCTTTTGGCTCGATTTTTGGGCTGTCTTCTGTATTTTTATGGTTGGAGCAGCCTCTCCGTTGTGATTGGTATCTGAGTGGGTCAAAGATGAGGATAAGTTATCTGTCTTTTTTCTGTCAATGGCACTGATGGTTGTAGGTTCTGATAACGTGCTTTTCTGGTTGCTGGGCGCAGTGATCGTGGTCGAGAGTCTAAATCGCATGGCTTGTTTTAGTTTTATTATCAGAATGATTGAGCAAGGCAGCATGATGCTCTCTGAGACGACGGGCAAAACTGTGTAGTGAAAGATTTTGACAAGGTAGTGGGGAAATCCATGTAGGACAGATCGAGTCCTAACGATGAAAAGTGTAGTGCGGTTCGTCTTTGGATTAAATCGAAGGGATAACTCGGCACTAGCGAGATATGGCAAGAAAAAGCAGAACATAACGACATAAATGAGGATGATGACGACAAGACAACGAGATCGAGAAAACACATTCGCAAATTTGAGAGGCAAAACCACACAGCAACATTTCTGAATGGCTAGGAAAGCCGTGGTGAACATGGAGGTGCTGTAGAATATAAGAGACGCATATGAAAAAATCCCGGTTATTGAGCCCAGACTAACATAGGGTCGGACATTGCTGTATTTCTGAAGGAGGGTTGTCGCAGCTGATGGGAAGTAGACCACTTGACAGAGTAGATCTGAAAGGGTCAGCCCAAAGAAAGTGACCGACACTCCATCCTTTATACCAAGTTTCCAGAAAACGAGAAGGTTGATGGAGTTGGTGATCAGTGCGAGGGCCCGAAAGAAATTGATGAGTACTGTCCTAAGAATAAATATGGCCAGCTCGGCAACCTCCACACTGATAAATAAGTCAGTCGTTTGCACATTAGCTGTATTGTTCATTAGTCGAATACCACGTTGGGACATTTTGGAGTTTTAACTTCTTGTTTTGACTACTCAGAACAGTTTTCAGATTGTTTTGAAGTAAGAGGTGTCTGGCTGTGGTCGGTGTGCCACTACCATCTGTTTGCGACAGCACTAGGTCTTTTAACCACAAAGGGTAGTGTTGAAAATTCCCAGGGCAACACAGTGTGAACTGTCATGTAAAAGGTCATAAATTATTCACTGTAGTGCCATATGGATTTCTTGCTTGCGAATGTCTTTAGCAAAGCTGTAAAGGTATCACAAAGCTTTCAGACAGTGACAACCTAGGACAATTTGACCGACTGAAGCAACGGGAAAAAGAGAGCTACACATTTACCATCCACAAGGAAACCCGTAGCGACAACACTGTCCCTAAATAAAGGGCTTTCATACTGAAATCTAGAACACTTTTTAAATGAACAACATAGAGCTTATACATTAGACAAAAGAGAATAATCCTCTGCCCAACCTCTCCTGCATAATACTAAAAGATGGCAGCAATTCGCGTGGCCACCTAGCGCTGCGTCACTGCAAATAAAAGGAGGGCAAGCGATTATTAATTACAGCCCACACTCATAGTTCAAAAGAGAGCACCATTTCTCAGACTTTTAGTCGAAACCTTGACCTCCTTTTGTCTGGCCCCAAGCACCATGGTGTGGACAGTGACTTGACCTACATCCCGCTCTAATCTATCCACAGAGCTCTGAGATGAACAACTACTTCATGTTCTCACACCAGTTTTGATTCATTTTATTCTCCTGTGATGCACACGTGTGCGGGATTTGTATAGTGAACAGCAGAAGGCCACAGGCTTATGACTTGGGGGCCTTTCATTCTAGTTCTAGAGGCCTAAAAAGTTGACAATAATCATACATTCAGAGAGACAATTGAAATATATATATACCGGTATAATAAAAAAGTCACACGTTTTTCTTAACCAAAACCTGGCTTGAGATAAACGCTATCAATTCTAACAATTTCATTTCTGTAAGACCTACGGCAATGAAGGAATTAGGGGAGAACGCCTCCCTAGTCTATCTATCTATCTATCTATCTATCTATCTATCTATCTATCTATCTATCTATCTATCTATCTATCTATCTATCTATCTATCTATCTATCTATCTATCTATCTATCTGTCTGTCTGTCTGTCTGTCTGTCTGTCTGTCTATCTGTCTATCCGTCTGTCTGTCTGGTTGTCTATTTCTCCTCATGAACAATAAAAAAATCTTTCGAATGCACGTTCTCAGAAACAAGTCAGCAATGTCTGATACGGTAATGACGACGGTCAAATTTTTGTGATGTGAATACATGTCCCAGTGAAAACTCAGAACTGCGGTCTATTTAAATGAAGTGAGAATTCACCATTATGCAAAAATTCACTTTGAAACTGTATCGGCACTTCTGGAGACGGCGATATAAGCTTATATCTCGACACCCAAGACTAGGAGAAGAATTTCAAAACTCGTTGGACAGATATACTAAATAATTCTTCTGTAGATAGATGAAACACAAACTTTAAAAAAAAAATTGTCAAAGAAGGAAGAGAAAAGGAAAAGTTGATGATTTTGACAAAAGTGTTATTGGACGTGACATTTTCAGTCAAATCGACTTGTTACTCTCCGTAAACTGAAAGTTTGGCTGAGATCACTCTGCGGTCAAACACTAATCTTTATGCAGTACACTCCCTGTCCCTTTCCCAAACACACGAAGACAGTCACGATTCCCCAGTGTTTTCTACTCGTATACCATTCTCTTTGATGACAAGGTAAAATCCTACGCAAAATTGAGAAACTGAGTCTTTCTAATATAAGTCTCTATGTGAGATGTGCGGTTGTGCCTTCGGATTGTCGTGAAGTAATGTTGCTGTGTTTACTGAAAAACTGAATATCTGAAGCACATTTTGTGCTTGTGTGTGTGTGTATAACGTTTCAAAAAAGATCAAAGAAATTCGCCGTTTTCAAAAAAGGTTAGCTGCCTTTGGCTTTCCGACCAGGATATCTCAAGTCATCGATAAATTTAAGATCGCAAACAAAAGTTACTGAAGACAACAGTTCCCGAGAAAATGTGGGAGACTGGGGGAATAAGTTTTTAAACATGGTTTCCTGTTCATCCGGAATATTGCGATATAATAATCAAAAGCCGTACAGTGCTGAAGTCTACAGAATTTTGTCTTTGTGAAGCAGAATGGAAATAGATTGTCCGCCAAGGCTCCGAAACAGACAGTTTAGCTGTGTGCATTTAAGGTCAATGAGCATAGTGTCTTCTGTGCAAAACATATCCATGATATTACCATTAGAACATGGCACCTTGAACGAGCTGAAATTTTTCACCCTGCACGACGAATACATTTTGCTTAGCGGTTCAGCTTTAGCTCTTCTTTTTGTGTGTGAATTGGGCACGATATTGGCTTTCGCCTTCATACAAAAGTAACCAAAAAAGTATCAGACCCATATCTCTTTTGATTAGATGTAATCTTTTAAGAGCAGATTGTTGTTGTTTTTCAAGTTGAAAAAGGTATTTGTCATTAATTTTGTAGATTTACTTTCACGGATATCAGCATGGTAGTAACAACAGCTGTACAGAGTATCAGAATTGTGTCAATATTTCTGTTTCCATTCAAGTAACATTCAACTTTGTCACCGCATCTAGTCTTAGGTTTTGTAGGTACCGCAGAAAATGGCTTGAAATGTTTTCCGAAACTTCGAGTTACATTTGGGATAAACGAAGAAGTTGGCGGCCATCCTTAACATTTGCAGAACAGTTGTAGAACTGTGAAGGATGGTATATAGATTGAAATAGGCTCCTTTCTTAGCAAACGCAGGAACCGTGAGTTTTACCGGGTACGCAATAATATTGGGTGTGTTACAGATTAGAAAAATGGTCACGATAAAGGTGACAGTCTGTATCGCTTTGATGTCCTTCATGGACATGGCTTCGCCCTTTTTGCTTGTGTCTGTGATAGTTTTACCTGGTTTTATGGTTGGATTAGTCTCTCCGTTGTGATTGGTGTCGGAGTGGGCCAAAGATTGGGACTGGACTAGAGGTTGTGACTTTTTGCCCTCAGTGAGGGCGGCGATAGTAGGCTTTGATGACGTCTTTTTCTGGTTACTGATGGGTGCAGTGGTCGTGGTCGAGAGTCTAAATCTCATGGCTTGTTTTAGTTTTACTATCAGAATGATTGAGCAAGGCAGCATGATGCTCTCTGAGATGATAGGCAAAACTGTGAAGTGAAAGATTTTGATAAGGTAGTGGGCAAAGCCGCTTAGGACAGATTGAGTCCTAACGATGAAAACTGATGTACGGTTCGTCTTTGGATTAAATCTTAGGGACAGTTGAAAACCGCTCAGGTACTCCAGAAGGAAGCAGGACATGACAGCATAAATGATGACGATGATGGCAAGACACCGAGATCGAGAGAAAACATTGGCAAATTTGAGAAGCAACACGACACAGCAGCATTTCTGAACCCCTAGGAAAGCAGTGGTCAACATGGAGGTGCTAAAGAATAATAACGACGTGTAAGTGAAAATGTTGGTAATTGAGGTCAGACTGACATAGGGCCGTACGTTACTGTATTTCTGAAGAAAAGTTGCTGTGGCCGCGGGGAGGTGAACCACGTGACAGAGTAGATCTGAAAGGGTCAGGGCAAAAAAGTTGACGGACACGCCATCCTTTACACCAAGGTTGATGGAATTGGTGATCAGTGCCAGGACACGAAATAAATGGATGAGTACTGTCCGAATGATAAATAAGGCGATCTCCGTATCCTCGTCACTGATGAATTGGGGTCTTGTTCCCAGTTTTTCCACGTTAGCCGTCTCGTTCAGTAGTCGAAAGCCGCGTTGGGACATTTTTGGGCATTAACTTCTTTTTTTTTTTTTTTACTATGCACAGCACCTTCAGTTTGCTTTTAAGTGAGAGGTGTCTGATTGGTGAGAGTACCACTGATTTCTTACTTACAAAGGTCTATGTTGAAAATTGGCAGAGCACATTTTGAACTGTCGTCTCTACTGGGCACAATTTATTGTGTTTAATGCCACACAAATTCCTTGCATGGGGTCGTGTTGGATAGTACAATAAAAGTATAGTATGCTGTTCAGACAATGCCAGTCCAGGATAATTTGAGTATTTGAACCTAGGGGAAAAAAATATAGACATTTAGACGTCTTTCTTCATTGAAGGGTTACATGGACATCCAAAGATTTGTGTGAAATTTTCCTTGACTTCGGAACCTTACTTTAATTTTTAGGAAATGTTCACACGGGTGAATATATTATATTTTCATCCCTGAGCGTGTACACATATAAAATAGATCTACTGATCATTGAAGAGACGATCTTTAACCGACGTTTGATTATGCCGGCTGACTGAATATTTGGAATACATTTTGGACTTTGTTTTCTTTTTCTAACTCCAATTCTGACCACAGTCCTAATCACCGATAAGGGAGTAAATGTAAACTTACCAACTGAAAAACTAGAACCCGGAGGTTCAAGCACAAGGCTAGATATCGAAACGACATGAAAAGGCTTTTCGTGGTTAAATAAAGGAAAGAAAAGAAACAAACGCCGTTGATTCGAATGGAATTACAACTTTTGAGGCTGGAAATTTGCATAGAAATTGTCAACGGCAAATTTCGCAGCGAATGAAAGACAAAATTGTCACAGGCTAAAATGTTAAACATTTAATTTGTTATTGATTGTTGTCTCTGATCTCAGCGAATTGACGAATTTTGGTCAGACAAGTAGTCGTATGAGGACAAAGGCGGTGGCAATTATAGAGAATCAACCAGAAGGAATCCTAGATAATTATGACCAGCGTTCCCTCTGATATTTCCAAACCACTGAGAGAAATTTTTGATACTGTGAGCAAAAAATATTTTAAATTCAAAGCTGGTGCGGGACTTTCAAACTTTTGTGTATCTTTTGATGTGCGCGGCACCAATACAGCGACTGCGCAGCAGCGCAGCTTAGAGGGAACATTAGATGACTAAGGCACTCACTCGTTATGAAGTCCATCTTTTTAGTCCCGGTGTAGCAGGCCAGATTATACCCCCGCCAGACTATACCCGGGGTTAAACTGGCCTAGCCCAGAATATCCCCCGGGGTATATTCTGGGCTAGGCCAGTTTATACCCCGGGGTTTACTTTGGGCTAGGCCAGACTATACCCCCCCCCCCCAGTCCAGATTATACCCCCTACTTTTTTTTAAAAACAAGTCAAGACCGTAGTTTATTTCAACTTTAGTTTGAATTGTTCATTATCACTGTCACCAGATATCATATTAAAGCATACATTTTTGACTCTTGTAAATTATGATACATTTAAAAGGACATAAACACGCTTAAAAAGCATTGATTTACAAAAGGATTGAAAATCCATTGAAACTGATATGATTAAACTTTAACACTAATTTTACTTGTGTCCGTTGGTATTATTATTGCTCTGGTTTTTTTATAATTAGTTGACCATGAGTTAAACATGTATTGTATTTTTTTTGTTTGGCACCACTAACATATACTTAGTGGCAAGGTATGAAATAATTATAAGACTCATAAGTGTAAAGTTATCTGAATCTTATTATAATTTTTGAAAATAAGAAATGTGCTTGATATGTCGGAACAATTAGATCTATATACAAAGTTACACTGATGCAGAGAGAAAGGCCAGAAAAGAATACATAGAGAAAAAAACAACAACAACAGTTTAACAGCTGAACTGGCAGATGGTGCAATTCCATCATCCAGCAAACATTAAATACTTCACACAAAACTAAATACATACTAAAATTGTTTCACATAATGAATTTAACCTGTCCAGATCCACTTGAAACGTTACAGAAAGCTAACCAGTAATATACAATAATAACAATAAGAAAACCAAATCATCTTATTTACTCTTGAAAATAAAGAGAATATAATCAATATCAGAATCACCATCATCTTGGAATAATACAAAGATAAGAGGGAATATAAAAATGACCTACACATCATTCTAGAATCTATAAGCAGCAATAATATATGTAATATATGTGCAAGTAGATGTAAAAAATAATGTGTTAAATCTTTTCAACTATTCAAGTAGAACTGGACTGAAAGCTTTAGCGAAGTAGCTTTGATAGTCATGTAAAATGACAGATTAAATCCACTGAGACAACAGTGCATTGCAGAAAGTAATTATAGTATGTTATGGCAAAAATTCGATGGATCATGTTGCATGAACATGTCTTGTTAGTAAATTCTTTGATAGCGTATTTGTAGAAATGTATACATTTTATGTAGCTCATGGTTTAAGGCACTGGATTAGTGTCACTCACGTTCGTTGGCATGTTGTAGTTGTTTTTGTAGTTGATTGCCATTGAGTAAAATTTGCACGGTACTGTTTGTTTGGCACTGACATACACATCCCAATGGATGAAATAATTAACGGACTCATAAAAATGAAGTCATTTTAAATATTTTTTTTGTGTACAAATACACAGTTGTTAAATCCCTTGGCAAGGGACGTGTTAAGCTTAGGAAGGTAAAGACGGACAAGGTCTTTCTTTTTTTATTTTTATTTCATTTCACTCGCGAGTGACATTCCCTTACTCACTATAAGTTATAACACATAAGTTCAGTCTTTCAAATACCTTGCAAACTAATCGTGTCTTAAACCGTAATGTACATGAAATGTATATCTTTCTACAAATAACCTAGCAAAGAATGATACTCACTGACAAGAAATACTGTTAATGTAACATGATCCATCGAATTTTGCCTCAACATGCTATAGATCTAATTACCTTTTATAATGCACTACTTTTGTCTCAGTGGACTTACTCTGTCGGCCTACACAACTGTCAAGGCTATTTAGTATTTCACTAAAGCTTTCTGTCCAGTTCTACTTGAATATTTGAAAAGATTTAACACGTTTTTTATATATATAGTTGATACACATACATTGCTGCTTATAAATTCTAGAATGATTTGTAGGCATACGCTGCCATTTTTACACTCCCTCTCATATCTTTGCAATTTCCAAGATGATGATGATGATTCTGATATTGATATTTCTCTATATTTTCAAGAGTAAATAACATGATTTCGTGTTCTTATTGTTATCATTATTACTGGTTAGCATTCTGTAACGTTTCAAGTGGATCTGGACAGGTGGAGTTCATCAGTCGCAAACATTAAGTGCCTATTTAGTTTTATATCTGCTGGATGATGGAATTGCACTATCTGTCAGTTGGATTATCATTATTATTTTTTTCTGTGTGTTCTTTTCTGGCCTTTTCTCCCTACATCATTGTAACAAAAAATACAATGCATGTTTTACTCATGGCCAACTAACTATCAAAATAATAATAATAATAATAATATCATCAACACTCACGAGTGAAATTAATGCTGAAGTCTAATCATGTCAGTTTGAATGGATACTCAACTCTTTTGTATATCAATGCATTTTAAGGCATGTTTGTTCCTTCTAAAATGTATCATGATTTACAGGAGTCGAGAATGTAGGCCTATGTATGTACACCAAAGTAAACTAAGGCTGAAATAAACTGTTATTATTATTTTCTCTAAATTGCATTATGACTTGTTGGTGTCAAGAATGTGTTCATGTATGTCTTAATATGATATCTGATGACAGTGATGAAGAACAGGCTGAAAT